>CM060921.1:783511783-784111783 GCA_030737875.1 Allium sativum
AGTTCTAGGTCATGTCGTCTCCAAAGATGGCCTAGAAGTCGATAAATCCATAATCGATTTGATTGCTAATTTACCTCCTCCTAAATCTGTCAAAGATGTTCGTTCATTTCTTGGCCATGCAGGATTCTATAGAAGATTCATTAAGGATTTCTCAAAAATTTCAAAACCTCTCTCGAATTTACTTGCCAAAGACGTAAAGTTTGAATTTTTCCAATGATTGCAAAACATCTTTTGAAACTCTTAAATCACTCTTGACCACAACTCCCATCATTCAACCTCCTGATTGGACTCAACCCTTTGAACTTATGTGCGACGCTTCTGACTTTGCAATTGGAGCCATCTTGGGTCAGCGAATTGATAAACTCCCTCGGGTCATTTACTATGCTAGCAAAACCTTAAACGAGGCCCAATTGAATTACTCAACTACTGAAAAGGAATTTTTGGCGGTTGTCTTCGCTCTTGAGAAATTCAGACCATATCTCATAGGATCCAAAGTCATAGTTTACACTGACCATGCTGCCCTACGATATTTGCTTTCTAAAAAGGATGCCAAGGCCCGCTTGATCCGTTGGATCCTTCTTCTTCAAGAATTCGATATAGAAATACGAGATAAAAAGGGTTCTGAAAATGTCGTAGCTGATCACCTCTCTCGAATTGTGCACGAAAATGATAACGACACCCAAATCGATGACTATTTTCCTGACGAACAACTCCTTTCGATCTCTAACACCCCTTGGTACGCTGACATTGTGAATTATCTTGTCACACAACGAATGCCCGCTGAATGGTCGAAACAAGATAAACAAAAATTTCTCTCGAAAGTTCGAAACTTCTACTGGGACGACCCATATCTTTTCAAATACTGTCCCGACCAAATCATTCGAAGGTGTGTGCCTGATCATGAACACCAAAGTATTCTCTCTTTCTCACATGACCATGCTTGTGGCGGTCATTTTGGCGCAAGAAAAACTGCTGCAAAAGTTTTGCAAAGCGGTTTTTATTGGCCCACACTCTTCCGTGACGCTTTCGAATTTTTCTCTAAATGTGAGCGATGTCAAAGAACGGGTCGAATCTCCAAGCGAAACATGATGCCTCTCAACCCCATTTTAGTGATTGAGTTATTCGATGTTTGGGGCATCGATTTCATGGGACCATTCCCTAATTCATTTGGGAATCTTTACATCTTGCTTGCAGTAGATTATGTCTCAAAATGGGTTGAAGCCATTCCGACCAAAACCAACGACAACAAGGTTGTTGTCAAATTCCTCAAAGAAAACATCTTTTCACGCTTTGGCACACCTCGAGCTATCATTAGCGATAATGGCACTCACTTCTGTAATCGTGCTTTTGAGTCCTTGCTCAAGAAATACTCAATCACACACAAGCTGTCGATCCCCTACCATCCACAAACTAGTGGGCAAGTAGAAGTTTCCAATAGACAAATCAAACAAATTCTTGAGAAAACCGTGAATTCCAATAGAAAAGATTGGTCCGTAAAACTGATTGATGCACTTTGGGCTTTTCGCACTGCTTATAAGACCAATCTAGGGATGTCACCATATCGATTAGTCTTTGGAAAGGCCTGTCACTTACCTCTTGAATTAGAGCATCGTGCTCTTTGGGCCATAAAATTTTTGAACTTTGACTTAGAAAAAGCCGGCTCACATAGGAAGCTACAAATTTCGGAATTAGAGGAATTAAGAAATGAGGCGTATGAAAATGCGAAAATCTACAAAGAAAGAACCAAAGCCCAACACGACAAAAACCTACTTCGTAAGGAATTCAACATAGGTCAAAAAGTTCTTTTATACGACTCTAGACTTCACTTGTTTCCAGGGAAACTCAGATCTCGATGGACTGGACCTTATGTCGTGAAAACAGTATACCCTCATGGAGCGGTTGAAATTGAAAACCCTAGGGATGGAAAAGTCTTCAAAGTAAACGGTCAACGACTGAAACCATTTTTGGAATTCGAGCAATATGACGAAGACGACTCTATCAATCTGCATGATCATCCACCATGAAATCAGGTGGTACACGTTCTTTTTCGTTTATTTCTTCTTTTTCATTTATTTTATTTTATTTTTGTTTTTCTGCCTTAGACAGTTGGGACACTGTCTCAATCAAGTGTGGGGGGGAGTCTGCATTTCATCCATTTTCATTTTTCTTTGTTTTTATTTCTTTTTATTTTCATCCATTTAAGTAGGACCTTCATACATTTTAGATTGTAGTAACATACCATAAATTTTTTTTTTTGTAAAATACGACTCATTTTCAATTGATACAACAAAATAAGTTTACAATTTTTAGCCAGTTGATAGCATTTTTCTCTCTCAACTTAGATCGAATAGGAAATATAATGAAAAGTTTAATTTTGAGGGATAATAGTGTAACCGGTACATAGGGAGATTCTTAGGTGATGGCCATGAAATCTATTCTATATTGTAGATTTTGTTTAAATAAGTGGAGGACTTAAAATACTTATATTGGCTTTTCAAATCTTTAAAACTAAGTTGTGTTAAGTTGAATTCGCGTTACTCTCTTTTGTGCTTATATTTTCGATAATAATAATAATAGTATTCCAAGGGTATCCAACATTGCTTGTATATCGAGCGTTGGTGTGCAAACCCGCCAAGCTCTATCCGACACGTTGTTGACAAAGTCAAAGTTGGAATATCTTGGTCTCATTTTATGAGATTGGACACCTAAGGATTACCGACACGTTGTTGACAAAGTCAAAGTCGGCCTGCACAATCCGCCAAGCTCTTTACCCACTCTCCGTTAGTCCGCGAGGCAGTGCATGGGTGGTAAACCTTGGTCTTTTTAGTTAGGTGTATGTACTTAATCATAAATCTTAAAATTTTATAGAATAAAGAATAAGCGACGATACCTAAACACTTCTTGACCTTATTGATTTGACTAGCCATACATGAGAAAATTAGAATACCACTTTGCAAACTGTGCCAAGCAAACTAAGAATTTATTTCATGGCTGCACTATGTTATCAACCGAACTAACTGGCCAAACTGGAATTTAACATTTGAAGACTTGATTTATATTGAAAATTTGTGACAAGTCGAGGTATCTAAAATAAAATCAACTGATTAGAAATTGTTAACTTAATTTGTTGTACCACTTCCTGAAACAAGTCGTATTTTCAATTTTGTTTCAATTGCATAAGTCCTTTGCATTCATGTAGTTTCATTAGATCCATAGCATACTACAGTTGGATTTTGTGGGTAGTATCCGCTGAAAACCCTCACGAGACACCACTCGTCCTACTAGGGACACCTAGAGGTTTAACGGCTTGTTGCATACGCTCAATGCAATCGTGTTTCCTACGAAAGTGCGACCTATCTAGTTAGTTTTTCATTTTTTGTTTTACTCGAGGACGAGTAAAAGATAAGTGTGGGGGTATTTGATTGACACTGAAAAGTGTTTATTTTATTACTCTTATGCTTTATCTTTTATAAATAAATAAATGATACTTTGGTTACTTTTGTATGTTTTTACAGGATGTCAAGAAATGCCTCCTTCAATTCAAATCAAAGGCCAACTACAAGAAAGAACTACTTCCTCTCATCAAATTCATTTCAATTGCAAAAGAAGTAGTAGCTCACTGGTAAAGGCATAGGAATTGGTGCTGAGAGACCTGAGTTCGAACCCCGTCAAGCTCACTTTTTGCCAAAGAAACAGAGCGCGTTCACACTGGCCCCTTTGCTTTGAGGAATATTTGGATTAGTGTTATGTTATATACGTACACATATTCATGTAAGAATTTCTGATTGAATTGCTGCCAAGAAAAGATCCATTGTGAAGATTTTATCCTTTGTGCCTTGGGATTCTAATAGGCATCCTTGTTTGGAAGAATCAATTACATGCACCAATCAATTAGCCACATGAGAGAATTGAAAGATATGGAAAATATTTACCCTAATATGCCAGATTTTCTCCAATTAAGTTAGTCAAGGAAGGCAAGAGATATTCATGAATGAGGAGGCCCATTTATTCATAGACCTAACTATGGTTTTCCCATTCTCATCTATAAATATGTGTTGTAACCATTGTAAAAATTAATGCATTCTTCTGTACTCTCTTTCAGTCATAATAAAGCTTTCTTTTCTTTAGTTTCTGCATTTTATTTTCATGGCATATTGTGTTGTCTAGTCAATTAGATTTGCTAGAACACAATTTGCTATTGCTTCTATTTTTCTTACTAGTGATTGACCGTCTGATTAGATTCAGCGGTAATCCTAGTTTTTATTTTCAGTTGTTGATTTCTTTTCTGCAATTTTATTTCCAGTGTTCTATTTTATTTTAATCATTGAATTTATTACAGATCCGATTAGATTCGAATCTGTAGTGAATTTAATTGCATCTTTTATTCGTAGTTTCAGTTTTTAGTTTGCTTTGCGGAAAAAATCAACCTCCAGCTTCGTCTAACACGCCCAAGAAAAAAATAAATAATAATTTTTAATTAAACCTCCCTGTGTTCGACCTGTATGCTACACGCCTGTATGCTTGCAGAATTTATTACAAATGTCGCGCTTTTCTAATTCATAGACTAGCGTCGATCAGATTCCACACAACACATGTATATAATAGCACTGACAAATAATCAATCATCATCCAAAGTGCACTACACTGTATAAGCATCAAATATAGATATCTAAAGCTTATAACAGCCTGTCAATCAATCGATCGACATACAACTGATTATTGGGATTAGTGTATGCCGTATTTTATCCTCATACCCGTGTGGGGTTTCAAATCAACAAACACAGATTTTTATTTATTCACATACTCGTTAAAAATTATATTTTTAACGATAAAATATTTTTAACTATATAAATATTTTATTTCATCTCACAACACACAATAAATTTTCACCATAACAAACAATCAAACATACAAGCCATCCATGGTCTGTGGACGACGGGTATCGGGTGCTGCTAAGCACCGTCTGCATCCTAGTATATATTTTTAACTAGAGAAGAAAATTTAAAGTGAGAAGTCCTCACCGAAAGCTAAACCAAACGCCACGACTCTTCATATGTAGGAAATCTTCATCGTTCTTCCAACGTAGTCTGTTTCACGAAGTATATGTTAAAAATTATATTTTTAACAACGCTACTTCTTATATAAAGGTCGAATTTTTATTTCCACTTCATGTATATAAAAATCAAATTTTTTCCCCACTTCTAATATATAAAAATCGGATTTTTATTTCGCTAAAAAATATAAAAATAATATCTTTATCCTCACTACTTCATGATGTTAAAAATCTCAACCTTGCGATGTTAAAAATCAAAACTTTGCAATGTTAAAAATCACAACTTTGCTCATGTTATTCATATATAAAAACATAAAATTTTCACATAAGAAAATCCATTCTTTTATAGTAAGAAAATCAAATCTTTTTAATGTTAAAAATACGATCTTTTTAATGTTAAAAATACGATCTTTGTCTTATTAAAAATTATAACTTTCTTTACATTAAAATCATCAATTTATTTTCAGTTTTATATAAGCAAATAATTAAAGAACTGAAATAAAATGAAATAAATAAAATTTACCTTTGTTTTGAATAAAAGGGGGGGTTGTTCACGTCGGTTCAGGATGACGGTTTCAAAGGGGCGGCGCCGGAGTTTGCTGAGGTGGAGCTTGCGAAGGGGGTGCAGCATCAGCTTTGAACGGAGGGACGTCGGCTGTCTCAAACTGGGGTTCGATGCTTTGGGTCTTCGCGTCAGGAAGGGCAACTGGAGGGGAGATATCCGGGGGGGCTGGGGGGAGCGATCGGTGGCGGGAGGCGCGTGGTGGCGGAGCGCGACAGGCGCAGTGGACGGAGAAGCAATGTGGATCGAGATGCGTGCGGTTTTTTTCCCCAATTTCGATCTGAGATGGATTACATGGGGGGTTGACCGTATAAAGAGGGAAAGATGGTAAAGGTGAGGGTTTTAATTATTATCATTTTTATTTATTTATATTTTATTCTCCAAAAGGTTGCTTTAAAAATTCAAACTTAAACTTGAGCCCACCGACTGTCGCCCCCAGCGTATTAACCCCATTCTGAACACAATGGGATATGTATCGCAAGCTGATTCGATCGTTTCGATCAGTTTTCGTCAAAATCAAAATATGACTCTATATATTGAATTTGAACGCACATTTCAATTTACTGGTGTCACATACTAACTAGAAAAATTCCCGAAAAATATTTCCTAACTTCGTATTGACGATACGGTCCTAACAAAATTAATTTCATCGAATTCTGAGACCGTTTAAAAAATGGCCAATTTCCAATCGATTAAAACCAACTGAAAATGGTCAAACGCGTTTTCCTTTGCCAAGCTCACGTATTGATTCGAAAAATTATGAAATTTGAAACCTAGCAATAATTTGACATCACGGATCCAACAAAAGTG
The DNA here is from genome assembly GCA_030737875.1 of Allium sativum. Taxonomy (NCBI): domain Eukaryota; kingdom Viridiplantae; phylum Streptophyta; class Magnoliopsida; order Asparagales; family Amaryllidaceae; genus Allium; species Allium sativum. The sequence goes on from CM060921.1 coordinate 783,518,209, forward strand.
GTTTCATCGAAAACCGAGTTCGTTTGCAAAATTGCTATTTTTAAGGGCTAGAATTCCATAGCGACTATTCTGAAAATTCATTTGGACATAACTTTTGATTCCCACTATGAAATCTTGATTTTTTTTCGGATTTGTTGGAAAGATATTCTCAATTAGATTCTAATATTTTTGGTCTTGCTAAAATCCGGTTTATTTTGAACCTGTACATTCATTTGAATTTTGAAATCGAATTATCGAACTACCGCGCCATTTTCAATTCCTTTTTTATATATAAATAAAATATATATTCTAACGACGACATATATAGATATGTACGTTCGAATTCTATTCAAAATAAATTTCTCGTCATTATTATTTAAAATAATTCATTTTAAATATTCAAAATTCGTTAAAATTGCCAAAATAAAAAAATTAAACTAGCTCGGAATTTCCGGGTTGTTACAATTTCGATGTTCGAAATGTGAACAGAATTAAATAAATCCTTAAGGATTTATATTTAGAATTCGACTGTGTTGAATATTATAAAAATAATTTATTCTCACAAATTATATGTATAATGAAATTCAGAATTTGACAAGATAATTAATATCAAATTTATTATCGAGTAAGAAATCTAGAATTAAGTTATAACTTGTAAAATGAGTTTGTGAAATGAAATATTTGTATGAATTAATAAAATAACTAGAGAGGTGAAATTTTAAAACTGTAATGGTATTTATTATTTAAATCAAGATTGGATTTAACAAAAACGAGTTCAAATTTTGTAAAGGAGTAATATTCACGTTTTAAAATGGTTTATGATTTAATAGCAAATGTTTTGCAAATTGGAACGGTTATAAAGGGATTTGGGGATGTTTTGGTAGTGAAAAATAAAATCAAAAAATCAATTTTAAAATGGGGTTAACCTGAAACAGTGTACTATTTCAAAGATCGGAACGATAATGGAATAGAGATTATTCAGAAGAGAGTCATACGTTGGAATTCGATTATATCGAATTCACGAATGTACCATTTATTTTTCGGTTATAATCAAGATTTATTCATCTAATTAATTAATTGATTGTTTATTTTTTTAAATAAAAGTTATATCTTTAAATTAAATATTTCAAAAGCAGAGATTATAACGTTATCATTATAATCAAAGATTTCCATAAACAAGTGGATTCACAAATTGAATATGAGAGTTATGTAAACAATTTTGTAAATAAGAAATTAAGAAATGGAGTTGAAGAAATTGAGAACTAACTAAGACTAGTTAAGTTGAACAACTTTCTAGGTATCTGTAATGACCCGGGGATTTTGTCGACCTTGGTTACCGACATATACTCAATGTCAACACTCCAAGCGTCGAAAAATATCGGATAATCCATGAAAGAAATTAGAGGGTGAGAATAGATAAGATAGAAACTTAGAATAGAAGAAGAAGAAGAAGAACACAACATCAAAGTAACACGAACCTTACAACATAACGAATAACATATAATATATATCATAACTATGAAATATAAATGTGTACTTGAATATACATATCATTTCCAAAGTACATCACTGACAACACAGCGGGAATAAACAGTAGCTATATGATCCTGAAGCCTCCTACTCCAGCTCTTCAAGTATATGTAAATCCCGACTACTTGACTGCCCGTATAAAATTGGGCACCAAAGAGTTTGGGGAAAACAAAATAAAATAAACTCTGGGTCAGTCATGGGACTGGTATGAGTAAAACAGTTTAAAATAGTTTGAGCCATTAAACGATATCTCATAAGACCACGCCGTATAACGGAACGGGTTTTCTCCTTATGAGAATCCAACATAATCTTTATATCAAAACTTATTGATATTATAATAATGTCTATCAACCACAATATAATAATCATCTAGCAGAAACGCTTTCGTCTCACGTTCTACATATATAGTATACAATCAAAACCGCAAGCACGTATTGGGAAATGGATTTCCAACTATGACAAGGTATGGAACCACCTTTCTCTAGTGTACCTCTAGAGAGGAATACACTGGGTTCAACAAGAACATCTTGCAACCCGGCCACACATGACCGACCACTCATTTCGCTTGAGTGTATCGAATGTATATCACCAACGGTTAGGATCAGCAACAGTTTCCCGAATGGGACAGCATCGACAATAGATTTTTAGAAGTAAATGAAACTCTAGATCAGGTGATTATACACCCTAATAGGTGCGACCTACATAGCCATGCTGCCTGCCTGACTTTTGTCATTTCCGGATGTGAGGCTAGAAGCTACGCTTATCTTTTTACATGTCGTATCTTCATTACTTGGAATACCACATCGTCATACCCGCCAAATCACAAAATGATTTCCCCAAAAATACCATGGTGTATAGCCAAGAGAAACGAATTCCTCCGCCACCAAACGTAACTACGTTAGAAGAGATCAACTCACGCAATCCGTTAGATATACTCTGTCAGACATTCGTCCATACAAGTTGTCCTGGGACTGGAAAAACCGAAGGCACTATTCAGTACATCCATCTTATGCAATCTTTACCCTAAGATTTATACAGCAGCCCTTGCACTTTACTTCGTCTTCAATTATCTTTGGCATATATGATTCGCAACGCTTATGCCAATACGGAGTGGTTCTTCGGATAATAATCCAACCAGTCTCTCTATATTAACAACGTTAAAATGGTCAAAAAGCTTCGATAGTCGGTGAGTTAACTATGAAAGAAAATCACGTGTGCAAACAACTATATCATTTCCAGATGGAAATCATATCGATCAGTCATCATTTAACATTTATCTCTTTAGTTCATTAATTTATTCATTTTCCATTTCCTACTTCCATATATTCAACATTTCTTATTTTCTATACTTAAAAAATATACGTTATTAACATTGGAAAACATTTCCCCTACTTGTTTTCTATACTAGAAAACATTTCTGATTCTTATTTGGAAAACATTTCCAAATCTCCTTCATTTGGTTTTAAACAGATGTTTAAATAAACATTGTTATGCCAACACAAACCATTACGCTCATTTAACTAAATTCACTTAACCATCCTTTCACCATCAAACCTTACCATTCCTTAGTTAAGAAGGAAGTCAATCAAGTTGGGGTATAATTACCACTCAGGCCTTAACTGAACAACGTTTTAACTTCGGAACAAAAAATTTTTATCCTTTAAATCTTTGACAAACTTCCTTACGTAACTCTCGGATTCTACTTATGAATCCACTTCTTTATTGAAAACAGTGGTTATAACGATACGTTGTAATCCCTACTTTCGAAATCTCTACTTCGAATATAACTTTTATTCTTAATTTGAATAATTAACAAACACTAATTTATTTATATATACTCTTGATTTAAAAACTGGAAAGTAAATATTACTTTTTCGAATTCGATATAATTGAATTCGACGCGTAACTGTCATTCGAGTAATCTCTATTCGATTAACTCTTCTCGAATAATTTATATTCGATTGACTAACTTCGAATAACCAATATTCAATTAACTCACTTCGAATAACTAGTATTCGATTAACTCACTTCGAATAACCAATATTCGATTTTCTCTCTTCGAATAACTTATATTCGATTATCTCTCCTCGAATAACTTATATTCGATTAACTCACTTCGAATAACTTATATTTGATCAACTCACTTCGAATAACTTATATTCGATTAACTCACTCTTTTGAATAAACTATATTCGATAACTCCTTTCTTTCGAACACGCTATATTCGACTAATTCCTTTCGAATAAAGTATATTTGATAACTTCACTTTTGAATAAGTAATATTCGATTAACTCCTTTTAACTCTATTTAAATAACTAATATTCGATAACTCCTTTTAACTCTATTCGAATAACTAATATTCGATTAACTCAAATTCGATTAACTCCAATTGATTAACTCTAACAGATTAACTCTAACTGGTTATCTCAAACTGATTAACTCTAACTAATTAACTCTAACTGATTAACTCTAATTTATTAACTCTAACTGGTTGACCCTAACTGATTGACTCTTTTCAATTAACTCCTTTCGAATAAACTATATTCGATAACTCCTTTCTTCGAATAACTATATTCGATTAATTCCTTTCGAATAACTTATATTCGATAACTCCTTTTAACTCTATTCGAATAACTAATATTCGATTAACTCTATTTAACTCCATTCGAATAACTAATATTTGATAACTCCTTTTAACTTTATTCGAATCACTATTATTCGATTAACTCAAATTCAATTAACTCTGACTGATTAACTCTAACTGATTAACTCTAACAGATTAACTCTAATTGGTTAACTCTAATTCAAATCGATTAACTCCTCTAACTCATTTTGATTAGCCCATTTTGATTAACTCCTTTGGTTAACTCTACGTCCATTTTCAGCTTCAAATATCGATGTTGAAATCGATTCTTACTTCTCTATATAAGTCCTGACTTTTATATTCCATTTATCCAATGATAAATATTTTACTTAATTTATAAAATATTTTTTATAAATTAAGCTTCCTAGTTCATCTATTAAAACAGATTTCTATTTAATTCCACTTTAAATAAATCTTTTCCATTTATCTGTTAAAAACAGATTTACATTTTCTATTCATTTTCTAAATATTCCTTTGATTTAATTCTATTTATTTACCAAATAAATATTCCTCTTCATAACTCTATTTGTAAGTGTTTTACAAATATTTCCTTTCTGATTCTATTTGTAAATGGTTTACAAATATTTCCTTTTCAATTCGTTTCACAAATATTTTCCTTTTTATATTCGTTTCACAAATATTTTCCTTTTATATTCGTTTCACAAATATTTTCCTTTTATATTTGTTTCACAAATATTTCCTTTTCATATTTGTTTCACAAATATTTTCCTTTTATATTTGTTTCACAAATATTTTCCTTCTATATCCTATTTATTTTCTAAATCGATATTCCTTTTATACTTCTATTTATTTCCTAAGTAAATAAATTCATTTCATACTTCTATTTATTATCCCAATAAATATTCCTCTTTATAAAATACTTTGATTTTATAAATAATTCCTTTTTATAAAATTCCTTGATTTTATAAAAAAATCCCTTTCAAATGTCATATTTATTTTCAATAAATATTTCCCATTATATCATATTTATTTTCAATAAATATTTTCTTTTCAAAATCCTTTTGATTTTTTAACTGTTTTCTTCTATAAAATCCCGTTTTCCCTTTCTATATAAAATCCATTGATTTTATATAACTGATTTATTTTCAAAATATACATTGAAAATCCCCTTTTTACATCCTAGTATTTTTTTCACGGTATTTAAAATACCGAATCACAATGATCGATATCATTTAAACACACGTAATCATCAATAGAATTTATGTCACATCATATATTACAATATATGAAAACAGTAAAATAAATGTTGAGGAATCCAGTTGGATTCCTCCAACCTGTTTCCCTGCATCACTGATGCTAAACAATATCATTAACATCAATTTCATTTCAATATGAAATATTATGTTAAACAGAATCAGTATTAGATTAACGATTTATATATATATATATATATATATCGTTATCTATAATTTCGATCAATACATAAGCAATTCAACAAAACAGTTAACACACATCAATCAATAGATAACTATCAGTTCTAAGAATATGTTATAAAAATATAACAGTTCAGAGTTGGTGAGTTTTACTCACTTTGGCAGTTCATAGTTATAGAACGATAAACTGTTTGTTTGATTTGAATCAAACCATTTATTTCTCCATAAATTCAAACGAGCTCAACTCCATTCCCAGTCAGTTCCATTGGGTAGTGTTCGTCCATACGATCCTGTCGGATCTTGTTTCGCTGAATTTCGATAAAATATGAGGAAGTAATTCAGTTTACCAATTATACACTATTTAAATTAAATCTAAACAAATATATAATTATTTTTATTTATTGGGCTTTAGCAACTTAAATGGCCTATACCTTATTTAACCTGACCCTTCTCCAAATTATTTTCCTTCTTCTCGGTTTTGGAGCTCCAGCAACATTTTTAAATGTAAATTTTATGGTCATCACTGGTTCTGTTTGCATTTAGCTACCTCACCGTTTACGCCACCAATCTTTAACCCAAACCTCTCCTCTTCCTGCAAACGAAAATCCCTTCCTCGTTCCCAACTTTCCAGCGCACATACCTCTTCCCATTTTATAACTCCACCCTGACCATTCATGTTGTAAACAGCAACGTTTCCCTCTCCTATAAGTATAACCTCATCCTACCCATGCTAACAAATGTTGAACCCACATCCCTTACTCAACTCCATGTTGATGGGTACACCACCATTTATTCCTTCCTTTGGCAAACTTTACTACTTCATCAAGTTGCTTCCTAGTAATATAAGTTCGAACGCAAGCTGCTCCTGTACTTCATCTTCCATGCAAGACGTCCCTCTCATGTTGCTGCTGTTCATCTTCGAAAGTCGGAAAATTTGCGTCGCACTAATAGAAATTATACGGGAACGAGAAGCACGGATTGAGGGTCGAGAATATATTGGGTTGGACTTAAATTGGTTTGTTCACGTTTTTGTTTGAGATGATTTTTTGGTGGCTGCTTGTTTGGATCAGAGAAAGGAATTAGGTTATAAGGGTGGTGACGTTATATAATATTTTTCTTTGATCTAGAGGAGGTCACGTTTTTAGTTTACTGCCATTTAAAACTTGCGGTTGTGTATTTGATGATGAAGCATGTCACGTGGAAGAGGATGGATTGGCATATCAACGTGTGTGGAAAATAATGCATACGACATATCAAATTCGTGATAAAAAGTAAAACTCTAAGGTACCGTATCTCACACAATCGTTCACGTACGAACCGATAACGACAAAAATAAAAATACCGTTGTGTCCAGTGAGGTGTCACGGTTCCAAAAATATAATAATACCGGTAGATTAACTCATATTGTGGAACCCCAAAATACTGATTAAGGGTGCAAAATACTCGAAATAAAAGGTTGCTTATTAAATTAATTAAAAATTACAGTAAAATTATAAAAATTAAATTGTCACTATGTCTCAAAGGGCTTGTCTAAATCCGAGGCCAATATTTAATTATAATTAAATATATCGTTATGATTGATAAGCGATTACATAGCAACTATTCGAAAATTTGATTTGGTCGTAAATAAAAATCTACACGAATCCCAATTTTTCTCTTCCATTAGAAAAATATACTTCACCAGCTCCTAACGTTTCTTGTTTCACAGAAATCCGACTTAAAACGGGCCCTATATATTCAGTTGAAGTTCAGATCACCAAATAGCGAACTAACACGCCATTTCGAGCTCGATTTTAATTATAGTATAATTATACGTTCAAACTGTCGTTCGATTAATGTATTTGTTATTATAATTCAATTCTAAACTGAATTAAATATTTTAAATAATCCAATCCACACAGTATTGTGAATTCTACTATTTTTTGATTATTTCTGAATTAAGTATATTATTCTGTTCTTTATATTAATTAATTATTCAATATAATTTAGTTAAACGGCCATTTAAATCTCTAAACACTATTTAAATAATTAAATAAATTAATTATTATCTCGCTGAAAATACGGGTCGTTACATTCTTTCCCCCTTAAAATAATTTCGTCCTCGAAATTGTTAAGGTAGGAAACAAACCCTATTGACTGGTTAGAACTTATTTGTTCACTTCTTAACTTCAGTTTCTACTGAACCAATTTAATTTCAATTAAAATTTTATTTAATTCTTATCAACGAAAATTTTCAAAAATCCTAAAAAAAAATTAACGCCCAAAACTTTCAAAAAATTTCGCCAGCACCTACTCTGTACTGTTCAATCGGTACAACTCGCCTCTCTAGGCCATCTCCAACCCAAAAGAAAATCAAACAGCCAAGCGGCTTGCCAAATCGGCTCATAAATCACCAAACTCATATAAAATAAACTTGTACCTTTTTGTCGGGAGTATCACTATATCCTTTACATCTGCTGTTAATTCAGCATATACCAATATCATCCTAATCAATCACCAATCACTTTTATCTCCAACACAACCATTCGCTTATATCCGAGCCAAATATCATTTCAAACCCGAGTTTTATTCTCGATTCCAAATCTTGATTTTACCAAACCAATTCTATTTCAACTCCTTATCTTACGAATCCAATCTTCTCGATATCATTCTAATTCAATTTAAAATTCCACTCAATTGGTTTTCAATTCAAGTCCAATTTATTTCCATAAATTTTTATTTAAATTTGTTTTTAATTCACAGTCTATTCCTGGGAGTTTTAAACATCTTTTCCTTTCTCAAAATCAAACTTCCCTTTCTAGGATTCCAAACAACTTGTTTTTCTCAAAACAATTCAAAAACAAAATCTTTGGTAGTAATCCGTCACTTACATACTCGAAAATGAACACTAATGATGTCGCGATTCATCATCAGGATTATTTCCCGGCTATCGAAGTGAGTTCAATACTATATCACTTTCTAAATCACTCTTAAACACTTTTATTTTGAAATCAGTTCAAAATATCACTCACAAATGCTTGGAATACAATTTAAAATCTCCCAGGATCTTAAATTTACATATATTAGATCCAAGTCTATTTACAAACTGTGTTCCAAATTTCCAGGGTTTTAATTTCAATTATGATTCAAATTCAGATTTAATTCATTTCGTAACACTTATACGAATATTATTTGGTTATATACGTAACCATTTCACTTTTTATAATCTTATTCGATTATAATAACAGCCAATATATTATAATCATTTAATTATAATTCCTTTATATCAAAAATATAATTTGGGTAAAATTATTTCTTTTACCCTCTTTTCAACACATACCATGTCGGTTCATCGTATTCGAGTGTTTAGAAACCCCTATCGATATTGTGGTGCCCCACCATCGACCATAATCCATAAACAACTCAACCAATAAATCTACTCAATATAAAACAAATTTTTATATCAAATAACAAATATGCGCTCATATATATCCACTCAAACTCAATCTAGGGTATTACTAACCCTATCTCTACTGAGTCACGCCACAGAGCCTAGGTAATACTTAACCTTATGCTCTGATACCACTGTAACGACCCGGGGATTTTGTCGACCTTGTTTACCGACATATACTCAGTGTCGACACTCCAAGCATCGGAAAATACCGGATTGTACATGAAAGAAATTAGAGGGTGTGAATGGATAAGATAGAAACTTAGAATAGAAGAAGAAGAGGAACACAATATCAGAGTAACACGAACCTTAGAGCAGAACGAATAACATATAATATATATCATTACTTTGAAATATAAATCTGTACTTGAATATACATATCATTTCCAAAGTACAGCACTTACAACACAGTGGAAATAAACAATAGCTATATGATCCTGAAACCTCCTGCTTCAGCTCTTCAAGTATCTGTAGATCCCGACTACTTGACTACCCATATAAAATTGGGCACCCAAGAGTTTAGGGAAAACAAAATAAAACAAACTCTGGGTCAGTCATGGGACTGGTATGAGTAAAACAGTTTAAAACAGTTTGAGCCATTAAACGATATCTCATAAGACCATGCCGTATAACAGAATGGGTTTTTCCCTTATGAGAATCCAACATAATCTTTATATCAAAACTTATTGATATTATAATAATGTCTATCAACCACAATATAATAATCATCTAGCAGAAACGCTTTCATCTCACGTTCTACATATATAGTATACAATCAAAACCGCAAGCACGTATTGGGAAATGGATTTCCAACTATGACAAGGTATGGAACCACCTTTCGCTAGTGTACCTCTAAAGAGGAATACACTGGGTTCAACAAGAACATCTTGCAACCGGCCACACATGACTGACCACTCATTTCGCTTGAGTGTATCGAATGTATATCACCAACGGTTGGGATCAGCAACCGTTTCCCGAATGGGACAGCATCGACAATAGATTTTTAGAAGTAAATGAAACTCTAGATCAGGTGATTATACACCCTAATAGGTGCGACCTACATAGCCATGCTGTCTTCCCTACTTTTGTCATTTCCGGATGTGAGGCTAGAAGCTACGCTTATCTTTTTACATGTCATATCTTCATTTACTTGGAATACCACATCGTCATACCCTCTAAATCACAAATTGATTTCCCCAAAAATACCACGGGTATACAGCTAAGAGAAACGAATTCCTCTGCCGCCAAACGTTACTACGTTTGAAGAGATCAACTTACGCGATCCTTTAGATATACTCTGTCAGACATTCGTCCATACAAATTGTCCTGGGACTGGACAAACCGAAGGCACTATTCAGTACATCCATCCTAGGCAATCTTTACCTAAGATTTATACAGCTGCCCTTGCACTTTACTCCATCTTCAATTATCTTTGGCATATATGATTCGCAACGCTTACGCCAATACAGAGTGGTTCTTCGGATAATAATCCAACCGGTCTCTCCATATTAACAACTTTAAAATGGTCAAAAAGCTTCGATAGTCGGTGAGTTAACTATCAAAGAAAAACACGTGTGCAAACAACGATATCATTTTCAGATGGAAATCATATCGACCAGTCATCATTTATCACTTACCTCTTTAGTTCATTAATTTATTCATTTTCCATTTCATACTTCCATATATTCAACATTTCTTATTTTATATACTTAGAAAGTATACGTTATTAACATTGGAAAGCATTTCTCTTCCTTGTTTTCTATATTAGAAAACATTTCTGATTCTTATTTGGAAAACATTTCCAAATCTCCTTCATTTGGTTTTAAACAGATGTTTAAATAAACATCGCTATGCCAACACAAACCATTACGCTCATTTAACTAAATTCACTTAACCATCCTTTCACTATCAAACCTTACCATTCCTTAGTTAAGAAGGAAGCCAATCAAGTTATGGTATAATTACCTCTCAGACCGTAACTGAACAATGTTTTAACTTCGGAATAGAAAAAGTTTATCCTTTAAATCTTTAACAAACTTCCAAACGTAACTCTCAGATTCTACTTACGAATCCACTTCTTTATTGAAAACATTGGTTATAACGATACGTTATAATCCCTACTTTCGAAATCTCTACTTCGAATATAACTTTTATTCTTTAATTTGAATAATTAACAAACACTAATTTATTTATATTTACTCTTGATTTAAAAACCGGAAAGTAAATATTACTTTTCCGGATTCGATATAATTGAATTCGACGCGTAACTGTCTTTTGAGTAATCTCTATTCGATTAACTCTTCTTGAATAATTTATATTCGATTAACTAACTTCGAATAACCAATATTCGATAAACTCACTTCGAATAACTGATATTCGATTACCTCACTTCGAATAACCAATATTCGATTTTCTCTCTTTGAGTAACTTATATTCGATTATCTCTCCTCGAATAACTTATATTTGATTAACTCACTTCGAATAACTTATATTCGATTAACTCACTTCGAATAACTTATATTCGATTAACTCACTCTTTCGAATAAACTATATTCGATAACTCCTTTCTTTCGAACACATTATATTCGATTAATTCCTTTCGAATAAACTATATTCGATAACTCCACTTTCGAATTAGTAATATTCGATTAACTCCTTTTAACTCTATTCGAATAACTAATATTTGATAACTCCTTTTAACTCTATTCGAATAACTAATATTCGATTAACTCAAATTCGATTAACTCTAACTGATTAACTCTAACTGGTTAACTCTAACTGATTAACTCTAACTGATTAACTCTAATCTATTAGCTCTATCTGGTTAACTCTAACTGGTTGACTCTAACTGATTAACTCTTTTCTATTAACTCCTTTTGAATAAACTATATTTGATAACTCCTTTCTTCGAATAACTATATTCAATAATTCCTTTCCAATAACTTATATTCGATAACTCCTTTTAACTCTATTCGATTAACTAATATTCGATTAACTCTATTTAACTCCATTCAAATAACTAATATTCGATAATTCCTTTTAACATTATTCGAATCACTAATATTCGATTAACTCAAATTCGATTAACTCAAACTGATTAACTCTAACTGGTTAACTCTAAATGGTTAACTCTAACTGATTAACTCTAACTGATTAACTCTAACTGGTTAACTCTAATTCAAATCGATGAACTCCTCTAACTCATTTTGATTAACCCATGTTGATTAACTCCTCTGGTTAACTCTACGTCCATATTCAGTTTCAAATATCGATGTTGAAATCGATTCTTACTTCTCTATATAAGTCCTGACTTATTTATTCCATTTATCCAATGATAAATATTTTACTTAATTTATAAAATATTGTTTATAAATTAATCTTCCATGTTCATCTGTTAAAAATGATTTCAATTTAATTCCACTTTAAATAAATCTTTTCCATTTATCTATTAAAAACATTTTTCCATTTTCTGTTCATTTTCTAAATATTCCTTTGATTTAATTCTATTTATTTACCAAATAAATATTCCTCTTTATAACTCTATTTGTAAGTGTTTTACAAGTATTTCCTTTCCAATTCTATTTGTAAATGGTTTACAAATATTTCTTTTTCAATTCGTTTCATAAATATTTTCCCTCTTATATTTGTTTCTGTAACGACCCGGATTTTTGAATAGTTTATTTTAAATATTTGATATTTGTTTTAAATATTTAGTTGATAATATAAATTAATTTTTTTTGAGTTCTTGATTTAATAATCGAATAAGATTAATTTCGAACATATCGAATTATCGTAATATAAAACCGACAATAATTGAGTTCGTAATTAAAACTGAATTGAAACAATTCAGATGGTCAATATAAATTCATTTTGAATAGAATCGATAATAATAATTTATTATCGAGAAGTTTTTGTTTTGAATTTAAATTGTATTCTATCGATTTAATCTGGTATGTGAAAATAGTTAATTTCAAACGATCTCGATTTTTAATGAAACCAATTTTATTTGGTCCAGAATATCAAACCATAGTTGGGTGTCAATTTTCATCGCAATCGGATGTTATAAGTGACTGTGCGAATTAAAAACAACAAATGAAAAAAAACACGATAGAATATAGTGGAATATTTAAATACAATATCTTCTTTATAAAAACCCCCCTTTACCTTCACATTTCTCAATGTCGTTCCTCAGTAGAAACACGAAATCGAAGCTGGTTTCAATTTGATTTCTCCAATAAATTCTACAAAATTAAATACCTAACCGAATTCAATAACTCTCAATTCATTGAATTCGTCTTTACTTATTCAAACCCTATACACGAATTGGATTTTCGTCAATCCTCCCATCGCTCGATTTTTAGGGCACTGATACGAGGGTGAGTTGTGCGCCTAGGCGGTGTCGGAGGGTAAATTGATGATGGTGTTAGATCTCTGAAAGGAAGGTGAATTTGTCGGCAAATTTTGGTAGTGGTTGGCTTCAAAAAGAGTCGCAGGTCCTGTAGACTTCGAGCATTGAAGTCGCGATTGAGGTTCATGGTTGAGGAAGAAAAGGGGCATCGAGTTATGTCTCTTGTTGTCAAAGGTAGTTGAATCCGTGAATTGAGGCATGGGTGGAGTTCGTCGACAAACAATGGAGAGGAAGGATAACACGAAGGGGAGACTGTTAAAAAGAGGCGTTTAGATTCTGGTTTGTGATGACGAGGGTGGTGGTTTCATAAGGAAGGAACACGGAGGAAGAATGACATGGTTCAAGGTGATGTCGGAATGGAGCAGACGTGAGTTTTCAAGTTTAAACAGAAGTTTGATTAAGGTATATAATTTATTCAAGCTAAGTAAATTATTTATCATCATTATAAAATAAGAAGATTTAAGGTTATCTATTTATTTAGGGGATCATTGTAAAAATCGTAAATTTAAAAGTGAAAATTTTAAACTTGAAATTGTTAGATGTTCAACCAGGAAGTGTAGAATAGAAAATTAAAATTTTATACAAGACCTTGTTAAAGAGAATTCATTTTCTCATTTATAAAGTTTGGATTTTTGCTTAGGCAAGGATAAATCGAATGGAGTTTTTCATGAGGAGTTCGGAGCCTAGAAAATCATTGAAAAGAAATTGGAATTGGTACAAGTGAAAAATAAAACCACGGTGAGTAAACTCACTCTCTTGATTTTATTTAAATAATTTTATACTGGTTGTTGGTTGCATTTAAATATTTTTGTGTCTATTTAAAATATATTAGTTATATAGGATTGGTGGATTGTGGTTGTTATATATATATATATATATATATATATATATATATATATATATATGTATATATATTGGTGGTTGGATTCCCGCAGTACCATTAGCGGATGCCAGCAATATCATTAGCGGATGACCCTATATGCCACACGCTATGATAGTGGATGACCTTCTATACCGCGATATCCTACCATGAAGCAGGATGGGTATTATTTCTGTTTACTAACGTCGGTGGACGCAGGGAAACAGGTTGGAGGGATCCAACTAGATTCCTCAAAACTATTATTGTTTGTTTCTATTCTTATATATTATCGTATATGATGTGTTATAAAACCCGTGATTTAATAATTGAGTGGCTTGATTGTTTAAATATCACTGGGGCCAAAATATTGATATATAAAAATATCGTGAAAAGGATATTTCAGACTTAAAAGGGGAAATCTATTTTTAAAAATATAATTTGAATTTTGAATGGGCTATAAAAATATTAACCCTTTTTGAATATAAAACAAGTATTGGAATTTATAAACGTTGTTTATAAATCTATAATGCGGGATTTGAAATTAATTTATAAACGATGTTTATAAATTAAATAATGCAGAGAATTGAAATGAATTTATAAAAGGGTTTATAAATGTAGTGGGGAAAAAATTATCATTTGGATAATTCGAATATTTAAATTCAAATGTAAAATTAAAAATAGAAATGGGGAAATCGTTTTAAAGAAATAGACGATGGAATTTATTCTGATGTTCAGAATATAAATTGAACTAAAATAAATCCGTAAGGATTTATGATTTGAATTTTGATTAATTCGAATTTATTCAAATAGAAATTCAAATGGAATTTGAAAATAGAAATTCGAATGGAATTTGAATATAGAAATTCAACTGGATTTGAAGATAAAAAATTCAAATAGAGATTTGAAAATAGAATTTGAATTTATAGAATTCAAATGGAATTTGAATATAGTATTTGAATAAAGAAAATTTAAATAGAATTTGAAAATAGAGTTGAAATGGGAATTTGAATATAGAATTCAAATAGTGTTGAAATGGGAATTTGAATATAGAATTCAAATAGAGTTGAAATGGAATTTGAATATAGAATTCAAATAGAATTGAAATGGAATTTGAATATCGAAGATCGGAGTATAAACAAATTACCGAGTTAGGAAAAATCGACAATTTTAGAAAATCGGAAATATGATGTTGAATTGGGAAAACTGATTTGATATTTATTAAAAATATATCAGAATGGAGTTGAATTTATTATAAACGAAGTTTAAACGTTTATATATAAAAATATAATTAAAACGAACTCGCCGCAGCGCTGCAATTCGTAAATTGGTGTTTCGAACTTCAATTAAGTATACAGAACTCAACTGTAGTCGGAATTCTTTGAAACAAAAAATGTCAGGACTGATTTGATAATAGTTTTCTAATGGAAGAGAAAATTTTGAATTTCGTCGTATAGATTTTGAGTTATTTCAAGATCAAATTTTCAAAAAAAAAGCGCTATAACCATTTAAAACCATAACGGTTTATTTTATTTTATAAAAGGATTTTAAGCGAATAAAATCCGAATTTCTATTTAAAAAAATTCAGATTTGAGTTGTAAATTATATGTGAACTCAAGTGGAGTAATGAATTGATTTTTGAAACAGAAATCAAATTTTTAATTATTGAATAGAATTAACTAATTTGAATAGTAATTAGTTAATGAGATTTTGAATTGATAGTGGGCTTTGAATAAGTAAATTCGATTTGGAAATTTATATTCGAAATCGAAAAGAAACTTGAATTGAAATTGGAATTCAATTTTGTAATGAGCAAGTTAAATATTTTATTTGAACATGTTATGTTCAAACAAAGAAGTGAAATAGGCAAAATAGCTAATTAAAGAATAAATGGGCGAAACTGAATTCAAACGATTTGATTGAGTTGAATTGAAGTGAAAAAAGGTGAATATGTGTTAGATAGGTACGGAATGAAGTGTATGAAGATTATAATATAAGTGCCCAACAAAAAGGTACATGTTTAAATTCCATATGAGGTTTTATGCGCCGTATCGGCAAGTCGCTTGGCTTTTTCTTTTTCTTTTTGATTGGAGAGGCCTGTGTGGCGGTTTGGGGATTTTCCCGATGCTCCCGGTACAAAGGAGGTTATGGCGAAATTTTCCGGAAATTTAGGGAGTTAGAATATTTTTAAGAAATTTTGATTGTTAGAAATCAATGTATCGATATATATAGAATTCCATAATGAAAGGAACTAAAAATAGTATATTATTAACAAAAAAAAATCTGTGAAATTAAATCGGGTAAGGATAGAAAGATGAAAGTATATATGTTGTAGAAATGAAAAATTGGTTTAATATAGTGGTGATTATTCGAATTAGCAGTCTTGTCTGTTTTGAAGTTAATAATATTTTCAGTCAAGTTCTGAGAGGTAATAATACCCCAACTCGATTGATTTCATTATTAGCTGATAAATAGCAAGATTCAGTATCGAAGAGAAATGTTTAAAGAGGTTCAGTCGAATGTAGTATTTTGGGTTGTTGTAACGATGTTTTACATAACATTTGTTTTAACCCAAAATAAGTAGAATTTTGGAAATATAATAATAAACATTTTCTAAGTCTAAAAATGAACTGGCGTGAAAGAGATAAGTAAGTGGAATGTTCTCCAATTTTAAATAGAAGATATTTCCTAAATATAGAAAATAAAAGAGGTTGATATTTGGTAATGTTTTCCAAACAGCGTAAGAGATCAAGATGATTATTGAAAATATTTGGCTAACAGATATTGATAAGGAAATGCAGTAGTGATTTAATTAATGAATGAAATATTTATAAAAGGCCCAGTGATTGTTTGATGTTTTGAATGGATGTTTTTTTCTTCGATATTTAAAGAACCGACTATCGAAGTGTTTGCCAATGTCGTTGTCAATATGGAGAGACCGGTTGGATTATTATCCGAGTACCACTCCGTATTGGCAGTAGCGTTGCGAATAAGATTATATAAAGATAATCGAAGACAGAGTAAAGTGCAAGGGATTTTTCTATTAATGGAAATTGTGCCTTCAGTTTCGTTCAATCCCAGAACGAACGTAAATGGACGAATGTCTGACAAAGTATTTCCAATGATCAAATGGGTTGGTCTGTAAAATATATATGGTTGCAACGGATTTATTCCCTTAGCATAACATCCAGAATATTTGTTTAAATCAATTAATGATTAATGGATCTGACAATATGGCATTCAAAGTGATTGTGCTATCAATGAATGGTAAGTGAGCGTAGCCTCAGGCCTCAACAACCGGGAAATGACAAAAATTGGGCAGGCAGCATGGCTATGTGGGTCGCTCCAATTAGGGTGTATAATCACCTATCTAGAGAAATTCCTTTTACTTCTTTAAAGTATCGATGCTGTCCCTTTTCGGGAAACGGTTTCTGATCCCAACCGTTGGTGATATACATTCGATACACTTAAGCGAAATGAGTGGTTGGTCATGCGTGGGCCGGGTTGCAAGATGTTCTTGTTGATCCCAGTGCATTCCTCTCTAGAGATACACTATCGGAAGGTGGTCCCATACCTTGTCATAGTCGGAATCCAATCTCCAATAAGCACCCTACGGTTTTTGATTTTTATATTATGTGTGGGAGATGCAAGCGTTCCGCTAGATTGTTATTTATTTGATGTAGACATTATTATAATATCACTGGATTTGATATCAAAAATATTTTTGGTCATCATAAGGTAAAAACCATCTGCATTTATGTGTGGATCGGTCTTACGATCATCATTTCTTTCGAAAGGATTTTGAAAATTAAACAATTGGTTGGTGTTTACTCACACCAGTCCCATGACTAACCCAGAGTTTATTTTGTTTTGATTTCCCTAAACTCTTGGGTGCCAAAATTTGTATGGGCAATCCAATAGTTCAGGATTTTTCAGATTCACTTGGAAAGAGCTGGAAGCAGGAGGCTTCACCAGTTAGCTATAGACTATTATATATTCCACTGTGTCCTATGTTGTATCTAGAAACAGATGTTTATAACTGTTCCAGAAATAGCTGTTGTGCTCTAATGATGGTATGTATATAAAGTTACCGAATTGTATTTCAAAGTTATGTTATATAATATATTTTATTCGTTCCGCGGTGAGATTTGTGTTCTTCGTTAATCTTCTATTCTAACTTTTCTTTCTTTCTATTTCTCATCCTCCAACTTCTTTCTAATAATGATACGTATTTTTGTGCAATTTTGGTTGGATGTGTGGTGTTATTAGTCAACTCAGATAGTATGGATTTGTGGGCCGTTACCGTTGGTATCAGAGCTTAGGTTGAGCGAATACCTAGGCTATGGTGTTGTGCTCATTAGAGATAGGGTCAGTAATACCCTAGAATGAGTTGAGCGTATATATATGAGAGCGCGTATTTGTTAATTGATATAAAAACTATTTTATATTGTGTTGGCTAGTCTGTTGAATGGTTTATGAATTCTGATCGAATTGTGGGACGCCACGAAGTCAATAGGAATTTCTGAACACTTGAACAGAGAAATTTGACACAATATTGTTTTAAAGTGGGTAAATGAAATAATTTTACCCAAAATTCTATTTTGATATAGATTGAATAATTTTCTGAAATTATTATCATATATGGATGATTTGGTTGCTAATATTATAGTAAGATAATATTATAAAATTGAAGTGGTTATATATATAACCAAATTTAAGTTGTATATGAATGAAGTATACAATTGAGATGAATTAAAAAATTAATTCAAACCAGAATTTAGAATTTAAATCCTGGGAAGTTGAAAAATATTTTTCAAAGTATATTAAAATATTTTAGCTTCTTTTTGGAAGGATTTTTGATAAAAAAATCAATTTAGATGGATTTTTAAAGTGATAAAGCACTGAACTCACTTCAGTCGCTGGGAATTAATTCTGATGATGACTGCAGCATCATCAGTATTCATTTTTGAGTTCCTAAGTGATGAATTGCTACCTTAGAAAAGTAGGGAAGGAAATTTGTTTGAAAGAAAACAAGTTTTGTTGGAAAATTCAAATATTTTGAATTTGAAAGGATTATAAATATATGTATATATATTTATGTTATTTCAAAGGATTTGAAATGAAAACCCGGGTACTTGAATTCTGAAATTTAAATTGAACTTAAGCAAGTTAAATGGATCGAAATGAATAAATTGATCAAAATCAATTTGAATGGAATATGAATTGATTGTAAATCATTCAGATTAAATGAATGTTAGCATATATGATGTGTTATGTAAATGGAAACCGAAAGTTTTGGTAGAATTAAAGTTGTAGAGATATGAAATGTTGATTTTCAACATAAATGAATCTTGAAAAAAAAAAGTAAATGGGATTACAACATTTTTCCTACCTTAGAAATTTCGGGGACGAAATTCTTTTAAGGGGGGAAGAATGTAACGACCCGAATTTTTGAATAATTTATTTTAAATATTTAGTTGATAATATAATTTTTTTTTTGAGTTATTGATTTAATAATCGAATACGATTAATTTCGAACATATCGAATTATCGTAATATAAAACCGACAATAATTGAATTCGTAATTAAAACTGAATCAAAACAATTGATATGGTCAATATAAATTCTTTTTGAATAGAATCGATAATAATAATTTATTATTGAGAAGTTTTTGTTCTGAATTTAAATCATATTCTATCGATTTAATCTGGTATGTGAAAATAATTAATTTTCAAACGATCTCGGTTTTCAATGAAACCAATTTTATTTGGTCCAGAATATCAAACCATAGCTGGGTGTCAATTTTCATCACAATCGGATGTTATATGTGACTGTGCAAATTAAAAATGACAAATGGAAAAAAATACAATATAATATAATGGAATATTTATATACGATATCTTCTTTATATAAACCCCCCTCTACCTTCACATTTCTCAATCCCATTCCTCAGTAGAAACACGAAATCGAAGCAGGTGTCAATTTTCATCACAATCGGATGTTATATGTGACTGTGCAAATTAAAAATGACAAATGGAAAAAAATACAATAGAATATAATGGAATATTTATATACGATATCTTCTTTATATAAACCCCCCTCTACCTTCACATTTCTCAATCCCATTCCTCAGTAGAAACACGAAATCGAAGCCGGTTTCAATTTGATTTCTTCAACAAATTCTACAAAACTAAATACCAAATGGAATTCAATAACTCTCAATTCATTGAATTCGTCTTTACTTCTTCAAACCCTATAAACGAATTGGATTTCCATCAATCCTCCCATCGTTCAATTTTTAGGACATCGATACGAGAGTGAGCTGTGCGCCTAGGCGGTGTCGGAGGGTAAATTGATGATGGCGTTGGATCTTCTGAAAGGAAGGTGAATTTGTCGGCAAATTTTGGTAGTGGTTGGCTTCAAAACGAGTCGCAGGTCCTATAGACTTCGAGCATTAAAGTCGCGATTGAGGTTCATAGTTAAGGAAGAAAGGGGGCATCGAGTTATGTCTCTTGTTGTTAAAGGTAGTTGAATCCGTGAATTGAGGCATGGGTGGAGTTCGTCGACAAGCAATGGAGAGGAAGGATAACACGAAGGGGAGACTGTTAAAAAGAGGCGTTTAGATTCTGGTTTGTGATGACGAGGGTGATGGTTTCATAAGGAAGGAACACGGAGGAAGAATGACATGGTTCCAGGTGATGTCGGAATGGAGCAGGCATGAGTTTTCAAGTTTAAACAGAAGTTTGAGTAAGGTATATAATTTATTCAAGCTAAGTAAATTATTTATCATCATTATAAAATAAGAAGATTTAAGGTTATCTATTTATTTAGGGGATCATTGTAAAAATCGTAAACTTGACAAGTGAAAATTTTAAACTTGAAATTGTTAGATGTTCAACCAGGAAGTGTAGAATAAAAAATTAAAATTTTGTGCAAGAGCTTATTAAAGAGAATTCATTTGCTCATTTATAAAGTTTGGATTTTTGCTTAGGCAAGGATAAATCGAATGGAATTTTTCATGAGGAGTTCGGAGCCTAGAAAATCATTGAAAAGAAATTGGAATTGGTACAAGTGATAAATAAAAGCACGGTGAGTAAACTCACTCACTTGATTTTATTTAAATAATTTTTATACTGGTTGTTTGTTGTTGGTTGTATTTAAATATTTTTGTGTCTATTTAAAATATATTAGTTATATAGGATTGGTGGATTGTGGTTATTATATATATATTGGTGGTTGGATTCCCGCAGTACCATTAGCGGATGCCCGCAGTATCATTAGCGGATGACCCTATACGCCCCGCGCTATGATAGTGGATGACCTTCTATACCGCGATATCCTGCCACGAAGCAGGATGGGTATTATTTCTGTTGAATAATGTCTATGGATGCAGGGAAACAGGTTGGAGGGATCCAACAGGTTTCCTCAAAACTATTATTGTTTGTTTGTATTCCTATATATTATCGTATATGATGTGTTATAAAACCCGTGATTTGATAATTGAGTGGTTTGATTGTTTAAATATCACTAGGGCCAAAATATTGATATATAAAAATATCGTGAAAAGGATATTTGAGATTTAAAAGGGGAAATCTATTTTTAAAAATAGAATTTGAATTTTGAATGGGCTATAAAAATATTAACTTGCTTTGAATATACAACAAGTATTGGAATTTATAAACGTTGTTTATAAGACGATAATGCGGGATTTGAAATGAATTTATAAACGAAGTTTATAAATTAAATAATGCAGAGAATTGAAATGAATTTATAAACGGGGTTTATAAATGTAGTGGGGAAAAATTATCATTTGGATAATTCGAATATTTAAATTCAAATTTAAATTTAAAAATAGAAATGGGGGAATCATTTTAAAGAAATAGACGATGGAATTTATTTTGATGTTCATAATATAAATTGAACTAAAATAAATCCGTAAGGATTTATGATTTGAATTTCGATTAATTCGAATTTATTCAAATAGAAATTCAAATGGAATTTGAAAATAGAAATTCAAATGGAATTTGAATATAGAAATTCAAATGGAATTTGAAGATAAAAAATTCAAATAGAGAATTGAAAATAGAATTTGAATTTATAGAATTCAAATGGAATTTGAATATAGTATTTGAATAAAGAAAATTTAAATAGAATTTGAAAATAGAGTTGGAATGGGAATTTGAATATAGAATTCAAACAGAGTTGAAATGGGAATTTGAATATAGAATTCAAATAGAATTGAAATGGAATTTGAATATAGAATTCAAATAGAATTGAAATGGAATTTGAATATAGAAGATCGAAGTATAAATAAATTACCGAGTTAGGAAAAATCGACAATTTTAGAAAATCGGAAATATGATGTTGAATTAGGAAAACTGATTTGATATATATTAAAAATATATCAGAATGGAGTTGAATTTATTATATACGAAGTTTAAACGTTTATATACATAAATATAATTAAAACGAACTCGCCGCAGAGCTGCAGTTCGTAAATTGGCGTTTCGAACTTCAATTGAGTATACAGAACTCAATTGAAGTCGAAATTCTTTGAAACAAGAAATGTCAGGACTGATTTGATAATAGTTTCCTAATGGAAGAGAAAATTTTGAATTTCGTCGTATAGATTTTGAGTTATGTCAAGATCAAATTTTCAGAAAAACTGCGCCATAACCATTTAAAAACCATAATGGTTTATTTAATTTTATAAAAGGATTTTAAGCGAATAAAATCCGAATTTCTATTTAGAAAATTTCGGATTTGAGTTGTAAATTATATGTGAACTCAAGTGGAGTAATGAATTGATTTTTGAAATAGAAATCAAATTTTTAATTATTGAATAGAATTAACTAATTTGAATAGTAATTAGTTAATGAGATTTTGAATTGATAGTGGGCTTTGAATAAGTAAATTCAATTTGGAAATTTATATTCGAAATCGAAAAGAAACTTGAATTGAAATTGGAATTCAATTTTATAATGAGCAAGTTAAATATTTTATTTGAACATGTTATGTTCAAACAAAGAAGTGAAATAGGAAAAATAGCTAATTAAATAATAAATGGGCGAAACTGAATTCGAACGATTGGATTGAGTTGAATTGAAGTGAAAATAGGTGAATATGTGTTAGATAGGTATGGAATGAAGTGTATGAAGATTATAATATAAGTGCCCAACAAAAAGGTATATTTTTAAATTCCATATAAGGTTTTATGCGCCATATCAGCAAGCCGCTAGGCTTTTTCCTTTTCTTTTTGATTGGTGAGGCTTGTGTGGCGGTTTGGGGATTTTCCCGATGCTCCCGGTACAAAGGAGGTTATGGCGAAATTTTCCGGAAATTTAGGGAGTTAGAATATTTTTAAGAAATTTTGATAGTTAGAAATCAATGTATCGATATATATATAGAATTCCATAAGGAAACGAACTAAAAATAGTATATTATTAACAAAAAGACAATATGTGAATTTAAATCAGGTAAGGATAGAAAGAGGAAAGTATATATGTTGTAGAAATGGAAAATTGGTTTAATATAGTGTTGATTATTCGAATTAGCAATCTTGTCTGTTTTGAAGTTAATGTTATTTTCAGTCAAGGTCTGAGAGGTAATAATACCCTAACTCGATTGATTTCATTATTAGCTGATAAATAGCAAGATTCAGTATCGAGGAGAAATGTTTAAAGAGGTTCAGTCGAATGTAGTATTTTGGGTTGTTGTAACGATGTTTTACATAACATTTGTTTTAACCCAAAATAAGTAGAATTTTGGAAATATAATAATAAACATTTCCTAAGTCTAAAAATGAACTGGCGTGAAAGAGATAAGTAAGTGGAATGTTCACCAATTTTAAATAGAAGATATTTCCTAAATATAGAAAATAAAAGAGGTTGATATTTGGTAATGTTTTCCAAACAGCGTAAGAGACCAAGATGATTATTGAAAATATTTTGCTAACAGATATTGATAAGGAAATGCAGTTTTGATTTAATTAATGAATGAAATATTTATTAAAGGCCCAGTGATTTTTTGATGTTTTGAATGGATGTTTGTTTTCTTCGATAGTTAAATAACCGACTATCGTAGTGTTTGCCAATATCGTTGTCAATATGGAGAGACAGATTGGATTATTATCCGAGAACCACTCCGTATTGGCAGTAGCGTTGCGAATCAGATTATATAAAGATAATCGAAGACGGAGTAAAGTGCAAGGGCTTTTTCTATTAATGGAAATTGTGCCTTCGGTTTCGTTCAATCCCAGAACGAACATAAATGGACGAATGTCTGACAAAGTATTTCCAATGATCGAATGGGTTGGTCTGTAAAAATATGTATGGTTGCAACGGATTTATTCCCTTAGAATAACATCCAGAATATTTGTGAAAATCAATTAATGATTAACGGATCTGACAATGTAGCATTCAAAGTGATTGTGCTATCAGTGAATGGAAAGTGAGCGTAGCCTCAGGCCTCAATAACCGGAAAATGACAAAAATCGGGCAGGCAGCATGGCTATGTGGGTCACTCCCATTCGGGTGTATAATCACCTATCTAGAGAAATTCCTTTTACTTCTTTAAACTATCGATGTTGTCCCTTTTCGGGAAACGATTGCTGATCCCAATCGTTGGTGATATACATTTGATACAGTCAAGAGAAATGAGTGGTCGGTCATGTGTGGGCCGAGTTGCAAGATGTTCTTGTTGAACCCAGTGTATTCCTCTCTAGAGATACACTATCGGAAGGTGGTCCCATACTTTGTCATAGTCGGAATCCAATCTCCAATAAGCGCCCTACGGTTTTTGATTTTTATATTATGTATGGAGCGTAAGATGCAAGCGTTCCGCTAGATTGTTATTTATTTGATGTAGACATTATTATAATATCACTTGATTTGATATCAAAAATATTTTTGGTCATCGTAAGGTAAAAACCATCCGTATTTATGTGTGGACTGGTCTTATGATCATCATTTCTTTCGAAAGGATTTTGAAAATTAAACAATTGGTTGGAGTTTACTCACACCAGTCCCATGACTGACCCAGAGTTTATTTTGTTTTGTTTTCCCCTAAACTCTTAGGTGCTCAAATTTGTACGGACAGTCCAATAGTTCAGGATTTTTCAGATTCACTTGGAAAGAGCTGGAAGCAGGAGGCTTCACCAATTAGCTATAGACTATTATATATTCCGTTGTGTGCTATGTTGTATCTGGAAACAGGTGTTTATAACTATTCCAGAAATAGCTATTGTGCCCTAATGACGGTATGTATATAAAGTTACCGAATTGTATTTCAAAGTTATGTTATATAATATATTTTATTCGTTCCGCGGTGAGATTTGTGTTCTTCGTTTTTCTTCTATTCTAACTTTTCTTTCTTTCTATTTCTCATCCTCTAACTTCTTTCTAATAATGATTCGTATTTCTGTGCAATTTGGGTTGGACGTGTGGTGTTATTAGTCAACTCAGATAGTACGGATTTGCAGGCCGTTACAGTTTCATAAATATTTTCCGTTTATATTTGTTTCACAAATATTTTCCTTTTATATTTGTTTCACAAAAATTTTCCTTTTCATATTTGTTTCACAAAAATTTTCCTTTTATATTTGTTTCACAAATATTTTCCTTTTATATCCTATTTATTTTCTAAATAGATATTCCTTTTATACTTCTATTTATTTTCTAAATAAATAAATTCATTTCATACTTCTATTTATTATCCCAATAAATATTCCTCTTTATAAAATCCTTTGATTTTATAAATAATTCCCTTTTATAAAATTCCTTGATTTTATAAACAATTTCCCTTTCAAATGTCATATTTATTTTCAATAAATATTTCATGATATATCAAATTTAGTTTCAATAAATATTTCCGTTTCAAAACCCTTTTGATTTTATAACTATTTTCTTCTATAAAATCCCTTTTTTCCTTTTCTATATAAAATCCATTGATTTTATATAACTGATTTATTTTCAAAATATACTTTGAAAATCCCCTTTTTACATCCCAGTATTTTTTTCACAGTATTTAAAATACCGAATCACAATGATCGATATCATCTAAACACACATAAACATAAATAGATTTTATATCACATCATATATTACAATATATGAAAACAGTAAAATAAATGTTGAGGAATCCATTTGGATTACTCCAACCTGTTTCCCTGCATCACAGATGTAAACAATATCATTAACATCGATTTCATTTCAATAAGAAATATTCTGTTAAACATGATCAATATTAGATTAACAATTTATATATATATCGTTATCTATAATTTCAATCAATACATAAGCAATTCAACCAAATAGTTAACACACATCAATCAACATATAACTATCAGTTCTAAGAATATTATAAAAATATAACTGTTCAGAGTCGGTGAGTTTTACTCACATTGGCAGTTCATCCTTAAAGAACGATAAACTGTTTGTTTGATTTGAATCAAACCATTTATTTCGCCAAAAATTCAAACGAGCTCAACTCCACTCCCAGTCAGTTCCATTGGGTAGTGTCCGTCCGTACGATCCTGTCGGATCTTGTTTCACTGAATTTCGATAATATATGAGGAAGTAATTCAGTTTACCAATTATACACTATTTAAATTAAATTTAAACAAATATATATTTATTTTTATTTATTGGGCTTTAGCAACTTAAATGGCCCATACCTTATTTAAACTGTCCCATCTCCAAATTATTTTCCTTCTTCTCGGTTTTGGAGCTCTAGCAACATTTTTAAATGCAAATTTTATGTTCATCACAGGTTCCGTTTGCATTCAGCTACCTCACCGTTTACACCACCAATCTTCAACCCAAACCTCCTCTACACTCCTATTCCTGCAAACGAAAATCCCCTCCTCGTTCGCAACTTTCCAGCGCACAGACCTCTTCCCATTTTATAACTCCACCCTGACCAATTATGTTGCAAACAGCAACGTTTCCCACTCCTATAAG
Source organism: Allium sativum (assembly GCA_030737875.1). NCBI lineage: Eukaryota > Viridiplantae > Streptophyta > Magnoliopsida > Asparagales > Amaryllidaceae > Allium > Allium sativum. The sequence continues at coordinate 783,545,409 of CM060921.1, forward strand.
TATAACCGCATCCTACCCATGCTAACAAATGTTGAACCCATATCCCTTACTCAACTCCACGTTCATGGGTACGCCACCATTTATTCCTTCCTTTGGCAAACTTTACAACTTCATCAAGTTGCTTCCCAGTGATACAAGTTCGAACGCAAGCTGCTCTCGTACTTCATCGTCCCGCCCATGTTGCTGCTGTTCATCTTCGAAAGCCGGAAAATTTGCGTTGCACTAATAGAAATTATATGGTAACGAGAAGCACGGATTGAGGGTCGATAATATATTGTGTTGGACTTAAATTGGTTTGTTCACATTTTTGTTTGAGATGATTTTCTGGCAGCTGCTTGTTTGGATCGGAGAAAGGAATTAGGTTATAAGGATGGTGATGTTATATAATGTTTTTCTTTGATCTAGAGGAGGCCACGTTTTTAGTTTATTGCCATTTAAAACTTGCGGTTGTGTATTTGATGATGAAGCATGTCACGTGGAAGAGGATGGATTGGCATATCAACGTGTGTGGAAAATAATGCATACGACATATCAAATTCGTGATAAAAAGTTAAACTTTAGGGTATTGTATCTCACACAATCGTTCACGTACAAACCGATAATGACAAAAATAAAAATACCGTTGTGTCCAGTGAGGTGTCACGGTTCCAGAAATGTAATAATGCCGGTAGATTAACTCATATTGTGGAATCCCAAAATACTGATTAAGGGTGCAAAATACTCCAAATAAAAAGTTGCTTATTAAATTAATTAAAAATTACAGTAAAATTCTAAAAATTAAATTATCACTATGTGTCAAAGGGCATGTCTAAATCCGAGGCCAATATCTAATTATAATTAAATATATCGTTATGGTTGATAAACGATTCCATAGCGACTATTCGAAAATTTGATTTGGTCGTAAATAAAAATCTACACGATGAAATCCCGATTTTTCTCTTCCATTAGAAAAATATACTTCACTAGCTCCTAACGTTTCTTGTTTCACAGAAATCCGACTTAAAACGGACCATGTATATTCAGTTGAAGTTCAAATCGCCAAATAGCGAACTACCGCGCCATTTCGAGCTCGATTTTAATTATAATATAATTATACGTTCAAAATGTCGTTCGAATAATATATTCGTTGTTATAATTCAATTCTAAACTGAATTAAATATTATAAATAATCAAATCCACATAGTATTGTGAATTCTACTATTTTTTTCATTATTTTTGAATTAATTATATTATTTTATTCCTTATATTAATTAATTATTCAATATAATTTAATTAAACAGCCATTTAAATCTCTAAACTCTATTTAAATAATTAAATAAATTAATTATTATCTCGCTGAAAATACGGGTCGTTATAGTATCGATCTGATGTTGGTTTCGGCCTTCGGGGTTGATACGTAGGGAGTGTTCTCTTACTAGTTTATGGTTAGGGACTGATGGATACTGATGCGTGAATAAATAATAGAAATGTTTTCCGATATTAAATAACGTATATTTTCGAAATAAATAAAATAAGAGTTTTGAATATATGGAATAAATTTCCAGTGTTAAAAAGAGATATTTTCTAAATATAGAAAATAACTTGTTTAAAATAGATGGAAACGTTTTCCAAGGATCGTGTGAGGCAAAACAGGTTTTGAGAAATATTTAAGAAAATATTGGAAAACAAGAAATTGGGAAAATGAATAAATTATTAATTAAAGGGGCTCTGCGTTAAGGGATGGTTGATAGATAAATTTTTATTTTGAGATAACATCGTTGTGTGTATAAATGTTTTCCTTTGATAGTTGAATCAACGGCTATTAAAGTTTTTGACCATTTTTCCGTTGTCAATACGGAGAGACCGGGATCGGATTTATTATCTGAAAACCACTCCATATGGGCACCTGTGTTACGAATCAAATATGATGAAGATAATTGAAGACGGAGTTTATGCAAGGGCAGCTCTGCCAATCCTAGGTAGAAATTGCCAAAGATGGATTTACAGAATAGTGCCTTTGGTTTGTCCTGTCCAGGACAACTCGTATGGATGGATGTCTGACAGAGTATATCTAATAGATCGCATAAGTTGATCTCTTCAAACGTATTCATGTTTGGTGGCGGACGAATTCGTTTCCCATAGCTTTATACCCATGGTATTTTTATGGAAATCAATTTGTGATTTGGCGGTTATGACGTGTAACAACCCGAAAATCTGGGCCAGTTTAAAATTTTTATTTTGGCAATTTTAATGAATTTTGAATATTCAAAATAGATTATTTTAAATAATATCGACGTGAAATTTATTTTCAATATAGAATTCGACGTATATATTATATACGTCGTCGTTAGAATATAAATATTTATATATAATTATAAATAGAATTGAAATGGCGCGGTAGTTCGATAATTCGATTTCAAACTTCAATTGAATGTACCGGGTGCAAAACAATCCGGATTTTAGTGAAACCAAAAATGATAGGATCAAATTGATAATATCTTTCCAGCGAATCCGAAAAATCAAGATTTCATAGCGGGAATCAAAAGATATGTCCAGTTGAAAATTCTGAATAGTCGCTATGGAATTCAGGCCCTTAAAAATGGACATTTTGCAAACGACCTCGGATTTCGATGAAACCAGTTTTGTTGGGTCCGTGATGTTAAATTATTGCTAGATTCCAAATTTCATAATTTTTCGAATCAGTATGTGAGCGTGGCAAAGGAAAACGCGTTTGACCAGTTTCAGTTGTTTTTTAATCAACTGGAAATTGGCCATTTTTCAAACGGTCTCAGAATTTGACGAAACTAGTTTTATTAGGACCGTATCGTCAATACGAAGCTAGAAAATATTTTTCTGGAATTTTTCTAGTTAGTATGTAGCCCCGGTAATTTGAAATGTACGTTTAAAATTCAATATAGTGATTTAAATGTAAATTCAACGGAAACTGATTGTAACAGCCGAATCAGCTTGCGATACATATCCCACTGTGTTCGGAAGGGGGGTAAAACGCTATGGACGACAGGCGGTGGGTCTCGTTTTGAGGTCGAAAATAAAAGTTGCTTTTTGAAAGTAATTAAATAATTAAATATATATATATATTTTTCATATACACTCCCCCCCTCTCTTAGTTATCATTTCGAACAGAAAAAAAAGAAAAGGGAAAAAGAAAAAAACTTCGTCGAAGCCTCGTCGATCGCGCCCCCTCCTCCGACCGAACCCCACCGCGCGCCACCTCCCCAGGCCGTGCCGCCTCTTCCCGATCCCCTATCCCCTCTCTCTCCTCCCCATAACCGTCCGTTCGAAGACCCAGACCCCAAATCGAACGACGCAAACCCTAGAACCCAATGCCCTAGGCCACCGCACCTCTCTCCACCTTCTTCTTCCTCCTCCCTGCTGACTCGCGCCCCCCTTACCATCCTCCTCCGACGCAGGAAGAACCCCCCCCCCTCGGCTGTAAGTTCTTGTTTTTTTATTATTATTATTTTATTTTGTTTTTTTTTAGTTAATTTAGCTTATTTAAATCCTTTATGCGATGATCCTTAAATAAAATCGGCCTATTAGGATTTTTAAAAGTAATTGTATAAGGATTTGATTTTTAGGAAAATAAAGATTCGTTTTTTTTGTGTGGTAAAGATACAATTTTTATTTTATTTTTGAAAAGCTCGGATTTTTCTAATGTAAAGAACGATATAAAATGATAGGAATGTCATTATATCAAGAGAGTTGTAAAGATATGTTTTTTTTTCTTTGAAAACATAGAAAAGATTATATTTTTGAAATCGAAAAGATTTGATTTTCGAAAATAAAAAGGATTGAATCTTGTTAATCAAAAGGAAGAGATTTTTCTTAAGTAAAAGAAGAGATTTTTCTAAAGTGAAAGAATAGATTTTTAGCGATATAAAAGAATGGTTTTTAGATTATAAAAAGGTAAGATTTTTACCTAAGAGAAGATAAGATTTTTATATTGAAAAGGCGAAGTCTATGTTTTTATAAAGGCGAAATCTTTATAGGGAAAATAGCGTGATAAAAATATAATTTTTATCTATATAACATAGTAGTAAAAATTCGATTTTTATGTATTGAACATCGAAGTAAAAATATGATTTTTATATATTAAATAGCGAAGTAAAAATGCGATTTTTACATATGTAGCGGCTACGGGCGACGAAGATGGCGAAGATGCGATAACGATGAAGATTTCTATCAAGGAAGAGTCAAGATGATTGGATAGCTATCTGTGAGAATTTCTCACCTTTCAATTTCTTTTCTAATTATATATATATATACTAGGATGCAGACGGTGCTTAGTAGCACCCGACACAATCGTCCACAGACCATGGACTTGTTTGTTTGGTTGCGTAGGTTAGTTATATGATTTGATTTGAAATTGAATTGTTTGGTGAATTGAATGGTTTGATTGATGTGTGAATGGCGTGGGCCTTCACTAGACCGGGGATAAGGCTAGGCCTCGTCCCGTTTCTAGTATCGTGCCGTTATGCCGCCGAAATTTTCTAAAATATGTTAGAAAAATAAAAATATCATTTCATTTAAAGAATGAACTGAATAGAAATTCATATGTTGGAATAAAATGTTTTATCGTTAAAAATATAATTTTTAACGTGAATGTGAATAAATAAATATTCATTTACAAACCGGACGGTTTGTTTATGTACACCTATTTGAAGGACATTGATTGGGACGATAAATTTTACACATCGCCCAACTGCACAAACAAAATATTTGTTTGATTGTTTGAAACCCCACACGGGTGTTAGGATGAAATATGCAGTTCACTCATCCTGATTGATTAAATATGTCGATCGATTGATTGACAGGCTGTTATAAGCGTTAGATATCTATATTTGATGCTTATACAGTGTAGTGCACTTTGGTTGATGGTTGATTATTTTTCAATGCTATTATATGTGTGTAATGCATGAAAATCCATATAATTAACTTTATATGGTAATTGATTGGGCCTCATTCCAATTTGAAAAAAAAATAAAGAATATTATAAAATAAAGGTTCATGTGTTGACAGTACTCATCCATCGAGATTGGTCATGTGTTGAACGAAATATTTTGATAATAACAACTATTTTGAAAAAGAAATATTTGAAATAGAATATTTGAAAATAGAAATTTATGAAGCCGTGTTGATTAGATTGACGCCATTTTGACGTGAACGATATTTATATTGGATTGAAAACGATTTCGAAATGAATTGAATTGAAAACGATTTCGAAATGAATTGAATTGAAAACGATTTCGAAATGAATTGAATTGAAAACGATTTCGAAATGAATTGAATTGAAAACGATTTCGAAATGAATTGAATTGAAAACGGTTTCGAAATGAATTGAATTGAAAACGATTTCGAAATGAATTGAATTGAATATGAATTCAAATTGAATTGAAATTTGAATTGAATAGAAATGAATTTTAAAACGAATTTATAAAGAAGAATTCAATTTTGAATTGAATTGAAATGGAAGTTGAAATTGCTTTTGAAACGAATTTAAAACTGTTTATATAATTCGTTTTAAATAGAAATCGACGAAATATATATTATATATATTATATATATAATATAATGGCCTGAATAGAACGCGCCGCGCCGCGGCAGTTCGTGAATTTCGACCATTTATTTCAAACGGACATTACGGGAGATCCGACCGTCGGATTCTCCTAAAACCGGAACCGTTGGGTTCGTATCGAAAAGAGCTTTCTAACGAATATTAGAAATTTGAAATCTAACGGTTGGATTTGGAATTATGTCCAAATTAAATTTGAAAAAGGTCGCTGTAAGTGCAGTTCGATGGCCGTTGTTGGAAATCGACTGTACAGGCCTTGATAAAATTATTAAAAATAGTAATAATTTGTGTAAAATTATAAGAAATGATTTAGAAAGATGTGGGATGAAAAACTCAATATTTGAAAAGATAAAAATAGATTTTTATCGAAATAAACTAGTTTTGAACTGGAGTTGAGATTCTATTTATTTTTGAATAAATAAATTGAATTCGAAAAGGGTTTTAAAAATAACCAAAATTTCCAATGATTGCATTGGAGGGGATTTGAATCGAAATTGTCTTTGGAATATTTCGATGTTGGAATTCGTGATTATACAGGTGTTGTTATGGAAATTTGAAAGATATATATTTATATCGTTATTTCCAATACGACATTTGTTAGTCGTAGAATTCGATATAGAATATAAGCCGATATATTTTCTATTCAAAGTCTTGTATTGAATATCGAATGTGATTTGGGTTTGTCGTGAATGGTGTCTTCACTAACACTGTTCTTGAACCCAGTTGAGAAAAGATTAAATCTTTTTTATTTAGATTTAATGAAGTGTACCAATTAAACAATATTTAATTGGAATAGAATTGATATTGATTTTTGGGTTTATCGTGGACAGTGTTTTAAATAACACTTGTTCTTCAACCCGATAATTAATGGAATGATATTTTGGGTTTATCGTGAACCGTGTTTCAAATGACACTGATTCTTTAACCCAGTTAACGATTAAAACTAAGTGGAGTTTTAATGAATCTTTAATTAGATTGAAATAATCGAAATGGAGTATCACCAGTTTTGCTCCAGGCGTTAGTTAAATCTTTAATTAGATTTGAACGTGAAATGGTAATTGAATTTACCGATAACACCGTGGTGTTAGATATGAAGTATTACCAGTTTTACTTCATGGGATGAATAGGTTGGGATTGGGGAAATTAAAACAAATGATTACTTCGGTAAGTTTCGTTAATCCCGACTAATTTGAATCAAAATTCAAAGGAAGATTAGAGAATAAATTCAGGAATTTATCTTGGATAAAATTAATGGGAACCTTTCCCTATGAATGTGAAATTTAGAAACTAACTGTCGGTTAGCCAAGCAAAATGGTTTCCTGGATATTGATCTGATGTTGGTTTCGGCCTTCGGGGTTAATATTTGGGGAATTATTCTCTTGATTAATTTACGGTTAGTGACTGATGGATTGGAATGAGGCGTATGTTGTGTTTGTGTAACACTTATTTAAAATATACGCGAGTTATTCGGAAAGACCGGGTTTATCCCATTCTGAATAACTGATACGACGATAAGTCGAAGATGAAGACGATGGTCGAAGACCGGAGGTCTTCACGTCGTTTGGGTAATTACTGATGATCTTGATTGGGCTGTACACCCAAGAAGATGGAAACAGTTAGTGATCGTCCAGACGTACTTGGAGATCGATGGATATGCGGGGTACTAGGTGCCTCCGGTTTCGTTCAGACCCAGAACGGACTTGTAAATGGACTGTGTGTCTGACATTGGATTTTAGTCCGTGTGATTGATCTCTATTAAATATATATCTGTTTGGTGGCGGAGAATTTATTCTCTTGCTTAACGCCCTTCTCTGAGACGTACGAGCTCAAGGGTTATATATGGATGGATATCAAACGCATGGAGTGATTTGCCTGTGTGGCATGCCTAAGTGGCAATTGATCGAGGCTTCTGTTGAAAAGCAAAGCCTTGTGGTGATGATCAAAGCAAGGCCTTTGTGGCGTAGCTTTGTGTAACGTTTACTTCGCGTGTTTCACACCCGATATGAACCAAAAACGGGAGAGGACGTCAAGGAGGGCATGCGTTTCTTTCTAGCTAGAAGTGGCGTCAGTGGTTTTACACGCCTTAACGAGTTTGACTTATGTGGTTGTTGCTGTTGCGAGGCGCCTCGGATTGATCGGTCGTTCTCGAACCGATGGAGTCATTTAGTTGGCTCACCCACGCCCCATAGGGCGGGGAAACGCATGTTCAGGGTTTAAGTTTAATCCACATCGGTGGACTGGCCCTGAGGATCCAAGGGTCACTCGAGCTCTGATCCTGAGACACGGGCTAGAGCGTCTCGAATCGGTTGAGGACTATTTTTTGCCTCGGTTCATAGATGGAAATCCAATTTCCAAATACGTGACTTTGCGGTTATATTTGTAAACCTATATATGGCGACATAGTGGCATGGGACGCTCATGTCGCCTATGATTGATACTTATGATTTGAAATTGTTTTATACACTTTACACTTATAGTAGTATCAAATGATTTGTTTTAACGTACTAAGCATGTTTGGCTATTATAAGGGAAAACCCTATCCTCGGCTGCGTTGCATTGTGTGATGGGACCTGGGTCTTATAATAGCTTCATTTTTAGGAAAGCATTGCGCTGTTTACTTATATGCACTGGTATTCTTGGGAGGAAACCCGTTCCGTGTTATACGGCGTGGTCCCTTGATTTACCTAACTTTAAAATAAAGATTAATAACTGTTTTTAGTTCTCACACCAGTCACATGACTGACCTGGAGTTTATTGTTTTAACCTAAACTCTGGGTGCCCTTATTTTGACACGGGCAGCTAGTAGTTTTGGTTTTGCAGATTTATATTCACAGGATCCTGGTTTACAGCTGGAACGATATCCGGAAAGCTTTGTATCCGTATATCTCTTCTAGTTGTGTATTGTATTAGTTTCCGCTGCTATGTATTTAAATGTAATTTAAATCTCTGATATTTCTGTGTAATATTTATTTGTTTATACTCTGTATATTCTTGTAATCTGATGCATTGTTGTAATAAGCAATGAAATGTTCTTCAGTATGCGTTCTGTTGTGGCTTGTTCTCGAACTATCCGACACTTTCCTTTACGGGGAAGTTACGGGTTTTCACAGTTGGTATCAGAGCTTTGGTTTACAAAGCTCAGAGAACAAGACACATTAGAACCATATGAAAGAATTCATCGGATATTGGATTAGTAATATCCAATGGGAATGACTCGTTAGAGATGGGATCAGTAGTATCCTAGGACGAGTGTGAAGAGTATATTTTTCAAATGAAAACAATTTTGTTTTAAAAATTTAAATCATTTTTAAACGTATTTGATTATTTATTTATTTGGAATATAGACAATCAAGTATATAAAGATTTTGCATATACGCGTCATGAACGTATATTCGAGGTTTTAATATACTGGATAGATATAGAATCATACTCTAGTGGCCCGAAGATGATTCTGATGGTTGAGTACTCATCGTCAGAATTTATCTTCGAGTAATGAAAGTGTGATATTTATATATTTCCATTAGACTGGTGTGAGAACCCAAAACTTATATAGTTAGAACACTTTGTTGTGATTTGGCATCAAAAACATGATTTTTGTATATGTATCAAAATTTATGGATTTGAAACTATAATTCACTAATTGATTGCTGTTTGTGTTGTTTGTTTATTTGTTTGCTAATTTTGAACCATTATGCCTAATTGAATCAAATATTGAGTTATATTGAAATTGGTCGCATTTGCTTGCATATACATATACTTACATTGAACAGGTCATAGCAAGGAGGCTAGAGCCGAAGAATAAAATTTGTTTGCCCGACAAATAGGTACATGTTTACTACATAATTTCCTGTTTTGTTTGGGTGATGATGATTTTGTGAGCCTATTGGCTAGACGCTTGGCTTTTTCTTTTTCTTTTTGAGATCTGAAGGACCGGGGAAGCTATTTGAAATTCCCCGATGCTCCCGGTGCAGGGGAGGTTATGGCGAAATTTTTCGAAAATTTAGGGTGTTAGCCAAATTTTTGAAATTTTGAAAATTCTCAGAAACTAAAGAGTTGGAGAATGGAAGCCTGATCGAGCGTAGAGTTGATTAATCAAACCACTTTCGACTTTGTTCCTTCTCGGGGACGAAAAGTTTTAAGTGGGGGAGATTGTAACAACCCGAAAATCTGGGCCAGTTTAAAATTTTTATTTTGGCAATTTTAATGAATTTTGAATATTTAAAATAGATTATTTTAAATAATATCGACGTGAAATTTATTTTCAATATAGAATTCGACGTATATATTATATACGTCGTCGTTAGAATATAAATATTTATATATAATTATAAATAGAATTGAAAATGGCGCGGTAGTTCGATAATTCGATTTCAAACTTCAATTGAATGTACCGGGTGCAAAACAATCCGGATTTTAGTGAAACCAAAAATGATAGGATCAAATTGATAATATCTTTCCAGCGAATCCGAAAAATCAAGATTTCATAGCGGGAATCAAAAGATATGTCCAGTTGAAAATTCTGAATAGTCGCTATGGAATTCAGGCCCTTAAAAATGGACATTTTGCAAACGACCTCGGATTTCGATGAAACCAGTTTTGTTGGGTCCATGATGTTAAATTATTGCTAGATTCCAAATTTCATAATTTTTCGAATCAGTATGTGAGCGTGGCAAAGGAAAACGCGTTTGACCAGTTTCAGTTGTTTTTTAATCAACTGGAAATTGGCCATTTTTCAAACGGTCTCAGAATTTGACGAAACTAGTTTTATTAGGACCGTATTGTCAATACGAAGCTAGAAAATATTTTTCTGGAATTTTTCTAGTTAGTATGTGGCCCCGGTAATTTGAAATGTACGTTTAAAATTCAATATAGTGATTTAAATATAAATTCAACGGAAACTGATTGTAACAGCCGAATCAGCTTGCGATACATATCCCACTGTGTTCGGAAGGGGGGTAAAACGCTATGGACGACAGGCGGTGGGTCTCGTTTTGAGGTCGAAAATAAAAGTTTCTTTTTGAAAGTAATTAAATAATTAAATATATATATATTTTTCATATACACTCCCCCCCTCTCTTAGTTATCATTTTGAACAGAAAAAAAAGAAAAAGGGAAAAAGAAAAAAACTTCGTCGAAGCCTCGTCGATCGCGCCCCCTCCTCCGACCGAACCCCACCGCGCGCCACCTCCCCAGGCCGCGCCGCCTCTTCCCGATCCCCTATCCCCTCTCTCTCCTCCCCATAACCGTCCGTTCGAAGACCCAGACCCCAAATCGAACGACGCAAACCCTAGAACCCAACGCCCTAGGCCACCGCACCTCTCTCCACCTTCTTCTTCCTCCTCCCTGCTGACTCGCGCCCCCCTTACCATCCTCCTCCGACGCAGGAAGAACCCCCCCCCCCTCGGCTGTAAGTTCTTGTTTTTTTATTATTATTATTTTATTTTGTTTTTTTTAGTTAATTTAGTTTATTTAAATCCTTTATGCGATGATCCTTAAATAAAATCGTCCTATTAGGATTTTTAAAAGTAATTGTATAAGGATTTGATTTTTAGGAAAATAAAGATTCGTTTTTTTTGTGTGGTAAAGATACAATTTTTATTTTATTTTTGAAAAGCTCGGATTTTTCTAATGTAAAGAACGATATAAAATGATAGGAATGTCATTATATCAAGAGAGTTGTAAAGATATGTTTTTTTTTCTTTGAAAACATAGAAAAGATTATATTTTTGAAATCGAAAAGATTTGATTTTCGAAAATAAAAAGGATTGAATCTTGTTAATCAAAAGGAAGAGATTTTTCTTAAGTAAAAGAAGAGATTTTTCTAAAGTGAAAGAATAGATTTTTAGCGATATAAAAGAATGGTTTTTAGATTATAAAAAGGTAAGATTTTTACCTAAGAGAAGATAAGATTTTTATATTGAAAAGGCGAAGTCTATGTTTTTATAAAGGCGAAATCTTTATAGGGAAAATAGCGTGATAAAAATATAATTTTTATCTATATAACATAGTAGTAAAAATTCGATTTTTATGTATTGAACATCGAAGTAAAAATATGATTTTTATATATTGAATAGCGAAGTAAAAATGCGATTTTTACATATGTAGCGGCTACGGGCGACGAAGATGGCGAAGATGCGATAACGATGAAGATTTCTATCAAGGAAGAGTCAAGATGATTGGATAGCTATCTGTGAGAATTTCTCACCTTTCAATTTCTTTTCTAATTATATATATATACTAGGATGCAGACGGTGCTTAGTAGCACCCGACACAATCGTCCACAGACCATGGACTTGTTTGTTTGGTTGCGTAGGTTAGTTATATGATTTGATTTGAAATTGAATTGTTTGGTGAATTGAATGGTTTGATTGATGTGTGAATGGCGTGGGCCTTCACTAGACCGGGGATAAGGCTAGGCCTCGTCCCGTTTCTAGTATCGTGCCGTTATGCCGCCGAAATTTTCTAAAATATGTTAGAAAAATAAAAATATCATTTTATTTAAAGAATGAACTGAATAGAAATTCATATGTTGGAATAAAATGTTTTATCGTTAAAAATATAATTTTTAACGTGAATGTGAATAAATAAATATTCATTTACAAACCGGATGGTTTGTTTATGTACACCTATTTGAAGGACATTGATTGGGACGATAAATTTTACACATCGCCCAACTGCACAAACAAAATATTTGTTTGATTGTTTGAAACCCCACACGGGTGTTAGGATGAAATATGCAGTTCACTCATCCTGATTGATTAAATATGTCGATCGATTGATTGACAGGCTGTTATAAGCGTTAGATATCTATATTTGATGTTTATACAGTGTAGTGCACTTTGGTTGATGGTTGATTATTTTTCAATGCTATTATATATGTGTAATGCATGAAAATCCATATAATTAACTTTATATGGTAATTGATTGGGCCTCATTCCAATTTGAAAAAAAATAAAGAATATTATAAAATAAAGGTTCATGTTTTGACAGTACTCATCCATCGAGATTGGTCATGTGTTGAACGAAATATTTTGATAATAACAACTATTTTGAAAAAGAAATATTTGAAATAGAATATTTGAAAATAGAAATTTATGAAGCCGTGTTGATTAGATTGACGCCATTTTGACGTGAACGATATTTATATTGGATTGAAAACAATTTCGAAATGAATTGAATTGAAAACGATTTCGAAATGAATTGAATTGAAAACGATTTCGAAATGAATTGAATTGAAAACGATTTCGAAATGAATTGAATTGAAAACGATTTCAAAATGAATTGAATTGAAAACGATTTCGAAATGAATTGAATTGAATATGAATTCAAATTGAATTGAAATTTGAATTGAATAGAAATGAATTTTAAAACGAATTTATAAAGAAGAATTCAATTTTGAATTGAATTGAAATGGAAGTTGAAATTGCTTTTGAAACGAATTTAAAACTGTTTATATAATTCGTTTTAAATAGAAATCGACGAAATATATATTATATATATTATATATATAATATAATGGCCTGAATAGAACGCGCCGCGCCGCGACAGTTCGTGAATTTCGACCATTTATTTCAAACGGACATTACGGGAGAGATCCGACCGTCGGATTCTCCTAAAACCGGAACCGTTGGGTTCGTATCGAAAAGAGCTTTCTAACGAATATTAGAAATTTGAAATCAAACGGTTGGATTTGGAATTATGTCCAAATCAAATTTGAAAAAGGTCGCTGTAAGTGCAGTTCGATGGCCGTTGTTGGAAATCGACTGTACAGGCCTTGATAAAATTATTAAAAATAGTAATAATTTGTGTAAAATCATAAGAAATGATTTAGAAAGATGTGGGATGAAAAACTCCATATTTGAAAAGATAAAAATAGATTTTTATCGAAATAAACTAGTTTTGAACTGGAGTTGAGATTCTATTTATTTTTGAATAAATAAATTGAATTCGAAAAGGGTTTTAAAAATAACCAAAATTTCCAATGATTGCATTGGAGGGGATTTGAATCGAAATTGTCTTCGGAATATTAGATGTTGGAATTCGTGATTATACAGGTGTTGTTATGGAAATTTGAAAGATATATATTTATATCGTTATTTCCATTACGACATTTGTTAGTCGTAGAATTCGATATAGAATATAAGCCGACATATTTTCTATTCAGAGTCTTGTATTGAATATCGAATGTGATTTGGGTTTGTCGTGAATGGTGTCTTCACTAACACTGTTCTTGAACCCAGTTGAGAAAAGATTAAATCTATTTTATTTAGATTTAATGAAGTGTACCAATTAAACAATATTTAATTGGAATAGAATTGATATTGATTTTTGGGTTTATCGTGGACAGTGTTTTAAATAACACTTGTTCTTCAACCCGATAATTAATGGAATGATATTTTGGGTTTATCGTGAACCGTGTTTCAAATGACACTGATTCTTTAACCCAGTTAACGATTAAAACTAAGTGGAGTTTTAATGAATCTTTAATTAGATTGAAATAATCGAAATGGAGTATCACCAGTTTTGCTCCAGGCGTTAGTTAAATCTTTAATTAGATTTGAACGTGAAATGGTAATTGAATTTACCGATAACACCGTGGTGTTAGATATGAAGTATTACCAGTTTTACTTCATGGGATGAATAGGTTGGGATTGGGGAAATTAAAACAAATGATTACTTCGGTAAGTTTCGTTAATCCCGACTAATTTGAATCAAAATTCAAAGGAAGATTAGAGAATAAATTCAGGAATTTATCTTGGATAAAATTAATGGGAACCTTTCCCTATGAATGTGAAATTTAGAAACTAACTGTCGGTTAGCCAAGCAAAATGGTTTCCTGGATATTGATCTGATGTTGGTTTCGGCCTTCGGGGTTAATATTTGGGGAATTATTCTCTTGATTAATTTACGGTTAGTGACTGATGGATTGGAATGAGGCGTATGTTGTGTTTGTGTAACACTTATTTAAAATATACGCGAGTTATTCGGAAAGACCGGGTTTATCCCATTCTGAATAACTGATACGACGATAAGTCGAAGATGAAGACGATGGTCGAAGACCGGAGGTCTTCACGTCGTTTGGGTAATTACTGATGATCTTGATTGGGCTGTACACCCAAGAAGATGGAAACAGTTAGTGATCGTCCAGACGTACTTGGAGATCGATGGATATGCGGGGTACTAGGTGCCTCCGGTTTCGTTCAGACCCAGAACGGACTTGTAAATGGACTGTGTGTCTGACATTGGATTTTAGTCCGTGTGATTGATCTCTATTAAATATATATCTGTTTGGCGGCGGAGAATTTATTCTCTTGCTTAACGCCCTTCTCTGAGACGTACGAGCTCAGGGGTTATATATGGATGGATATCAAACGCATGGAGTGAATTGCCTGTGTGGCATGCCTAAGTGGCAATTGATCGAGGCTTCTGTTGAAAAGCAAAGCCTTGTGGTGATGATCAAAGCAAGGCCTTTGTGGCGTAGCTTTGTGTAACGTTTACTTCGCGTGTTTCACACCCGATATGAACCAAAAACGGGAGAGGACGTCAGGGAGGGCATGCGTTTCTTTCTAGCTAGAAGTGGCGTCAGTGGTTTTACACGCCCTGACGAGTTTGACTTATGTGGTTGTTGCTGTTGCGAGGCGCCTCGGATTGATCGGTCGTTCTCGAACCGATGGAGTCATTTAGTTGGCTCACCTACGCCCCATAGGGTGGGGAAACGCATGTTCAGGGTTTAAATTTAATCCACATCGGTGGACTGGCCCTGAGGATCCAAGGGTCACTCGAGCTCTGATCCTGAGACACGGGCTAGAGCGTCTCGAATCGATTGAGGACTATCTTTTGCCTCGGTTCATAGATGGAAATCCAATTTCCAAATACGTGACTTTGCGGTTTTATTTGTAAACCTATATATGGCGACATAGTGGCATGGGACGCTCATGTCGCCTATGATTGATACTTATGATTTGAAATTGTTTTATACACAATACACTTATAGTAGTATCAAATGATTTGTTTTAACGTACTAAGCATGTTTGGCTATTATAAGGGAAAACCCTATCCTCGGCTGCGTTGCATTGTGTGATGGGACCTGGGTCTTATAATAGCTTCATTTTTAGGAAAGCATTGCACTGTTTACTTATATGCACTGGTATTCTTGGGAGGAAACCCGTTCCGTGTTATACGGCGTGGTCCCTTGATTTACCTAACTTTAAAATAAAGATTAATAACTGTTTTTAGTTCTCACACCAGTCACATGACTGACCTGGAGTTTATTGTTTTAACCTAAACTCTGGGTGCCCTTATTTTGACACGGGCAGCTAGTAGTTTTGGTTTTGCAGATTTATATTCACAGGATCCTGGTTTACAGCTGGAACGATATCCGGAAAGCTTTGTATCCGTATATCTCTTCTAGTTGTGTATTGTATTATTTTCCGCTGCTATGTATTTAAATGTAATTTAAATCTCTGATATTTCTGTGTAATATTTATTTGTTTATACTCTGTATATTCTTGTAATCTGATGCATTGTTGTAATAAGCAATGAAATGTTCTTCAGTATGCGTTCTGTTGTGGCTTGTTCTCGAACTATCCGACACTTTCCTTTATGGGGAAGTTACGGGTTTTCACATGACGATGTGGCATTCAAAGTAAACGGAGGTGCAATCTGTCAAAAGATATGCCTCATCAACCGGGCAATGACAAAAATTGAGCTGACAGCATGGCTATGTGGGTCGCCCCCATTAGGGTGTCTTGTCACCATCTAGAGGTTATTCATATTTGTTACTTCTTTTCGCTTCTGTATCTCCAGGGAACAGTTATGTTGCTAGCAACCGTAGGTGACAATATATTAGATACACTCAAGAGAAATTAGTGGTCGGTCATGTGTGGGTCGGGTCGCAAGACATTCTTGTTGTACCCAGTGTATTCCTCTTTAGAGATACACTATCGGCAGGTGGTTCCATACCTTGTCATAGTCGGAATCCCATCTCCAATAAGCTCCCGCGGTTTTGATTGTATACTATATATATGGAGCGTGAGATGCAAGCGTTCTGCTAGATTGTTATTTATTTGTATCTAGACACTATCATAATATCAGAAAAATATTATTTTCAAAAAAAATTCGTGTTATCGTAAGGAAAAAACGATCCTTGTTTATGGGTGGATCGGTCTTACGATTATCATTTCTTTCAAAAAGGATTTTGGAAAGTTAAACCGAAATGTCTGGAGTTTACTCACACCAGTCCCATAACTGACCCAGAGTTTGTTTTGTTTGTTTTCCCTAAACTCTTGGGTGCCCAAATTTGTACGGGAAGTCAAGTAGTTGGGATTTTACAGATATACTTGGAGAAGCTTGGAGCAGGAGGCTCCAACACTAGTTATATATAGAGTTTATTTCCGTTGTGATATACATGTGATGTACTCTGATGATATATGTAAGTACAAATACAGTTTATATTTTAAACTCATGTTATATATTATACTTTATTCGTTTCGTTGTGAGATTCGTTCTTACTCTGATTCTGTTCTATTGTGATCTTCTTCTTCTTCTGTTTTAACTTTCTTTCTTTCTATTTCTCATCTCTAATTTCTTTCTATGAATGATCTAGTATTTTCGATTCTGACATGGTGTTTTGTGCCGATTTCAGGGTCGAAAATCCTTGGATCGTTACAATTTTCTTATTTTATAGGAGAATGAAACAGTTTTGGAAGTGAATTTTCAAAATAGACATGACAAGTTTTCAAGTGGAAATTTATTTTTATGAAAAATTTTGTTTTTTGTTCACATGAACGGTGTAAGAAAGATTTTTGGATGCTTTGTGTGCGCATTATAGTGGTGCAATAAGACCGACGATGCGATAGAAACGATAACGGTAATAAGGGAAATGCTGTTTTAACCTTGGAAACGCTGTTTCCATAACTTGTCAACGATGCGCACGAGCTATTAATTAATTTGTTTTACATTTTAGAGCTTTTTTTAAGCCTCCTTTACAGTCCAAAAGTTTTAGGATATTTTGGGTAACTGAGACGAAAATTCCACTATAGAACGGGAAATGGTATATTTGAAAGCGAAGGGAATGTTAAAATTCTTCATCTTAATTTCCTATCTCCAGTTTAGGGGAAGTTAAATAGTAAACGATTCGATTGCGTATGTTTTGGATGGTACGGCTTGGATGCAAAAAAAATTGCTTTACACTTCTAGACATAGTAGGTGTGAAGGTTATGGATGAAATGAATTTTTAAAATTTGCATTCATATAGAACTATCAGTATATTTAGGATGATTTACATCATGTTTTTGAAAATATTTTAATAAAAATCTTAATGCAGACATATAGGAGGATCTGATTAGAACCATCTTGCATGCATATTTTATGGTTGAATTGCATTATGTACACCATGCACATATACACATGGTTGTAAAATGTATGTACACAAATTGGTTGCGTAGCATAGGACTATAGGCGTTAGAATTTTGGGATGAAATTCCTTTTAAGGAGGGAAGAATGAAACAACCCGAAATTTTTGGCGATATAAATTAATTATTAGGATTTTCAAAATAGGAATTTCTTCAAATGATGGAATTTGGCTGCAAGACTTTAACTGCTGCGTTCGTTTCGGAATTCTGATCAACTTTCATGTTCGGAATATCGCGAAAGGAGTCCATATGAATAAGTTACGGACAAAATACGAGAACGAACGTAAAATAAATAAGCTAGAATATTTAATCAATATATTACCTAAATTAACTAGCCGACCTGGGCAACCTGGTGCCCAGGCGGTTTACCATGGGGGTCCAACGGCAGTCAACCGCCCGGGTCGACCCACTGGGCGTTATATCGCCCTACGGCGGCTAGGTTTTGAAAGGTTTGGATAATTTTTTTATATAACGGGTGGACGGATATAAATAAAAACTAATCTGACGGTTCTAGGCCATTTCCACCCCTATAAATAAAGGGTTAGACCTCACTCTTTTATATTCAATCTATAGGCAGCGGAGCTCTGCATTTTTCTTCCTCTTCTAACCTAATTTCTAAAATGAAAATATCATGTATATCAAATCAAATTCATATGCAATTGGGAAGATTATTAGATTTAATGGAAGAGGATGCTCAATGATAGATTCACCGCTCTCTTCCCTTTTTCTTACATTTCTACAGATCTAGAATTTTCCCCTTTCTAGATAAATTGTAGATTTATAAAAATTTGGGGATTGTAAGCCTAATGGGTTGAAAACTTATAGTTTGGAGGCTATAAGGTGAGTGAGAAATTTACTAATACAATTATAATGACTTATCTATTGCGTCTGAATCCAATCTATGTTTTATCCCTATCAGATCCGTTTATTTAAATAATTGTGAATTAGCAACCACCAAAAATTATCATGGTTAAAATTGGTAAATGATAAGTTGTGATTATGTATAACATGAATTGTAGGATTCTTAAATATTTTTCCTACATATTCTTACCGTTACGTCATGAAATATGTTGTACATGTTACATAGCACTATGGATCTGGAAATCAGTCCCATTAAACATAAATTAGTTGTAGTTATGTTCTCAATGCTGTAATATGAAATATGTGAATTTGGGTAAAAAGATGAAATTTGTGTATTATGTGATTGTAAGAATAAAAGAAATATTCATGTTTATATTCAATATTGTTAGGTTTTGGCTTAAGCACTATAAAATATGCCTTTTTCCTCCTTAAATATAAAGAGGCATATTTTGGAATCACAATAAGTGCAAAAAATAAAGATTAAAAAACAAAACATGGTGCAAAGGTACATATAAATATAAATACATATATTTTTATGTAATTTGCATCGACTATTCCTATATATATATATATATATATATATATATATGCATATATATATTACATATATTTCTTGTGATTTGGAAATATGTCAATTCCACAAAATAGGCATTATTTATAATGATTACGGCTAACGGTCCTTTGTGAGACTTGAAACCTTTGGCAAGTTTGAATATAAAAATGAAATGTTTGGTTAATTGATTTGACCAAATCATTAATTTAAAAGAAGAATAAAATAAAAATATAAATAACTACGTCAACTGCATGAAAACATAAAAATAAATATATACATATTATCCATCCAAATTAGCGTAAAATGGTAAAATATACATTGTATGGAATGATTGGATAAGGTCCAATTATGTGATTATGTGTAAATACAATCCATTTTTGAATTAAAATATTTGTGGTGACCATTTGTAGCAATCAATGTAATTAACTGCTATAAATAAGACCGCATATAAATAATTAACCATTGTAACCAATATTGATTAGGGGAAAATAATTATGATGGAAAAAATGGTTACAATTCCTGAAATCAATTAGGATAAATGTTGTGAACCCCAATAAGGAAATTTGAATTATAACTGCATTTAGAAACGAGATTAACCTTAACTTGTGGTGCAAGCCTGCCCGGAACCGACCTGCAAATCCAGCAACCACAGGTAGTCAACTTAATGTGAGGGGTCTAATGCATAAATATAATTGTATTAAGGCATGAGGTTAAGTTCACTTGTGGTAGAATTCTGGTCATCTAGAAAGTATAGAGAACGGTAAAATACCATATCTCGCCTAATGCGAGGCAAGGGTATATGCATGAATGACAGAAGCCTTAACTAGTAGGGCCCGTAGCTAGTGCCCTCTAGTTTATGTTAATGCTGAATATACAATCGAGGGTTAATAAGTGACCAATCGGTCCGCCTAGGGTCTTAAGCGATCAGGCAGAATCCACCCAATCTGTCATTGATAGTCAAGTGATAAATATTAAAGAATAGTGAATGAGGATATAGATAGAAACCTCGATATTTGGGACCTTCTCTTGATATAGTTAACCAGTTAAGCTATGGTATAAAGCCTTCACAACAGTGTATGTAAATGTCCTATCTCGGTAACGTAATTTGGGAGTACTACTTTGGGAAGAGTAGTAAAGTCGTGCGTAAACATTAACAAGCTTGGTATAGAATCACAAACCTTGTTAGGCATACAGCTTGGGTTGAACCAAATGGAGTATATCTGTGTTGTACATTTCTTAGTCACTTGAACTTGTTGTTCTGACCCTCCTCCTTATTACAACCTCCCAGGTTTCCTAGAGAAGGTCGGGTCCCCATAGATAATTAAGTTTGGCTTTCGGTTTCCGTTCTCTCTCATGCTCAGTATTGGCAAAGTGACTTACTTTGAAAAAGGTAGTTACTTGAGTTAATTCTAATTTATCCTATTTTGTTTCCGCTGTGAGTTATATTTATCGTACTCTAATTATGTTCATGCTCAATTATTGCAGGTACCAGATATACACACTCCATGCTTGGATGCATTCAAGTTTTGATTTTTTAATTGGGTGTTGAAAAGTATGGGTTAATACAAATCTGTTCAATCCATCGAAGTCACAACAACATTGAAGCACTTCATAAATTTGCATAGAGTTTCTCCAATCCTTTGCCTTATTGTTGTAAGCGTCATTTGTTTTTAGATCAAGCGATGTAAACCTGAAATATCTTAACAAAATTCTCCATTGGATTGCTCCAACTCCTTATAGAGTTCGATTCTAGTTGCTTGAACCACATAATAGCCATGTCTGTCAAAAATAGGGGAAATCACTTCACCATGACATCGTCGGATGCCCCCGGTACTTCTATCTGGTGAATATTTCGTATGAGATGGACGATAGGATCCTTCCTACCGTCATAAGCCTCCAATGCCTACAGCCTAAAGTTTTGTGGATTCCTTGAGTTCTAGATTTTTTGAGAGAATAGACTTCGGTTCCAGTTGGTGTTGGATAATCAACCTCTCGAGATTCATCACATCATATCCATGATGTGATTGTCATCGTCGAGCAGATGACGACAATCTTTAATTCATGCGCCCATAGTACGAGCATTTCTAGTATCCCATCCAAGGTTCAAGCCTATGTATGCTCATTTCTACGTCCAAGTACTAGATTCAAATCGAAAATAGGGTTGAACGTCCGATTCGCAGCGCTAAGAGGATTACCTCTCCTCCCATCAGAGCGGTACCAATCACTCTGGTCGGATCAGTAATGACTCCTCCAAGTGTTAGAGGAGTTTCTCTTGGTTCCAAGTTATGAAGTTGTGTGGTTCCAGGTCCATATCAAGCATTCGGTTTCTTAACTTGTGGGTGAACTGGCTATTCAACGTTATTGAGGAACTTAGTCATAAATTCCTTTTGTCATTTGAATCGAATTTCCTATTGTTCTAAGCAAGTTTGTAAAGTGTTGGCCACCACATTCATATCCTCCCTTGTCAAATATAAGAAAGGATCTCCTACGAAAGAAGCCTTCTGACTTCCTCTTTCGATAGTTGCGCCTTTTGTTTGCTTGTCGGTGTTCTTCTTCCTTTCCATCATTTCCTTAAGAAGAGAGCATCAAGTAGTCGTGCCCTTATCTGGCACACCAAATTATTGATGGTTGATTTCAGTCAATTAAATGCCAACAACCAAAACGTAGGTGAATCAGATAATAATCGCAGTAATCATTCACTGAGCAATCATAAAGCAGTGATGGAGTACATAAAAAAAGAGACACAAGGTCTATAATGATTCAAAAAATCATGTCTAATCCACTTATTACAATCTTTATTCTTTATACTATATGATTACAAGTAAACTCAATTCGATTGTAAGAATATAATGTAGGGAAAAGTTATTGAAATTAGGCTTTAGAAACGTTCTTGCATAGTAGCCTCCAAAAGCCCCGAGAAGATCCCTAAAAATGGCCAAGTGGTGTCCCATTTATAGTTATAGAAGAGATTGGATTGTCCAAAAATCCAGGAGAAGAAATAGGATTACAGCTTGACTAGGCCACAAAGAAATTCGGATCTAATCCCTTGGTTGTAGGATCGGTATCTATCCCCTATAAGGGATTAGTCTTTTTCACTTCATTTGTATCCCACATTCATATATGAAGACCTGTATTGGTCAAGGGATTTTATCTTAAACTCCCATGTCGGTTACGTAACGTAGAGTTGTTATGGTAATGGTAAATTTACCATTAGCATACCTTTACCAGTTGATCAATAACCATTTTTGATTGCAATCGGTATACCAGTTAAAACGGTATGGTAACAGTAAATTTACCCATTTTAACAATAAATTATCGGTAACATTTCTTCAATACCAACAGTAACGGTAATTTTACCAGTCAATAAGAAATATATGTGTATTCATTTGATATGCTTTATTATGTGCATTAGAACCAAATTAATGATTATATTTAGTTCAATAATCAGGTAAAATAATTCCAAGTTCACTTACTTTCTTTCTCATTTATGTTTTTTCTTATAAACTATAGTATAATAAAGATGCAATGTGTACGCAAAACATGTCAAGATATATAGTTCGATAGGCAAACGGTAATTTGCCATTACCAGTGTAACGATTACAAGATTATCGGCATACCAGTCGATCGACAAGGGTAAGCAATTCTGACTTACCAGTAAAAATGGTATGGTAACAGTATTCGACAAATAGTAATGGTAACCATTACCATAACAACCATAACGTAATGTTGAGTGATCCGCGTTACACCAGCTGGATCGATCGTTTCGTAAACTCTGAATGTATTCCAAGTTTGATTATTTCGGATCCAAGTGTTTGTGCTTGATCACTCGGTTTTTCTTGGAATCTGATGTGTTGATCTTGCCTTTTGATCCGCTTCGTTTCAGTCAATAATCGATCCTTTCCAAGTTTCCATTTGACCTTTTTAGTCTAAAATACCTATCTGGCACCGTGGATTTACACTGATCCGAGGTTTCAGATCTTCTCATTCTTGAGTGATCGGGCATATCCATCCGTGTTCCGATCCTTTGTTTTGTGTGACCGAGCAGGGTGGATCACTTGTTTTCAGGATGATCAGAAGGCCTTAGATTCATATCGATCCCATTTCATAAAGTTATCGGGTAAATTTTTTGAAATGATCTACTGAGTCGATCTATGTATTTTGGGTGATCGGGCTATGTCGATCACTACTTTTGTGAATATCAATACGAATTTTTGAAGTGACCGGGCAAGTACCAAATCGATCTGATCCTTGGTTTTCGAGGTGATCAGACTGGTCCAATATAATTTTTCTTAGTTGACTAAGCTAATCCTCTACATGAGCAGTCAAATTAATATGGGGTGATCTGACGAGTCGATCAAGCTATTTTTGAGTGATGGCGATTCCCAGATACGATCGATCCAAGTTGAGTAATTCTCCGATTCCCAAGAGAACGTCTATTTCGACGCTTAGTTCGAGTTTGTACAAGTCAGTGCTCGAGCTATGAGGGATCCAGATCACAATACAAAAAAACCATGTTTCAAACGGATTTCATTTGTAAAAGTAATTAAGTTCAGAAAATTATAAGCATTTAAGATTTACATTATTCTATTATTTATAAAAGGACTCATCATACCTGTTGGATGCTTTTGATGCCAACATGTCGATTTGGTCCAATGAGTTGAATAGTCATTTGGTGGACTCGATCTATCGGGGCGTCAGATTTGTCCGAGGTGTTGTCAACGATAATGTGGCAATTTTGCACATGAACGATATTTAAGGATGTGTTTGCAACGAACATGACCTTAGTATTGAGCGTCAATGAATGGACATATATTTATGGCTATGAATATGGTATTTGAACGTAACATCAATTATGGGATAGTTAATTAATTATTTGTTTTGTAGTGTAATACACATTTAACAATTGTAATATGCAAATTACAAGATTTTTAATTAACCACACGATTACTAGATTTTCACATATAAGCAAATAAAAGAAAACTAACTAACTGTAACTATGAAACAGATAAATATGACAACACACATATTCCAGTCTCCACCATATCCAAATAAAGGAATTTCCATGAAAAATCTTCGTAACCTTCCATCCTTGAACAAGGCTAGCCGCAGACATGAAAATGACATTATGCAGTGATGGTGAGTCGCTCACTCTGAACTAATGACCGTCTATACAGAACGCTGCTTGACCTGTAGCATTTGGTCTACCTGTTATGAATGGGTGTCTAACAACCCACCCAGAATAGGCCTAAATCTTGACCTAGAGAAGGGCCATCGGAACTTAAAGTCACTCTAAATGGATCATTCATTCCTATAAGGAATATGTAAATAAAGCCAAACTAAATAAACCGAAATCAGAATCTCACAACGGAACGAATAAAATAGAGTAAATGAAAATAGATGTACCATTAAATAAAACCACAATCAAGCGATTACATCAAATTCCAGCTGTCATATCAAGGTACATCAATAATAATATCCCATAATTATAATAAATTGCCAAACATGATAAAATTAATAATAATCTATTAAATCTCCTTCGTCAGGCTTGAATGACACTTCCATATTCAAAGGGATCCCAAATCAATCACATAGTAGGAGATAAGGTATCGAGGAAGTATGTTCGATCGAAGGTGCGACATTTCTTAACCCAGATATGGCTCCTGTTTTAGTCATTTTCAATATGACCCGAAGGTCAAGCTATTCCATTATCGTTCTCTTGCTTTATTCCAGCAGCATTCGCCATTAATCCTACTTCGTTCTTAATTCTCCACTGTTGCGCAGTTTTAAAGTGGTATCTGTATTGACAGAGATTATGGCATTACTGACTCCAGTCTCTTTAACAACCAAACGTTACATTTTACACATTGTGGTCATTTTATATCACATCGTATTTAGAAAATCACGTTTCAACCTTTCCAAAATACACACATATATATACACATTTCCCATGTATTTTACTTCTCAAATCTTACTTATTAAATTATACTAAATTTGCACTTACCCTTGAAAGTACTTGTCCTCTTAAATCGTTCATGTCTTATATGATTTCCAAAATAAACTTCCAAATAGATTTTCAGATAACAAGTTCATATGGTTGTAAAGTAAATTATAATAAAATTTGAAAATGTATAAATTAATAATATAGTTATAATAAAATAATTGTATCCATAATGTTAAAACCTTTTCTATTTAATCTCAAGTCTTATTTCGTAAGTATGAGTATTATTTTCGAAATCAATGTTTATATATATACATATATATATATATATATATATATATATATATATATATATATATATATATATTGAAGAACAAAATCTTAATTAATCTTTGAATAAAATTGTTAAATTTCATTATATAAAATTTGGATAATGACATGTTTGGAAATCATTGTTTATACTTCAAAATATATATGAAATCCATAAATTTCTAAATTTAAGCTGTACTTCTATATGTTAAAGCTTAAAATATATCAATGATTTTGTTACGTTAACTTAAGTGTGATGAAGTCTTAATTTAAATAATTTGATAAGTTTATACTTTAATAGAATATATTTTAAAGTACCTGAAAATTGACCAACGACGTCAGTATATAAATTTCTACCTAGGTCAGCTAATACAGATATTTATCATTTCACTCCGTTCAGTAATATTTTGGGTATTTATCATTTCAACCTGAATCCCAAAATTTAGTTTATTTTCCTAAAGTCTATACAATCGCTCGGGTATGTGTCATTTCATTCCATGGTGATTTTTTCTAAATCTAAGGGAACTTGCTGTGTGAGAAAGAATAAATATAGTATTAAAGAAATCACAGAATATCAGCATATATCATAACAAGTCATTAAATCATTTTGTGTCATATATCGCATGCATGCGTGTCACAAGTGAACAATCATAACAATATTATCAAGTCCTAACCCTTCGCATGTCATTTCAGAAGTTTAATCTACTTAAATGGATAAATTAGTCAAGCGTGATTTGGGTACTCACCTTTCGAGAAATTTCTGAAGATACGGAAAGCGAAAGTGGAATGAGACGGCACGATGACACTAACGATAAAAAAGAAGAGCTCAACTACCTAAAACAATTTAAATGGCAAAATTTTACTACAAAACAATATTTTTCCAAGATAAGAAAAAAAATGTGAAATTTGCCAAAATATACAAAATTGTACAACTACAAGGGCTTGAACCAATCACCTCTCCGTTCTGAAACAAATGAGATACCACTCAGCTAAGCCAATTACTAATTAAGATAGAAAGATGATCTATTGTTGACTAACAAATGATACTAACACTACACAAGACCATTGAGATCAGTGTGTGCGCTACTGAGTTTATCAGTATCCAACTGAACTCAATAGAGATAGCAAACTGAATTAAAATGAGGGATTTCCACTTCAAGCGCAAACTACCCTGGTCATTCAAGAAAAGTAAACATGATCAAGCTTATGCTGTTTGCAACCATAATACATGCAACAACCATGGTGCATGGACATCGTATATTAATTAGCAGACCCCAAACAACCAGTAAAATGGCAAGGTGTAGCACTCAAGGCCCCATGTATCATGGCAAGTCAGTGGGAAACAAACATGCAAAGAATTCAAGGCCAACACTCTTTCTTTTTATATGCCAAAACAAGGCTCAGGTGGAAAGAAATAAAATCTCAAACAAGTGCAGCATGGGTGAAACTATTTATCCTAACATATATAAGCTTGTGCATATATATTAATTCCTAGCATGTCCAAATATTTATAGGATAACTACTAACCAAAACAAATGCTACAGGCAAATGAAAAAAAAAAAAAAAAAAAAAAAGAAATCCTAGGCTTAAATGAAATGCAACCATTCAGTCACATGCATGCACTAGTTGTGGATGCTTCCATTTTCATTTTTTTAATTTAAAGAAACCTACGCAACAAGAGGGAGAAAATGGCTTATGAGATGATGGAGCTCAGCTAACGTGCGCGGAGAAGAAGGGATGTCTAGTTGAAGCTTCTATCATGCGTTTTTTTTGGTACCTGCGCATGCAGGTTGTTCTTTCATTCATTTTTTTTAAATACATATATTCGAACAAACATTACCTCATAGCAAAACAAATTCGTTAGAGTAGTAGGCCGTAGTCAGAGGTCAGGCCGGAGTGTTGGAGTAAACCAAAATAATTAATTACTCTAATGTCTATTAAATAAAAAGTCATGTTTGTTAAATAAAGTGTCATTTCTATTTATGAATTGTCATGTCTATAAATGAACTGTTATGTCCATTAGACGAAGTGACATGTTATGTAATCCTATATATATGGGATCATTTGATGTATTGGAAGCATGAAATAAAAAAAATAATTGTTCCTCCTATAATATATTGTCTCCTACCATCAACAAAATGGTATCGGAGCAAAAAAATCAATATGTCAAATAGTCTCAACATAACAAATAATCTCGCTGCTCAAGTTCCTCGTTTCAATGGTGAGAGATTTGACTATTGGTGCGATCTAATGAAGTTGTGTCTTGAATCTAAAGATCTGTGGAGTGTGGTCGAAGAAGGTGTAGGAGCGCCAGAAGATGAGACGCAACTCACACCCGCACAAAGAGAACTTCTGAAAAGCAAAAAGCTAAAAGATCGGAATGCTCTATATCAAATCTATCAAACACTTGAAACTCAAATTTATGATATAATTAGAAAAGTTTCAAATGCTCAGGAGGCTTGGAGAATATTGAATACAACGTATTCTGGCCAAGATCAAGTAAAAAAGGTTCACCTGCAGTCACTGCGAGCTGAATTCGAAAAGCTCGAAATGAAGGACGATGAGAAAATCTCAGAATATTTTATTCGTCTCAGTTCCATCATCAATCAGATGGATTCAAACGAAGAAGTCGTGGAGACCCAAAGAGCCGTCGAAAAAATTCTGCGGAGCCTACCAATGAAATTTGATCATATTGTGGTTGCAATTGAGGAATCAAGTGACATTGCTTCACTTTCTCTTGAAAGCTTGCAAGGGAGGCTGGAAGCTCATGAGGCTAGGATCTTGAAGAGAAGTAAACAAACTAATTTTTCTCAAGATCAAGCCTTAAAATCTCAATTCACATCCACAAAAGGTCAAGGTCCATCTCAAGGCAAAAATTATAGCGGGAATGGTGGAAAACGTGAAGAATCAAAGGCGGAGAAACCATCATCCAAAAATAACAAAGTGCGAGGCAAATACAAAGGTAAAAAACCTTATTTTGAATGCAATTTTTGCCACAAGCCTGGTCATAAAGAAAATGATTGTTGGGAGAAACATCCTGAAAAGAAGCCAGTTGCTAGGTTTAAGCATAATGAAGCTGGAAATTCTGAATCTTTGTTGATTGCTTTGGATGGAAATATTGAAAATATATGGTACTTGGATAGTGGTGCAAGTAGGCATATGACTGGAAATAAAAATTTGTTTTCGAGTATTGTAGAAGCTAACGATGGTCAGGTTACTATCGGAGATGCTAAATCATATAAAATTCAAGGTGTTGGTGAAATCTCTTTCAAAACCAAGGCTGGAAAAGTTGAAAAAATGTCGGAGGTTCTTTACGTTCCAGGGATATGCAGCAACCTTCTTAGCGTTGGTCACTTGCTGAAAAAGGGATTTGATTTTCAATTCGTTGGAGATCAATGCAGCATGAAGAAGAATGACCAACAAGTGGCGAATATTGTGATGGGATCCAACAAATTATTTCCGATCAAGCTAGATATCGTGAGCGATAAATGCACACTTGCTTATTCTAATAAAGTTTCCAAGTTATGGCATAAGAGGTTCGGGCATCTAAACTTTCGGAGCTTGAAAGAGATGTCTACCAAAGAAATAGTCGAAGGACTCCCCAAAATTATGGCGATAAATGAAGTATGCGAGGAATGCCAATTCGGAAAACAACATCGTGAATCTTTCCAATCCAAATCAAAGTGGATTTCTAAATCACCTTTGGAGCTTGTTCACACCGACCTTTGTGGACCAATGCAATTGCCATCGCTTGGAGGTAGCAGGTATTTATTGTTGTTTGTTGACGATTAAACAAGAAAAATATGGGTTTATTGTGTGAAAGAGAAATCAGAAGTTTTCTCATGTTTTAAAGATTTTAAAACACAAGTTGATAAAAATTCTGGTCTTCAAATAAAAAATCTGAGGAGTGATCGTGGTGGAGAATATATGTCTTCTTTATTTGAAGAATTCTGTCGAAACAATGGCATTCGCCATGAATTTACAGCAAAGTACACGCCTCAACAAAACAGAGTTGCAGAACGCAAGAACAGGACTATCATGAATATGGTAAGATGCATGCTGAAGAAGAAGAACTTGCCTGCGTGTTTTTGGGCTGAAGCGGTTTCTTGTGCCATTTACTTAATCAACCGATCGCCAACGAAGAGCTTGAAGGATTCTACTCCAAATGAAGTATGGTATGGCAAGAAACCAAATACTGCTCACTTAAAAACTTTTGGTTGTCTTGCATACTCTCATATTCCTAATGCCTTGAGATCGAAGCTCGATGACAAATCTAAAAAATGCATTTTCATCGGTTATAGCCAAAAGACCAAAGCTTACAAGCTGTACAATCCAAGGACGAAGAAGATGGTTATCAGCAGAGATATTTGCTTTGATGAAAATGGCTACTATGATTTTTCAGATGTTGCAGAATTAACAGGGTGGCAAACTCTAAATCTTGAAGATGAAACTTCTTTGGAACAAGGTGTTGATGCTGATATTGAAGAACCACAGTATGAAGCTGAGCAGGAGCAAAATTCACCACCAACGGCGGAAAGAAGGACGCGGTCGTTGAGAGAAATCTATGATGCAACCGAAGAAGTTGACACTACTGATCATGTATATTTTGCATTCTTTGCAGGGGAAGATCCAGTCACTTACGAAGAAGCATCAAAAGAAAAAAAATGGGTGGATGCAATGAAGGATGAAATCAAGTCTATTGATAAAAATGGAACATGGGAGCTTACTACGTTGCCTTCACACAAATCAGCCATTGATGTGAAATGGGTGTTCAAAACCAAAACAAATCTTGATGGTTCCATCAACAAGCACAAAGCACGATTGGTTGCAAAAGGGTACAAGCAAAAGGAAGGCGAAGATTTCAATGAGGTATTCGCTCCTGTCTCTCGACTTGATACTGTTCGATTATTAATTTTTCTTGTTGCTCAAAATGGTTGGAAGCTGTTGCAAATGGATGTGAAATCTGCTTTCTTAAATGGATTTCTTCAAGATGATATTTATATCCAACAACCTCCGGGTTTTGTGAACAAAGGCAATGAAGAAAAGGTGTATAAGCTGCATAAAGCATTGTATGGGCTGAAGCAATCCCCTCGTGCATGGTATGATCGAATTAATAATTTTTTCCTTAGAAATGGCTTTGAAAGGTGTCCTTTTGAGCATACTCTTTACATAAAAAAGAATTCAAAAGGAGGTTCCATGATCGTGAGTCTATATGTGGACGATCTAATTTTTATTGGAGATGATATGAAGATGTTATCTGAATTCAAAAATTCAATGATGAAAGAATTCGAGATGACGAATTTGGGAGAAATGCATCATTTTCTGGGGATAGGTGTTCAGCAATCAAATTGTGGGATTTTTATCTCACAAGAAAAAT
Organism: Allium sativum; assembly: GCA_030737875.1. NCBI lineage: Eukaryota > Viridiplantae > Streptophyta > Magnoliopsida > Asparagales > Amaryllidaceae > Allium > Allium sativum. Next base: position 783,576,432 of record CM060921.1, read on the forward strand.
ATGTTGCGCAAGTGTTGGAAAAGTTCAACATGATGAATGCAAATCCTGTTTCAACTCCTTGTGTTACATGTCTGAAATTGTGCAAAAATGGTGAAGGAAAGTGCGTTGATCCAACTTTGTTTTGAAGCCTAGTTGGAAATTTGATGTATCTCACTGCTACAAGACCCGATATCATGTATGCAGTAAATTTAATTAGCATATTTATGGAAAAGCCTTACTCAAACCATTGGGAAGCTGCAAAAAGAATTTTGCGATATGTTAAAGGAACTATCGACTATGGCATTTTCTATGAAGCTCGTGTGCCCGTGAAGTTTGTTGGATATACGGACAACGATCTAGGTGGAAGTATCGATGATTCAAGGAGTACTTCGGGTTATGCATTTAACCTTGGAAGTGGAATTATTTCTTGGTGTTCGAAGAAACAACCAGTTCTGGCTCTTTCTACCACTGAAGTTGAATACATCGCAGCATCTCTAGCAGGATGTCAAATTTTTGTGGCTAAGAGGAATTCTTGAAAATTTGAGCTTTAAGCAAGAAGATCCTACGATCATTTATTGTGACAATAGTTCTACTATCTCTGTCTCCAAGGATCCTATTTTGCGTGGAAGAACAAAGCATATTCGTCTGCGCTTCCATTTCATACGAGAACTCGTTCGTGAAGGAGAAATAAGTCTTGAGTATTGTCAAAGTGAAGAACAAATTGCTGATATCTTCACAAAGCCGCTTGGAGGGACTGCTTTCTCAAAAAATGTTGTTGCATTAGGCATTCGAATGAATTTTGGTTTAAGGGAGGCAATGTTGGAGTAAACCAAAATAATTAATTACTCTAATGTCTATTAAATAAAAAGTCATGTTTGTTAAATAAAGTGTCATGTCTATTTATGAATTGTCATGTCTATTAATGAACTGTTATGTCCATTAGACGAAGTGACATGTTATGTAATCCTATATATATGGGATCATTTGATATATTGGAAGCATGAAATAAAAAAAGTAATTGTTCCTCCTATAATATATTGTCTCCTACCATCAACACGGAGGTGGTCAGAGCGGCGCTTGGAGGTGATTGACCGATGGTGGCTACTAGCGCTCTAGCGAAGGATGGAGCATACAATATTTTTCTCTGGTTCAGGTTTTAAAGAGAGGGAGGAGGCTGATGAGGATGGTCGCAGATGGGGAAGCACAGGCAGGTGGCCAGACAGGGTAGGCGGTGGAGGATCGATGCGGGGTAAGATGGTGGGGTTTTTGGTGATAAACGTTTTGAGCTCGTTTTTTATTTGTTTTGAAATTTTCTTTGCTGAAGCAAAACAAAAAAGAAAGGTGTAGATCTAAGAAGGAGGCAAAATAAAAAGAGGAGAGAGAGTATATCAGAGAAATGAGGAAACGTAGAGGAGTTTTTTTCAACAAAAAGGGCATGTGTTAGTCCTTAGACCAAGCTGTCACCAAGTGTCAACTAAAGCTAATTTAAATAAATAAATATAAAGGTACAAAATTATATTTACTTAGGTGTTTAATTTGTAAATATACCATTCTCTCCAAGAATACTATGAAATTTGAACAGATAAGAACTAATGGCAAAACAATTGTTGTCTGTACTATGTTTTAGCAAAAATAATTATTCAAAACATCGGATGATCAAATTTCCGAAAACAAAATATGGCATAGTACTTAGAATTTTATATAATATTTTTAGGCGAAATAAGCCTAGATTTTGAAGACATTTCAGTTTGCAACTATTTATTAAATATCTAATTAAATTCAAGGTGAACCATACTAACTTCACTTTTTTTCTACAAAATTAATTCCTTAGCTATGACCAGCTAGATGTAGCTCAAATATAAAATTCAAAAGTTTAATTTATATTTTAAAAATTTAATGCTATTAACGATATATCGGTTACAACTACCACAATAACCTGTATAGAACAAACCGAAATAAGCGAGCGAATCAAGAAGTTTTCATTATAAAATTATTTAAACCACTATTGTGCGAAAATATTCCAAATATATCAGATTTCTAATTATGATTTGATTTTTAAATCGTTTAAATATCCTAAGTCGTTTAAGAGTCTAAATACAAGTTGAGCCAAATATCAAAAGTCACTACTGTGATCCTTCTTCACCCTGAGAACCTAGGGGGAAAAGGAAGAGAGAAGGAGAAAATAAATTAGGTCGGACATAAGTCTGGTGTGTTTTAGTATTTTCTAGCATGAGAATAAGATAAGGAAGTATTTAACAAATGAATAGTGATGAACAAAAAAGTATAGTAAAGTAGAAAACACGAAATAAGATATGCTTCTCAGTCATATCCGAAAATTGTTGCACCAACCACCAAAATATCATAATTAGGCTTTACTTAATTTCTACCCATCAATCGGCTTTTTTACCCAAATGTAAATAACCTATGCCATCTATGGAACTCGGGGTTATCTATCCTGAGACCATCAACTAAAAAGACAACTTTAATCACAGGTGTTTTAGCTTCTTATCTTACCCAATCAGAATAGTGCATGCTCATTATTCCACGGGAACACGCTTGTACCCACCTCGTTTGAACCACTTACTATCCAGTTCAGTAAATCATGCCTTAGCCATTACCTAATGCAAGACTCCATGATAACAAAGGGAAACTGACTGATATGAGTTCCCAAACAAAAATGCACTTGAGATAAGTCACCCTAGACTTGGTCCCCATTTTATAACTAGGATTTCTACACGCCTCTTATATCCCATTGGATCATACCCCTTTAGCTTATTAATCTCACAATTTTAACTTAACACATTTAAGTTCTTTAATAAGCCCAATATAACCACGTGCTATATTCTTAGGTTGTACTAATTAAATATAATCTTTTTATACAACCCTTCGCCATGTCACTTAATGTCCAATTAAGTCCAACGTATTACAGATTACATGTTTTTCACTTACATGTTACTTAATGTTTAATTAAGTGCAATTTATTCCAATTCATAAATTTGAATATTCTTCAATTAAGATTTATCTCAACTTAGAGTCCATTATACAATATTCACCAATTCTCAACATGCCCAAAATCTTCTTTTTGAAATACTTTCAATGTTATTCCTATTTTTAGGCAATTTAAACGATAAAGGCTCAGGCTCTCATTGGCCTAGGCTCAGCGCAAAAATAAAAATAAAAAAGAGAAATTGGTCTAGGCTACTCGTAAAGTCTAGACTCAGAAATGAACAAAATAAATAAAATAGGGTATTGCAGGATTGTAAATTGGTACATAGTAGAGAAGGGATAAAGAAGAAGAATTACTCGCAAATAAATAAACAACTGAAAGGAATAAATATAGGCATCGAGTGGGTTGAATAATAATTTGCATAAAACAAACTTATTAAACTATAAAACTTGTAGATCCAAACTATTTTACTGTCTCAATCCTTCGCATATGAATAAATGATCTTAAAAATACATAAAACTCACAGATAAAGATTGCAAATCCAAAAAAAGGCCTTGGAAGAAGAAGAATAAGAATCCTTCCAGATCAATAATTGGACAACACTCCGCATTATTCCACAATTTTATTTCATTTTAGAGCATAATGGAGTGAAGGCTAAGAAAATGAAGAAGTGGTGTTAGGGAAAAGTGAGGAGTGATAGTCAATTTATAGATGTACAATGATAATTCAAGCCTTAGGATTTTATGATTTTAATCTCATTGCTTAAAAACACATCAGCATAATGTCAGCAAGGAAGTCTCTGGAAACATTCGACATCATGCTAGGAAAAAAATCGCGCCTGACACCTATATGGCTCGACCCACCCCTATGTGGGTCAACACAGGGATCGACCCACATGGGTCCTGGGTCGACATAGGGGTCGACCCAATTATGGGTTGGGTCACCCATTACTCTACTAATTAAGTTTGACTAATTATTTAATTTTCTGAATTTGAATTTCAAACTTTTACTGACCATAACTTGTTCGTTTTTCATCCGATTAACACAAACTGAAAGTCTATCCAAATCTGAATTTCGTAATGGATCTAACGGTGAAATCATGTTTACCCAATTCTGAATTAATTAATGTATGTTTTATTAGTCTTCTTTATTGAATTATTGTTTATTAAAATTCGGGGTGTTACACACTATATGTGTTATGTGCAATAATAATAATGAAGCATTAATCATCTTTTCTTTGGATGTGCATACTCTAGTCTCTTCTGGTTTAAAGCCAAAAATCATTTGAAATTCAACCAAGTTATAAATATCTTGAATATCAGAGAAGGTTTTCAATATATTCAGGATAACTTTAAACCAAAATCAAAGGATTTCAAATATGCATCCATTATTCTCACTCTATCATATATCATATTTGGAGAGAAAGAAACCAAAGAATCCATCAAAACAAAAACACGAATTGCATTCAATTATGAAATACTATTGAAAATGAAAGCAGAATCATTGGCAGCAAGGCTTATTTTAGAAATTTTGAACCATAGAAAAGTCAGCAGCAAACTTTCTGATAATATAGAAGATAAAGTTGAAGCTTTCTTACAATATGGAAACCTATCCTCAAATAATGTTAATTTGCATGCACCACGATACAAGTTATTCAATTCGAGCTATAACCAGACTAACAAGAGTACGAGCTTCCTATTGGTCATGATTACACCAGAGATCCTGTCAGAGCTGCGCTCTACAAGGGGAGAAAACAAAAATTAAATTCAAATCCGAATTTTAATTGTTGTAACATGCTAACTTGTAATATATCTGATGCAGACCTTTCAAGTCATAGCCATGCCAGTAGCGATCCCAATTCCTTAGCTGTGAAAGAAAGGACTGATTCAAGCATGAATGATTCAGTTCAGAGAATATGTGAATTTCACTACAAGAGCAAACTCAACAACAATATCCATAGCTTATCTGAGTGTTGCACTAGAGAATGTAACAGTGGAGCAAAGATACAGAACAATGAAGCTCGAAAGCATACCAACGATGAAGAAGAAGCTAGGGTTTCAAACCGCATGTTGGATAAGAACAAATCGAAAGGCAACTGCCTCAAATTAGTTAGCAGCTTGAAGAATATCAAAGATCCGGAGCACAAATCGAAGGACTTTTCAATTATGAAACCACCATGAAGATTTATTGTGGAAAGAGGGTCCAACATTATTTGTTTAGAAGAGTGAATGATGCCGGTTAGGGTTTTCGAGTGTATTTGCCCATTTATATCCGTCTTGGACTATTTGGGCTTTGGCCTGTTTAATTTTACCTTACTTTAAAAGGGGGAAAAAAAATGTACGATGCATTTAATTTATTTTAATGTTCGCACCGAAATTACTCCCTTCCTCCAAACATCCGAATAACCAAAAGGCGGCCCTTAATTACATCCTTCCCGGCATCTCATCCCAAATCCAAACCCTAAATTCACATCTCCCTGATTTTCTTCCTCATTTAAAACGACATGTCAATCCCCATCTTAAATCCTCATTCTACCGCTTCTCTCCATCTCCCTCGCTTATTATCAACCTATTTCCCCGAAGTTTCATAATCCATGGCAGACAAAGGAGGCTGCTGCTGCCGCACTCGGACTCAAGCCAAGAAGCGATCTTTAGGCGTTGTTGAACCCGTATTCAAGTCTGACGCAAATAATAAACGTATCAGTTTAACCGAGACTTCAGTTATTTCGACTATCGAGTGCATCCCCAAAGCTGATTCTCCAAAGAGGGAAAAGGACAATGATGTGGAGCTGGACTCTGAGATCAAAGATATACATGCATATCTTAGAAATATGGAAACTGTGGGTAAGAGTAGACCTGCAGTAAATTACATTGATGAAATTCAGAAAGAGGTTACTGCTAATATGAGAGAAATTTTGGTTGATTGGCTGGTAGATGTCGCCGATGAATACAAGCTTGGATCGGATTCTTTGTGCCTAACTGTTTCGTTCATTGATAGGTTTTTTGTGTGTGAATGAGATTAGTAGGCATAGATTGCAACTTTTAGGTGTTTCTGCTATGCTAATTGCTGCAAAGTACGAGGAGATTAATCCTCCAAAAGTGAAAGACTTCAGTTATATAACCGATTCTACTTACACAGAGGATGAGGTAGTGAGAATGGAGGCTGATGTATTGAAATCACTTGATTTTGAGATGGGAAGTCCTACAGTGTACACATTTTTGGTTAAGTATATAAGAGCTGGTCAAGATGATAGCAAGTACTCAAACACAAAGTTGAAACATATGGCTAAGGCTGCGTTTGTTTTTTATTAAAAGTTCTGAATGTAAGTTCTGATTTATAAATCAGAACTTTCTAGGCTGTTTGTTTTTTATCTGTGTTCTGAATAAAGTCATCTATTCAGAAAAAATAATTCAGAACATTTTTAGTGCTTATTCTTTGTTCTGAATGCTGAATATTTGTTTTTGTTCTGAATGCTGAATGCAAACAAACAAGTAATTGATTATTCAGAATTCAGCATTAAGCAATCAGCATTCAGGCTTCAGAATTCAGCAATCAGAATTCAGCGTATTAAACAAACGGAGCCTAAGTACTTAGGAGAGTTAAGTTTACTAGAATATAACTGTCTTCATTTCTAGCCGTCTAAGGTAGCTGCTTCTGCTGTTTATCTTTCTAGGTTTGCTTTGGGTCCAAACTTCCATCCTTGGAGCTCAAAATTGCATCAGCAAACGAGTTATGATCCCTCTCAGCTCAGAGAATGCATAACCGTTTTGTATTCTTTATTAAGGAATGCGAAAGAGTCTTCTTTGTGTGCTGTAAGAGATAAATATGCACAAGAGAAGTTCGACTATGTGTCTACTCTGGACCTGGAATCTCTTCCGTCAAATATTCCTGAATCTCATTTTCACGGGTTTTGATTTTTATGATTTTAATTTTTGCAGCTATAGTAAAGTGTTATTCAGTTATATACACTCAAAATGGTGGGAGTGTACAAATATTACTTATGGACATAAAAAAATTATGAATACATCATTTCCATTTCCTCCTTATATTGGGGGTTAAAGAGCAAACTGAAGTTTGTTCTTTTTAAGTTTTTTTTGTCCAGACTCTAGAGCGAATGTTGAATTCATATTATTATTTTGTTCAGTTTATTTTGCCTGAGTGTTAACTGCTTACTATTTGCTTAATTAGCAGTAATTTGTAGTTTTAGCAAAAAAAAAAAAAAAAAAAAAAAAAAAAGAAAAAAAAGATCCAAAGAAGAACGTTCCATGTATAAAACCTAAGCAGTAGATTCCGGTCAATAAAATAAAAAATAAAAGAAAAGGAAGGAAGAAAGAAAAGAGCTTGTTGCTTGTCGGGATGAAGTTTTAGTTGGTAATGTTTTGAAACCAAAAGAAAAATCTTTGGGCGTCCAAGCAAGAGGATGCTTGCATGGAGGTGTGCACAGACTTATTTCTCCCTACCATTGTTTGCAAAAGAACCTTCAATTCAACCACAACAGCTTAGGGTTCAAGATTTCAACAATCCATATCCAAATCAGAACTATGTCTTTTTCAACTACTTCCTTTTTCTGTGTGTGGGGGAAGACGAGAGAGGGTGCAGCTAGCGATTCTAGAAGTTTTTGTTAGAACTTTTGTAATTACACAATTGTATTACAAACAGACAGCAACAACAATCACTGTTAATCAATTATGTCACAATTGTCACGTCAAACTATGTTTACAATAATCATAGAAAGCGTAACCGATTTGTGCATAAAATCAAAGATAAACAGAAAGTATTCTGTTTAAATAATGTCCGAGTCCAGAACTTTTCTGTTTCCTTGAAACAATATTGCCGTCGTATACACCGATCGACGTAGTTGCAATTTGTTTCCCAGGATAAAACGGACCAACTCCGTAGCTTAGTGCCAGCAAACGGAGCTCCGACGAACTGAAGTTGGTTATAGAAACTAGATCAGAGAATTACGTTGAAGAAGAAGGAATAATGCAGCAGGAAAAAGTAATTCTGTCTTTGTTTTGGGCAGTGTATATATAGGCAAGGAGGAGTGCCTGTTCGCATGCATCAGTAACCGTCAGAATAGGAAAGGTTGCGACCCTTTAACCGCTCTGTTATTAACATGCATATGCTGAGAATTCAAATGGTTGTACTCGTTCAGTTAACAGACATTCCTTTCGAATTCTGAACTGAACAGACACACCTTTTAAAATTCTGAGAAAAAATATTCTCATGTCAGTGCACTAGCCCAATCAGCAACGTCGGCCATATCCAATCAGGAGACCCCAAGAGCCCCAAGGCCCAAGGCCCTTATCTTTGACTTTTTTAATGTATTTAATATGGCCAAGTCCACATCCTTTTATCATCCCTCTCTTTTTTATTTTACATAAGCCTATTTGGCTTCTAATATATAAGGAGAGATTGTGCTAATATTTCTATGATGTGGGACTTTAAATGTTGCTACCCCTATCTCTTCTTCTTCCCACTTTTCTCTTTCTTTGCTCATTCATTTTCCAACAATCCCCCACATGAATGAGCAATCGATCTTAGTTTCACGAACCATTTATCGCATCGGTTAAAGTAGCACAAGGGCTTTGAACTTTCCTAGTGATTACCTATTTGAATCACCGGCGAATCAGTAGACATAGACTGTCCTTGAACTGTAAGCCTTTTGTGTAATTCTAAAGTAGATAACACACGATAAATGTTTCTTATAACCCTTCGTTCTCTGTATGTGTTCGTTTTTGCCTTGAACACCTGCCTGGTCTCATAAGTGCTTAGAGAATTTGGCCTCATAATTCTCTTTGAAGCGGCGCCTTCGCACTTACGTAGGGGATTCTGTAAAGGGTATTCTTTAATTCCTCAAATACAGACATCATTAAAAGTACTAATACTTATCCTTATTCAACATATAATGCACTGACTTATCATAGGAATGGTTTGTGTATAGCAGTGCCATCAAGTTTCTCTAAAACTTCGTTGTCCCTTTGAACCTAGATCTTGGGATCTCCAGTCAACTAGGTGGGGTTTCCATTTCAGAAAAACCTTTAGTCTATAGGCCTTAGCCCCTGTAACGACCCGCATTCTACGCATCATAAGATCGTAGAATATTTATTTCTGTCACATACAAAGTCGTACGGTCATGTAACTTTGGGAGACGACTATTGTGGTCATTTCTCATGTTCATGAATTTTCCTGATTTTTAAATGACCATTTTACCCCTAGTTGGCACTGTTTTGGCCATAACTTTTGACTGGAAAGGAATTTTGACCTGAAACCACTTCCATTGGCTCCGGATGATGGTTTCTCTTTCCGTAGAGTGGTCACATTAGCCAAACGGACTCACCGTTTGGGAGATATGGCTAAAACAAGTTTCAGATGGTGAAAAACAGCTTAATTGGGCCTAACCGGGTGATTAGCAGCTAGGCCCAGAGGGGGATTTCGGGTTTAGGGGTATATAGGGGCTGATTAGGGTTAGAAAACATTTCTTTAGACATTTTCCAGCAGCCACTTTCATTCCTCTTAACCTAGCCATGGCCTCCACTCTCTAAATCTCTCTCAAAACACCCAAAATCACTTCCTAATCAAGGATTAAGGCTTAGAGGCATCAAATCAAGGAGGATTAGCACAAGGATCGAGGTAGAGCTGCTGTTATATATTGGATTTCGTGCAAATCAGAGGTTCACTTCAGATCTGAAAGTTTTATTGTGGCCAAGGTGAGTGATTTGCATAGTTTTTTTTGCACTAATTACGGTAATTAAGGTAATTAGTGAAGATTAGCGAATTTATACACTAATAAATTCTGGAAAAATATTTAGAAATTCGAAAATAATATTTTATGCCTCGGGTAGAAATTTGGTTTAATTTGATGAAGTTCTGTTAACCTTATGATTAGTTTTACTTAAACATGCTTAGGGGAAAATAAGGAGTTTTGACCACTTTTGATCCATTTTGCTTCATTAGAATTGTTGTTTGGTGTTTGTGGTTGCTATTACATGTCGTTATGACTTTATGGAGTGTTTTGTGATTGATAAGAGAAGTTAGATTGGTCAAAAACGCCGTCGAATGGCGTGAGATAGTCGCTGGAAAACAAGTGCAGGAAATATACCGGATCGGATCGCCCGATGTACCACGATCCGCCCCATCTTCCACGATCCGAACCGATGGCACGACTCGATCCGTCGACGCTTGAAGACCACGATCCGTTCCAGCTTGAGTGTCACGATCCGCCTGAAGGAACACGTCACGATCTCAGCAAGGTGGCACGACCCGAACCAATGGGTATTCACGATCCGACCCGATCTGAAGAGTACAACTCGATCCATCAGAGGTGACCACGACCCGATCCAGTGGAAGGAGTATGAGTTGACACCATGGACGATCCGCGAGTCGCGATCCGATCCAAGCGAGGGTGATGACCACGATCCGAACTGAGAAGCTGACGATGGCGACCTGAAGCAAAGTGAAGAAGAGAAATGAAGACCGATCCGGATGAAGATGATGACCAAAACCCGGAATGCAAAGGTAGTCCAAATGAGAAGCTAGAGCTCAAGATCCAGATGGGAATCAACGAGTTCGCTTCATGATTGGGCTTTGCTGCGGGACGAGTGTTAAGGGGTTATCGACGTCTATAGCTTTGGACCACTATGGTAGGAGGTACGAAGGCGGATTCAGGGCCATTATGGCATCGGTAGAACCAAGGGCTACGACCAATGAAGTGGGTCATTGAAATGTTTGGTCATGACTCTAAGTGTTTGGCTTGGTCACAGCAGGGTTTCTACAAGTCGGGATCCGTCGTTACTTCAATTTGTCTAGTGTTCCAAAGTGGTAGATGCCGTACGCTTTACGCACTGAGTGAGAGATGTGAGGATGGTTGCTATGGATGATTTGTTTGCTATCATTGTGACATGCACACCCCACCCCCGTATCCTTTACACTATTTATTATGGCACCTTAGAGTACTGTACGGTATGTGGTACTAACTCTTTGGTTGCAGGTCCAGGTTCAGGTATGGTTTAGTATACCTGTTATTATTTTGTTTAGATGCTTATCGCTCATACCAGGCTTTATGTCTGACCTAGAGTTTTATGTCTCCTCTTATTACTCTGGGTGCTCACACGAGCAGACTAGAGACATGTTAGCTAGTGATGCACGGGTAGATGATCCGGAGACGAGCATGAGGCTTCCACGTAATACATATGCATAGTATTCTCCCTTTGTTGTTGAAGATCACTGCTTGGGCATTGGTGGTGTATCTTCTACTTTGACTTTCTTTTATTTAGAGACAGTAGATTTTGAAAAGTTGTAATAAGCTGTATTTGGATTTCCGCTGCTCTGATGTTGATGTTGATTTTTGTTATCAGCTTATGCACTGTCTCACCTGTTTTATGTCAAGTATGTTACCATTATTATATTTTATTCCATGCGCTGTGAGACATTCTGCAGGTTTCTCGTTAGTCAATTTCCTTCTTTCCTTTCTTATGGCGACCGTCCCGTGCTAGTCGGGCATGTGTACAGCGCACTTTCGGAGGAAATGCAGGCTGGTGCGGGGCGGGCCGTCACACTTGGTATCAGAGCTCTAGGTTGCGTAGTTAACCTAGGGAAGTTATCAGGGAGAGATAATATACGTATACGAGAGAGCGTATTTGTGATTACTTTGGTTTTTAAAAGCTATATATATATATACTATTAGTAGTATAAGAATGAAGTCGTACTGCACTAGCACCACTATGGAATCGTTAATCGTTTCTTTTTTTCAGATTGACGATGAGCCGAGATACTAGAGGTGCTGGTAGGGGAGCCAATAATGGGAATGCTGCTGACATGAGGACGATGTTTACTGACCTCATGAGAGAGATGCTTAGAGATGTGCAGAGGGCAGCTCCCAATGGTGGAAATGGTGGTGGTCCAATAGTGCAGGCGCCAAGAGTCGACTTCGCCAAGCTGAATAAGGATTATACTAGCCTTGGTGGGAAGCCGTTCCACGGAACGGAGTCGGCTACGGATGTTCAAGATTGGTTGGATAGTTGCAAACGTATCTTCGAGGATTTGGGTATCGAGGATGCGATGAAGAGAAAGCTAGCGTCCCGTCAGCTGCAAGGGCGGGCAATGAATTGGTGGAATGCTATAACGGCAGCTACTCCCGAAGATCAGATTACTTGGGAGCAGTTTAAGGCTCGTTTTAGTGAGAAGTTCATTCCGGCTGCTCAGAAGTCAATGCTGTTTAAGAAATTCTTGGAGCTCAAGCAGAACGGCAGAGCTGTCTCGGAGTACATTGCTGAATTCGACACTTTGTCGAAGTATGGGTTATCTCTTATTGATACTGCCGAGAAGAAGAATGAGAAATTCATAACTGGTTTGGATCAGTACTTGGGGAAAAAACTTATTAACCACATCGATGAGACGTTTGAATCGATTGTGGGGAAAGCGTTAAGATCAGAAAGTCTCTACCCTAGGTCGAAGACTGAGGTTGCATCTGCAGAAGAGCCAAAACCACAAGCAAGTGGTGGAGGCAAGGGTGGTTCCCAGAATAAGAGAAAGCAGAACCAAGCTAAGGATGGCTAGAAGAAAAAGAATAAGCAAGATGTGGAGTGCTTCAGCTGTGGTAAGAAGGGCCATTATGCTAGTAATTGTCGGGCCAAGCCAGCGGATAGGAAGTGCTTCAACTGTGGCCAAATGGGACATCACAAGGACAAGTGTCCGCAGCCCCCTAAAGAAAAGCAAATGGTGAAAGCCTACGCTCTTGATGCTATTCCTTCTTCGTCGAATGCCCCAACAGCGGCGGAGAAGGGAAAGAATGTCGTCATTCAAGGTATGCTTTCTGTTTATGATGTTCCTGTTAGAGTTTTGTTTGATACCGGAGCTTCCAGTTCTTTCATATCTAGTGACCTGGTTGATAGGTTGGGATTGGAGCCCGAGATTGTCGATAGACCTTTAGTAGTGACGAACCCGATTGGTGGTTCTACTAGCCTTAGCATGATTTGTCGTAATGTGGTCTTGTCGAGTCATGGATGCATGTTTGTTTGTGATTGCTTTGTTTTGGGCTTTACTGGGTTTGGCATTATTTTGGGAGTAGATTGGCTCCGAAGATACGGGGTGGTGGTAGACTGTGAGGGCTTGTTGGTGACAGCTAGAGCGGATGATGGGCGGAGGATAGTGTTTGGTGGTCTACCCAGTAAGGGGGTATTGGCTAGTTTTCTAAACTCCCTCGACATTCCGCATAGTGAGTTGTCAGGTTTGCCCGTGGTTGGCCAGTATCCGGATGTTTTCGAAGAAGTGACCGGACTTCCACCACACCGAGAGATTGAGTTTCGTATTGATTTGGTAAAAGATGCCAGACCTATAGTGATGCCACTTCGTCGTATGGCACCAAGGGAGCAGCGAGAGCTCGAGGTGCAAGTCAGCGATCTTTTGAAGAAGGGATTTATCAGAAGGAGCGTTTCTGAATGGGGAGCACCAGTTGTGTTTGCTACCAAGGCGGATGGTTCCCTTCGTTTGTGTGTAGACTACCGCGAGTTGAATAAAGTGACGAGGAAGAACAAGTATCCTCTACCGCGGATAGATGATTTGTTCGATCAGTTGAGTGGCGCGAGAGTAATTTCTCAGTTGGATCTCGCGACAGGTTTTCATCAGCTTAGAGTGGAAGCTGAGAGTATAGCTAAAACGACATTTCGAACGCCGTCCGGATTTTATGAGTGGTTGGTCATGCCATTCGGGCTGACCAATGCCCCAGCATATTTTGTGGATCTTATGAATAGGGTATTCAGAGATCAGTTGAATAAGTCTGTCCTTGTGTTCGTTTATGATATTTTGGTCTATTCGAGGACAGAGGAAGAACACAAGGAACATTTAAGAGTAGCGATGGAGGTGTTGAGAAAACACCAATTGAAAGCAAAGTTTTCTAAGTGTCACTTCTGGAAGAGGGAAGTGAGGTTCTTTGGCCATGTTGTATCAGAGAATGGTATTGCCGTGGACCCGGCGAAGGTGGCTACGGTACAAGATTGGCCTACACCCAAGAACGCAATAGATGTAAGAAGTTTCTTGGGATTAGCCGGATATTATCGTAAGTTTATCCAAGGTTTCTCCAAGATAGCAGCACCATTGACCCAGTTGACCAAGAAGAATCAAGCTTTTGTCTGGGATGAAAGGTGCGAGAATGCATTCAAAAATCTAAAGGACAAGTTGACAAGCGCACCAGTGTTAGTCATTCCTAAGGGGGATGAAGAGATGACGGTATACACGGATGCCTGTGGTACCGGACTGGGTGCTGTATTGATGCAAGGCGGTAGGGTTGTAGCTTACGCAAGTCGGCAATTGAAACCGCACGAGAGAAGATACCCTACCCATGATTTAGAATTGGCAGCGATCGTGTTTGCGTTAAAGATGTGGAGACACTATCTCTTGGGAGAAAGATTTGAGCTGTTTACAGATCATAAGTCATTAAAGTATCTCTTCTCTCAGAAAGATCTGAATCTCCGTCAGCAGAGATGGTTAGAGTTCTTGGCTTCCTATGATTTTGACATCGCATACACACCGGGAAAGGGCAATGCGGTGGATGATGCATTGAGTAGAAGACATGCCAGCTTAGGGGCTATGTTCCTTGAATGGAAGCAACTGGAATATGTCGCGGGGTTTGATTTCAGACCAAAGTGCGAATTGGATCCAGAAATGTTAGCAAGTTTGACGATCTGACCCACTTTGATTGAACGAATCGGCTCTAGTCAGAGGGACGATCCTAACCTATTGGAAATCATCACCAAGTTAGAGATGGGTATCGATGAGGAGATGAACAAGTATGGGCTTGATCGAGATAGATGGCTTAGAAAGAATGGAAAGCTTGTTGTACCCAATGTCAATGGATTGAGGGATGAAGTGCTTAGAGAATGTCATCACTCAAAGCTGACTATACACCCCGGTGGTAACAAGATGTATCGAGATATGAAGCAGACCTACTACCGGGAAGGGATGAAAAGAGACGTTGGGAAGTTTATATCCAAATGCATGAATTGCCAGCTAGTTAAAGCAGAGCGAAAGAAGCCTAGTGGGTTGTTACAACCCTTAGAAATTTCCGAATGGAAATGGGAGCAAGTCTCGATGGATTTCATCGATGGTTTACCAAGGACTAGATCGGGATATGACAGCATTTGGGTAATTGTAGATCGACTGACTAAAAGTGCAAGGTTTATACCAGTCAAATCGACCAGAACGGCAGCTAAGTTAGCAGGATTGTATATGAAGTGGGTAGTGAGATTTCATGGAGTACCTAAAAGCATTGTGAGCGACCGAGACCCATTGTTCACTAGTGGATTTTGGAAGAGCTTACAAGAGGCTCTAGGGTCAGAGTTACATCTCAGTACCGCATATCATCCTCAGACCGACGGTCAGACGGAGAGGGTGAACCGTATTTTGGAAGATCTCTTGAGAGCATGTATATTGGATTTTGGTGGATCATGGGATGACCATTTGCATCTAGTAGAGTTTGCATATAATAATAGCTACCAATCCAGTATCGGTATGGCTCCGTTTAAAGCTTTGTACGGAAGACCGTGCAACTCACCATCATGTTGGATAGAGACTGGCGAGAAGTTTATGCTTGGACCAGATGTGGTGAGAGAAACTTCAGATAAAATCAAGACCATTCAACGACGAATGAAGGCTGCCCAAGACAGGCAGAAGAGTTATGCTGATAAGAGGAGAAGAGACTTAAAATTCTCCGTTGGTGACTTGGTGTTTGTCAAGATTTCTCCGTTGAAGAGCGTAATACGATTTGGCAGGAGAGGCAAGTTAGCACCAAGATTTGTTGGTCCATTCCCTGTTCTTGAACCAGTCGGGAATTTGGCATATAGAATTGACTTACCGGAGAAGATGGCGGGAGTTCACAATGTATTTCATGTTTCCCAACTAAGGAAGTTTGTTCACGACCCAGATATAACTATTTCACCTGATCAGTTAGAGAACTTCGAAGTAGAACCCGAGGCGGTTGGAAACCGCAAGCCGACCCGTATTGTCGAGCACGACATGAAACAACTTCGAAGGAAGGCGGTGAAGCTAGTCAAGGTTCAGTGGGGCGAGGACGAGAATGATTGTACTTGGGAGACAGAGGAGAACATTAGGAAGACTTATCCAGAACTCTTTGCCTGGTAAGATTTTGACTTCGATTTAGTTTTCCGCATGCTAGGATAGGCTTGTTTGCTTGTTTTGCATGTTTGATTGTTGTATGTGGTTGTTAGGCATGCGGGGTCCTTTGTATGTTTTGGGTTAAGGAATTTCGGGGACGAAATTTCTTAAGGGGGGGAGAGTGTAACGACCCGCATTCTACGCATCATAGGATCGTAGAATATTTATTTCTGTCACATACAAATTCGTACGGTCATGTAACTTTGGGAGACGACTATTGTGGTCATTTCCCATGTTCACGATTTTTCCCGATTTTTAAATGACCATTTTACCCCTAGTTGGCACTGTTTTGGCCATAACTTTTGACTGGAAAGGAATTTTGACCTGAAACCACTTCCATTGGCTCCGGATGATGGTTTCTCTTTCCGTAGAGTGGTCACATTAGCCAAACGGACTCACCGTTTGGGAGATATGGCTAAAATAAGTTTCAGATGGTGAAAAACAGCTTAATTGGGCCTAACCGGGTGATTAGCAGCTAGGCCCAGAGGGGGATTTCGGGTTTAGGGGTATATAGGGGCTGATTAGGGTTAGAAAACATTTCTTTAGACATTTTCCAGCCGCCACTTTCATTCCTCTTAACCTAGCCATGGCCTCCACTCTCTAAATCTCTCTCAAAACACCCAAAATCACTTCCTAATCAAGGATTAAGGCTTAGAGGCATCAAATCAAGGAGGATTAGCACAAGGATCGAGGTAGAGCTGCTGTTATATATTGGAATTCGTGCAAATCAGAGGTTCACTTCAGATCTGAAAGTTTTATTGTGGCCAAGGTGAGTGATTTGCATAGTTTTTTTGCACTAATTACGGTAATTAAGGTAATTAGTGAAGATTAGCGAATTTATACACTAATAAATTCTGGAAAAATATTTATAAATTCGAAAATAATATTTTATGCCTTGGGTAGAAATTTGGTTTAATTTGATGAAGTTCTGTTAACCTTATGATTAGTTTTACTTAAACATGCTTAGGGGAAAATAAGGAGTTTTGGCCACTTTTGATCCATTTTGCTTCATTAGAATTGTTGTTTGGTGTTTGTGGTTGCTATTACATGTCGTTATGACTTTATGGAGTGTTTTGTGATTGATTAGAGAAGTTAGATTGGTCAAAAACGCCGTCGAATGGCGTGAGATAGTCGCTGGAAAACAAGTGCAGGAAATATACCGGATCGGATCGCCCGATGTACCACGATCCGGCCCATCTTCCACGATCCGAACCGATGGCACGACTCGATCCGTCGACGCTTGAAGACCACGATCCGTTCCAGCTTGAGTGTCACGATCCGCCTGAAGGAACACGTCACGATCTCAGCAAGGTGGCACGACCCGAACCAATGGGTATTCACGATCCGACCCGATCTGAAGAGTACGACTCGATCCATCAGAGGTGACCACGACCCGATCCAGTGGAAGGAGTACGAGTTGACACCATGGAAGATCCGCGAGTCGCGATCCGATCCAAGCGAGGGTGATGACCACGATCCGAACTGAGAAGCTGACGATGGCGACCTGAAGCAAAGTGAAGAAGTGAAATGAAGACCGATCCGGATGAAGATGATGACCAAAACCCGGGATGCAAAGGTAGTCCAAATGAGAAGCTAGAGCTCAAGATCCAGATGGGAATCAACGAGTTCGCTTCATGATTGGGCTTTGCTGCGGGACGAGTGTTAAGGGGTTATCGACGTCTATAGCTTTGGACCACTATGGTAGGAGGTACGAAGGCGGATTCATGGCCATTATGGCATCGGTAGAACCAAGGGCTACGACCAATGAAGTGGGTCATTGAAATGTTTGGTCATGACTCTAAGTGTTTGGCTTGGTCACAGCAGGGTTTCTACAAGTCGGGATCCGTCGTTACTTCAATTTGTCTAGTGTTCCAAAGTGGTAGATGTCGTACGCTTTACGCACTGAGTGAGAGATGTGAGGATGGTTGCTATGGATGATTTGTTTGCTATCATTGTGACATGCACACCCCACCCCCGTATCCTTTACACTATTTATTATGGCACCTTAGAGTACTGTACGGTATGTGGTACTAACTCTTTGGTTGCAGGTCCAGGTTCAGGTATGGTTTAGTATACCTGTTATTATTTTGTTTAGATGCTTATCGCTCATACCAGGCTTTATGTCTGACCTAGAGTTTTATGTCTCCTCTTATTACTCTGGGTGCTCACACGAGCAGACTAGAGACATGTTAGCTAGTGATGCACGGGTAGATGATCCGGAGACGAGCAGGAGGCTTCCACGTAATACATATGCATAGTATTCTCCCTGTGTTGTTGAAGATCACTGCTTGGGCATTGGTGGTGTATCTTCTACTTTGACTTTCTTTTATTTAGAGACAGTAGATTTTGAAAAGTTGTAATAAGCTGTATTTGGATTTCCGCTGCTCTGATGCTGATGTTGATTTTTTTTATCAGCTTATGCACTGTCTCACCTGTTTTATGTCAAGTATGTTACCATTATTATATTTTATTCCATGCGCTGTGAGACATTCTGCAGGTTTCTCGTTAGTCAATTTCCTTCTTTCCTTTCTTATGGCGACCGTCCCGTGCTAGTCGGGCATGTGTACAGCGCACTTTCGGAGGAAATGCAGGCTGGTGCGGGGCGGGCCGTCACAGCCCCATTCCCTTCGATAAGGTTTGAACTTTCTCTCTTGGCAAGCCTTTTGTAAGTGGATCCGCTAAGTTATCTTTAGATCGAATGTAATCTATTGTGATAACCCCATTAGAGAGAAGTTGTCTTATCGTTTTATGTCTACGACGAATATGCATAGATTTACCATTGTATAGTGTACTATTAGCTCTTCCAATAGCTGATTGACTATCACAATGTATACATATTGGAGGCATAGGTTTGCTCCAATTAGGAATGTCTTCCAAGAAGCTTCGAATCCATTCTGCTTCTTCTGCAGTCTTATCTAGTGCAATAAACTCTGATTCCATCGTAGATCTAGCGATACAAGTCTGTTTGGATGATTTCCATGAAATTGCTCCATTTCCTAATGTGAACACGTATCCACTTGTAGACTTTGTATCATTTGATCCAGTGATCCAATTTGCATCACTGTATCCTTCCACTATTGAAGGATAGTTTGTATAGTATAGACCATAACTCTGTGTATACTTTAGATATCCTAGAACTCTGATTATCGCTTTCCAATGATGTTTACCAGGATTGCTGGTAAATCTACTTAGTTTGCTTACAGCATATGCGATATCAGGCCTAGTACAGTTCATAACATACATGATACTTCCTAGTATACGAGAGTATTCCAATTGGTAAATACCGTCACCAGTGTTCTTTACCCAATTTTGGTTCATATCTACTGGTGATTTTGCAATAGTTACATTATATTGCTTGAATTTCTCAAGTATTTTGGTGATGTAATGCGATTGGGATAATGCATATCCCTGTGGTGTTCTCGGAATTTTTACACCCAATATTACATCAGCCAGTCCTAGGTCTTTCATATCGAATCTAGAGGATAACATATCCTTTGTAGATGTTATTATGGCCTTGTTGTTGCCTAGGATCAATAGGTCATCTACATAAAGACAAACAATGACATATCCAATGTGTGTATGTTTTATGTACACACATTTATCTGATTCATTTATCGTGAATCCATTTGATAACATAGTATTGTCAAACTTCTCATGCCACTGTTTTGGAGCTTGCTTAAGGCCATAAAGTGATTTTACCAGTTTGCAAACTTTATGCTCATTTTCTGAGCTTAGAAATCCTTCAGGTTGTTTCATATAGATTTCCTCCTCTAGTTCACCATTCAAGAATGCAGTTTTAACATCCATTTGATGTATTTCCAAGTCATGTACGGATGCAATTGCAATGAGCATTCTAATTGACATTATCCTCGTTACAGGTGAATATGTATCGAAATAGTCCAGGTCTTTCTTTTGTCTAAATCCTTGGACTACCAGACGAGCTTTGTATTTGTCTATTGAACCATCAGGTTTCAATTTCTTTTTAAATATCCATTTATTACCTAAGGCCTTACATCCTTGAGGTAAATCAACCAATTCCCATGTATGATTCGACATAATGGATTAAATTTCATTGTTAATTGCCTCCTTCCAATAAGGGGCATCGTTGGAAGACATAGCTTGTTTGTATGTCAATGGATCATCTTCTAACATAAATGTATAGAAGTCCGGTCCAAAGGTTTTTAAAGTCCTTGACCTTTTACTTTTTCTTGGTTCCTCCACTTGCTGCTCAACACTACTTTGCTGAGTGTTATTTTGTTCAGCGTCCTCAATAGAGTAAGGAACTTCAATTTCCCTTGGTCTCTTAGGTGCATGATTTTCAGTACCATGTTTCAAGGGAAATACATGTTCGAAAAATCTAGCATTTCTCGACTCAATGATGGTATTTTCATGAATATCATCAATTTCAGATTTGTGTACCAAAAATCGATATGCAGCACTGTTTTGTGCATATCCAATGAATACACAATCAATTGTTTTTGGTCCAATTTTGACCTTCTTTGGTTTTGGTACCTCTACTTTGGCAAGACACCCCCACACTTTTAGGTATTTGTAGGATGGTGGTCTGTTTTTCCAAAGTTCATGAGGAGATTTAGATATTTTCTTTCGGGGTATTTTATTTAAAATATGATTTGCCGAAAGAATAGCTTCTCCCCAATAGTTATCTGGCAAGCCAGAGCTAATTAGTAAGGCATTCATCATTTCTTTAAGAGTTCTATTTTTCCGTTCGGCTATACCGTTGGATTGAGGTGAATACGGGGCTGTAGTTTGATGTATAATTCCATGTTCAGCACAGAATTCCTCAAATGGAGACTCGTATTCTCCTCCTCTATCACTTCTTAAAGATTTTATTTTCTTGTTGAGTTGATTCTCAACTTCTGCCTTATACTGTTTAAACATTTCGAATGCTTCGTCCTTACTTCTAAGGAGATACACATGACAGTATCTGGTACAATCATCAATGAATGTAATAAAGTACCTTTTTCCACCTCTAGTTTGACACATTTTCAAATCGCATACATCAGTATGTATTAAGTCTAGAGGTTCTGTCACTCGTTCAACATGATGAAACGAGGTTCTTGTCAATTTTGCTTCTGCACAAACTTGACATTTATAGTTGGAATCTATATTGCATTTTGGTATAAATTCTAGATTAATCAATTTTCGCAATGTATCAAAGTTTACATGCCCTAATCTAGAATGCCATATGTTAGAAGATTCAACAATATAAGCAGAAGATTCACTTTCATTCATTTCAGTGCGTGGTACAATAGTGGTTACATTTGCTTTAAATAAACCATCACACACATAACCTCTTCCAACATACACCCCATTCTTGGAAAGAACAAATTTGTCAGCTTCAAAGATCAATTTGAAGCCATGCTTGCTCAGCAACGATCCTGAAATCAGGTTCTTGCGAATTTCTGGAACATGGAGAACATCATTTAAAGTCAGTTCCTTTCCAGAAGTCAGTTTCAGCACAACTTTTCCTTTGCCTTCGACCTTGAAAGTGGAAGAATTGCCCATAAAAAGTTGTTCAGCATCAGTTGCAGTTTTATAGGTTGTAAACATCCACTTGTTAGCACATATGTGTTGAGTGGCTCCAGTGTCTACAAACCATTCCTTTGAGTTGCCAATAAGGTTGCATTCTGATATTACTGCACATAAATCAAGATCAGAAATGCCTTTCGAAACATCAGCCGTATTTGCTTCCAACTTCTTCTTTTTAGGCGCACGACATTCAGCTGCTTTGTGCCCCTTCTTTCCACAGTTGTGGCAAGAACCCAGAAATTTCTTTGACTTCTTAGGAGCATTCTCCCTTTTTCTTTTGTTAGTTTTGTCTGACTCAACAACATTTGCTTTGGCAGCAATATTCTGAGAAATCTTTTTCTCAGAATTTCTGTTATCTTCCTCAATGCGAAGCCGAACTATGAGATCTTCCATTGTCATTTCCTTACGCTTGTGCTTAAGGTAATTTTTAAAGTCCTTCCAAGAAGGAGGCAATTTCTCAATAGTTGCAGCAACTTGAAAAGTCTCGCTAAGAGTCATCTTTTCATCTTCTAATTGACGGATGATAAGTTGCAGTTCTTGAGCTTGACTTATCACTGTCTTTGAGTCAACCATTTTGAAGTCTAGAAATTTTCCAGCAATGAATTTCTTCATGCCTGCATCTTCAGTTTTGTACTTCTTTTCCAGAGCCAACCAGAGTTGTTTGGACGTTGCAAAAGTACAATAGACATTGTAAAGGCTATCATCCAGACCATTCAGAATATAGTTTTTGCACATGAAATCTGAATTTGTCCAGATATTAAGTGCCTCTACTTTAGTAGCGTCAGGTTCGAGTTCGTCTACAACAGGAGCCTCTTCAGTCAGAAACTTTGCAAGGCTTAGTGTTGTTAGATAAAACAACATCTTCTGTTGCCAGCGCTTGAAATTGATTCCATTGAACTTCTCTGGCCTTTCGCCATGAGACAGAGCCATTGTCGGAAGCACAGGCGCTGGCTGAGCAGTTTTCACCGTCTGAATCGGTGCAGAATCAGTGCTGCTGTTTTTCGTCATCTGCAACAAAATATTGTTTCAAGAATGTTAGAACTTTTGTAATTACACAATTGTATTACAAACAGACAGCAACAACAATCACTGTTAATCAATTATGTCACAATTGTCACGTCAAACTATGTTTACAATAATCATAGAAAGCGTAACCGATTTGTGCATAAAATCAAAGATAAACAGAAAGTATTTTGTTTAAATAATGTCCGAGTCCAGAACTTTTCTGTTTCCTTGAAACAATATTGCCGTCGTATACACCGATCGACGTAGTTGCAATTTGTTTCCCAGGATAAAACGGACCAACTCCGTAGCTTAGTGCCAGCAAACGGAGCTCCGACGAACTGAAGTTGGTTATAGAAACTAGATCAGAGAATTACGTTGAAGAAGAAGGAATAATGCAGCAGGAAAAAGTAATTCTGTCTTTGTTTTGGGCAGTGTATATATAGGCAAGGAGGAGTGCCTGTTCGCATGCATCAGTAACCGTCAGAATAGGAAAGGTTGCGACCCTTTAACCGCTCTGTTATTAATATGCATATGCTGAGAATTCAAATGGTTGTACTCGTTCAGTTAACAGACATTCCTTTCGAATTCTGAACTGAACAGACACACCTTTTAAAATTCTGAGAAAAAATATTCTCATGTCAGTGCACTAGCCCAATCAGCAACGTCGGCCATATCCAATCAGGAGACCCCAAGAGCCCCAAGGCCCAAGGCCCTTATCTTTGACTTTTTTAATGTATTTAATATGGCCAAGTCCACATCCTTTTATCATCCCTCTCTTTTTTGTTTTACATAAGCCTATTTGGCTTCTAATATATAAGGAGAGATTGTGCTAATATTTCTATGATGTGGGACTTTAAATGTTGCTACCCCTATCTCTTCTTCTTCCCACTTTTCTCTTTCTTTGCTCATTCATTTTCCAACAGTTTTGATATCTAAAGCCAATTACAAAACCAAGGCTCTTAATAATAATAATAATAATAATAAATCAATGCTATCATCGTTAATTTAAAAATCAAAATAATTTATATATATGAATAATGAGTGGATGAACAAAAAGAAATTACTTTGTTCGTAACAATAATTCAAGTTATATAGCAAAGTTAATTAATTGATCTTTTTAAGTCTTTGACTTGCAAAATTACTAGTAAATTGATCATATCATGCGGTTGTAATAGCCACAACTAAAAGCTAATTCCTATAGCCAACATCTGCAAATAGGAAATGGATGAGGACTAAACTCCCAATTGGCCGCTCCTTTATATTGTTGTCACAGAGGTGAGACAATATTTGAAAACGTTTGAAAGCAATTAATATATTTTCAAGTACACGTTGATCACACAAAAGGCTAATATATTTGTAACTTGCTCTCAGGCGACATTTTATATGTAGAAATTTATAGCTTTTTCTAGCACTAAACAAAAATCAGACTTATTACAATGGGTATGTACTTCTAAAATATTGGTTAGTGCGACCACTGATATGACATATTTTGTACCCACAATGATAGAATTATATTCAATAAACAATGGTAATCTAAAATAGAACCCATATTATTTTCATACTACATCTTTGCTCATATTTTAAACGAACCATGCATTTTCTTGCTTGCTAGCCTACATTGTTTTTTTACCGTTGAAAGGCTATTGAAAGTTTTTGCCTTGCTATCATATTGTTGCACACTTCTAAGGGCTTTAGATCCTTTTCATTTTCTTTTCTTTTTTTTTTTTGTTTTTTTTTGAAATAAATTGCAGTGTGTACAATTTTATAGTTAACAACGCGTAATTCGAATATATCTTTTTTACATTGAAGCAGTGATATAAATGCAAAAGTAGCAACATTGCCATCATATGCCACTGTGATTTTCTTAAACACCCGAACAATACAATTTTCGAATGGATCCAAAGATAACATATATCAGTTTTGTTAACACCAAAATTCGCACTGGTCAAATATAAAGAAGTTGAAGCTCCAATACCAGAAAGTATAAAAAGAAAAGCCATGGGTATAGCTGTGTCGACACCAAAAGAAGGAGATGAATTCTTATTTCTCCTATAACCTTTGATTGATAGGAGATTAAGGCTTGAAACCACTTCCACTGGATTCAGATGATGGTTTCTCATTCCATAGAATGGTCACACTAAACAAACAGACGTATCGTTTGAGAATAATGGCTGAAACAAGAAAGCTATAGAAAGCTGGAACAGACAGCAGGGTGCAGGAACCAGCAGCATGGTGCAGGAACCGACAATAGGGTGCAGGAATGAGACCAGAATGGTCTAGAAAGTAGGGGAAAGCAGAAAAAGATAAAATCCGGGACCAAAATGGTCTAAGAATCAGGAGTGAGTAGAAAAAGGCAAAAAAAGGACCAGAATTGTCTAGGAAGTAGGAGAGAGCAGAAAAAGAGAAAAACGAAAACAAAAAAGTGACACAAAAAAGTGGCTAAAAAGGGCGGGAAAAAGAAGCGGCAAAAGGGGGTCCAAAAGCTCTATAAATAAGACCCTAGGGGTCACATTTTTGGGGAATATTTTCCTCATTCCATCTTGCTCTCATTTCTAAGAAGGCTAAACCTAATTTAAAAATCAATTTGGGGATTTCTTATGTAACCTCCTTCATGAATAAAAACATAAAAGCTCTTAAAGTGGACTAGGTTGAATTCGAATCAAACCACTATAAATTGTTGTGTTCTCTACTATTCTGCATATTATATTGTATATTATGGTGCTTATGTATATTTACGCTCCTCACCCCAACCTTTCCAACAATTACCTAAACGCCCCTAACGTGTACTTTAGTGTCGTTTAGCTTTCTAACTTTTTTTGCTTAGGGAGCCCTTATCCCAAGGTAACTGTTGGTTGTTGAGTCTCGTAAGTGTGATACTCACCCCTTGAAGGAAGAGTAACTAATCTTCGGGCTTAAGGCCTTGATATCTAGGAAACAGTGAACTAACTCAAGTTTGTGGGAAGTAAATAATCTCATTTTATTCTTTGGTCCACTTTCTTAATCCTATCTCTGATGTTGACGAAAAATATAGTTAACATTTTGGTGCTAGAAGGAGGGCTTCAACCTCCATCCCCATTCCTACCTCTAACCTTTCGGATAGTTTACGACATTTCTAACTGTGTTGCTCCGTCCCGGGTTGGACTAAGCTTTAAGGAAGCAAGATTATAAGCAAAGAGTCTCGGAAGGAGCTTCTGAATACCAAGTTACTACTTCAAAGTTCAAACATTATTATTCTAAGTTATTTGAAGAATAGGATAACCCAGAATCTTCATCCTTATTGTGAACCCTTCGTACTTATCTTAAACCTTCCAACCTTATTTCCTATTCCATCATAACAAGGTACTATGAAAATCAATTAAAGGATGATTCAATTGGGAAAAGTGGTAAAGAAGGATCCAACTCGTCACCCATTTCATAAAACAACATCAATCTGCAAAACTAGAAACCAGAGGATCTTCAACCTTAACGAAAAGAAAAAGTAATGAATTGGAAATTCTACACTTGGCTATGCTGATTGATGCAATTAGAGAATCCACTGAAGAAGACTTAGTCCGAAGGTCCCTTGAAGTGGAACCTTATGAAGCAGAATAAAAAATAATAGCATCTCGAGAGCTTTATGGCTAAGTTAAGCCTTTGTCAAGTCTAAAAGATAGTCCACTTTTGTAGGGAAACAATCAAGCATCAAGAGAAGTGGTCAGTTCAGAAGAAAGCAAAAGCCTAAAGTGGCTATAAGACAGGAGGTGGCAGGGAATCCCCTTCTCTAAAGGGATAATGGTAGTCGAAATTCCACCCGGTATAGAAGTACCACAACTCACATATGATGGGACTACAGACCCTGAAGAACATCTCATTATCTTTGAAAGTTATATGGATGCATACGATGTTTCTGAAGCACTTCAATGCAAGATCTTCCCAGCAACCCTTCATAAATAAGCTAGTGAATTGTGTAGACACTGTAGGATCTAAATTAACCCTAGAGGGGGGGGGGGGTGAATAGGGTTTATCGCAGATTTTCACAGAATTATTAAATAATAATAGCATAGATAATCATCAGAATAAATGCAGAAAATAAATAACACACAAATATACCCAACTTCGGCAAAAACCTGCCTACTGCTGCATTCCCCAAGATTTCTACTATGAGTTAAAACAATCTCTATGCTTAAAATACCCTGTAAACTCGCGACACTCGCTCCCAATGTTCTTAACCCTACGCTCAAAACCCTGCACTGGTTTCTATCCCCGAAACCAGATTTCTCCGAATTACAAATCCCGTAATTCGGAGCCCTAGTTTTTGAGACAAACTAGAAAAATCTAATCTCGATTACAAATTGAAACTCAAACGAATAAATAATAAAAGACCCTTAAAAAGGAATTTAATAACCCTAGTTTTATAATTGATAAAATCCCTTAGGAGTTTAAATTGGAAGGGTTATCCCCTTTTAAAATTTCTTGGCCGACCCCTTGTATTTGCTTCACCACTTTATTTTTGCTCGATCTCTTTCCTTAAAAATGGCGGTGTTGGCTTTTCAATCTAGGGTTTCCTTCTGGAGATTTAGGTGGCGATTAGGGTTTTGATTTTCTTCAATTTGAAGGCCGCCGCTATGTCGTATGATGATCTCGAATTATCGGTACCAATCTCTTCTTCAGTTTAGCGTAGAATTGGATCCAAACTTGCCCCTTTTCTGGTATGAATTTGCTATTCGAAAATTGCTTTGATTAGTTTGAACTTGGATAGTTAATTGCCGATAATGATTGGTGTATTTATAAGGTTTATTAAACCCTTAAAACTCTGATTCTGGATGATTCATTCTCCTTTGAATTGCTCTTGCGATTTTTTTTGACAATTTAATTTGTTGGACTTTGTCATATGTTCTGAGATGAGTATCGATTTTATTGGCTTCTGGAACTTAGAATTTGTCTTGAATTTTTGGTAA
The DNA here is from genome assembly GCA_030737875.1 of Allium sativum. NCBI lineage: Eukaryota > Viridiplantae > Streptophyta > Magnoliopsida > Asparagales > Amaryllidaceae > Allium > Allium sativum. The sequence goes on from CM060921.1 coordinate 783,604,020, forward strand.
AACTTGCATTATCTTTTCGGATATTGTAGACTTTTCTTTGGTTGCAATTATATTTTGGGGTTTGAAAACTTCAACCTGATCTGGAAATTTTGATATTGCGAGATTGCTTGAATTTCTACTTGGTCCGTATGCTTCTGGAACTTTGAATTGGTCTTTGAAAGTTTCAAACTTGCTTTAAAACTGATATATAAAAAAACTGCCTTGATCTTCCATTGAACAGTAACAACTTTTGGATCTTGCCAGATAATTTTGAACTGATAAGAACCGTTGCTCTATAAACAGATTTGCATAAATCCTTTACTTGAACTTGTTGTTGCATTCTCGACTTTGAATTGTTGATATATGATTTGATAAGAGTAGATACTACATATGCTTTTGTTCTTGCCGAATAAAAACTTTTGTTATACTTGATTAGCCTAATTCATATCATTTTTTACATTAACCGGCTTCGCTTGTTATTGCTTGGTGAATTTCTGGAATTTCATATGTTGGAAATATGAACTTGAGTTTTTGAAATTGATTGTCCCATGCTTGTACTACTCTTTTATTATCCACTTGAAGTTTTACCAAAACAAGATTTATTTGTTTTGTCTCTTGTCCTTTGAACTGATAAGAACACTTTGATTATGTCTCGTTCAACACTGTTTTTACATTCCAATATGAAACTGCTGCTATGTCCATATGCTAGAACCATACACTTGCGTTGTTTTTACATTAGCTGCTGCATTATTGTTGTCTCACCGTAAATAAGGCTCATGTTCCACCATTGTTTGCTTTGTCCCTTTGTCCTCTGCTGGCTATAGTTTTGTGCTTCCTTGCATGTATTTTACCGTGCACATTCCTTGTTTTGATCACCATACTAAAACTGCTCCTTCAATGTATTTATGATCCTTATTCACATGTACTTGTATTGATACCTTTCTCCATTAAGCCATGCATGTACATGTATTGTATTTGCATTTTCATGTGTACTGTCTTGTATTTGCTTGACTTCTGGCTGCCATATACTTGAGACTTGCTACTAGTAATGCCCCATTGTGAGTTGCCTCGGCCATGCTCGCATTTTGGCTGATCCTTTTGTTTATGCACCATTTTCATGACTTGCTTGAATTTGTATATTTGCACACACCCTCTGTTTTGCATGCATACACACTATCATATATGTACATTCTCATAATCATGTTGTTATGTTGATACCCAGAATTTTTGGTACTTTGTTCATATATTTTTTTATTCAATTTTCTGTTCTTTTCTTTTGTACTTCTTGGCCATTTGCTGATGTCTCAAACGATTTTTCCAGTCCTTGTTGATGCCTTGTGCTCGACCATTTGTTTTTGCATCACGTATATGTTGAATTGTTTTTTCACTTTGGCTTGATTGTGAACTGTGCACTGAGTCAAGATGGTCCTTGTGGCTACTCCTCAGATGCATACTGATTGGCGTGGCAGTGCACACGTGTATATCTATACGCGTGTGTACATGCAGCCAACAAACTGATTTTCTGTCCCTGCATATCAGACCACGTCTAGAAAAATGATGAGAAACACACCGTAATTCTGAGGCAAATAAAATTTAAAAATAAATTTTATTTGTTTGTATTGAATTTTATTTTTGTTGCAGTCTACTATGTGTGTTTTTCTATTTGTGACAGGTTTGCAGATGGTGACTGGACTGGTTAAAGAGCTTTGAAGACAAAAGAGGAAGATTGATGCAGTGATGAGTCAGTGTATAAAAGTGATTGTATAAGTGAGGAATTTCTGTACATGAGAGTGTTTGTAGATGTGATTAAAAATTGTACTGTCATTTGTAATAAAAAGATGTGATTGAAATAAAATATATTTTGTTGTTCAATTCAATCTATTTATTTTGTTTGAATATTTTAATAGTACAATTTCTATGATGTGTTAAATGTGTCATGTCAGAAATATTCAAAAATATTTGAATTGTAAATAGTGGAGTTATAAATAGTTGTACTGTTTGAATGTTTGAAGTATAATATTTAATTTAAATAAAATACTGTATGAATATATGAATGTCTGTACAGTCGTATTCTATTTAAATATAAATATTATACTCCTTTCTGCTATGTATAAATAGAACAGTACAGTAACAAACACATTTAAAATAATATTTAATTGGTTGTTATCATCAAACAAAAATCATATAATTGTGTATACAACACTGTTATATACAACAATCTCCCCCTTTTGATGATGACAAACAAATAAAAGATTTTGAATGTGTTTGAACATGAAATATATTACTCCCGCTATTTGTATGCTCCCCCCAAAACTGAACTCCCTCTATACATGTGGAAAATATGAATGATAAAATCCAATTGACCATTCTCCCTCTAGATATTTAATTTCCAACCTTAAAATATTTTTGGATTAAATACTCATCAATTAAAATCTTGACAATTCTCCCCCTTTTGTTATCATCAAAAGGATAATAGAAATCGAAATAGTGATGTAGACTAAAAATATAAATTCAGATTAAGAGAGAGTATATATCGCAAATCCCATTTAATCAAACAAAAATCATAATAATCTTTAAATCAGAAGAAAATTTCACTTTTAGAATGAATGGATTTACGATGGATTTATAGAATGAGGAGAGTTTAATTGAATATTTAAATATGAATTTCAAAGATTTTAAATATGCTCAAAAATTGTTAAGCACTTTCTAAGCACGTATAGCCCAAAGGTCCTTTAAATGGGGTTAGTAGTAACTTAACTTTATCCTCTCTAACGAGTTCCATCCATGCACAGCCCAAAGGTCTTTTAAATGAGAATGGAAGCACATAGAGATTAAGGTAATTCACCCACGCATAACCGCGAGGACTTTTAAATGGGAGTAAATACCAAGGATAATTTATTTAATTATTTAATTTTCTTTTTCTTTATTTTTTTTCCAAGATATTTTTCTTTAAAATAATTTGAACTTTCCAAATTAAATAAAACCATGATGGACGACACAAATATGGTAGATATAGAAGATGGTTGCGAAATAAGCTATAATTCAAAGATATTATAAAATCTATCCAATCATCACGAGATTTAAAATAACATCTCCTCTAGTTATGAATTATACCATAGTCACAACTCATCACAATTTCATAAATCTATTAATAATTTTGATGAGTCACAAAACGGTTCAAATTAATCAATAGTTTCAATTTTTGAATAAATAATCAAAAATAATTTTAAAATTGAAAATATCAATTCCAAAAGCAGTTTTTGAAACTATCAATGCAGGTTTGAAAATCAGTTTCAAAAAATCAATCAGTAGAATATGAAATTATCTAATATTTCTAATGCTGATTGCTCCTAGACAATTTTAAAATCACTTGTATATTCAATTCAAATTGTCTATGGAATTTAAAGATATTTAATCACTAATTTTTTAACCCATCGTCCAGTCACTAAGCTATTTAAATGGATCAAATCAATTTCCTTATCAGAGCAGCACAAAATCATTTTCAAAGCAAGAATCACACGTGAAACTTTTCAGAGAATTTTTAAAAACAAACACAAGAAACAATCAACGATCAGATAACTATAAAAAAAATCATTTTTTTTTGTAATCTAGGAAATTCAACAATCAATAACGAATGATTTCAAAATCAGCCAAGTAAAAAAAAAAGAAGATAAAAGAAATAAAAACTAAAAAGGAAAATAAACTAAGAAGGGATTGAAATTAAAATACGAGTTTAGAGATCATACCTGACTTACCATAATCGATGTGATCCAATGAATCTCCAATTCTGAATCTATGGCTAAGGAACTCTAAATGATTTGATAATATGAATCAATTTTGAAATTTTTTCTTGCTTAAGCATAGTTATTCCTTAGCCTCTCACGGTACCTAAATGTTTATATGATCGAGTGGTCTAACAAATGTTGTTTTACCACTCTTATCTTTGTTTACACGTTTCAGTACCCAAACCTGTTTATTTAACAATCCATTACTATCCACTAGCGTACCCTTTGGAACCCAAATTCATTTAGATTTATTCAAATTCATTTTGTTATTTTTTGGAATCCAAACAGATTTAAATGAAATGTTTTTAAACGAGTTATCATTTCTTTCATGATTTAAAACCCCTTTGACATAATTAGAATTCAAAATTACAATTTGATCGATTTCAAAACTTTTTAAAGGATTTTTAAAATCATTAGAATTTTGTCTTTCAACTTGATCAGATCCAAAGCCAAGTCCCTTTTTATTCTGAACAAAAAATTGGTTTTTTAACAACATATTCAACAATTTCTCTCCTTTAGAAAATTTCGTCCGAGTTGACTCAAGTCGTTGAATTTTAAATTTAAGATCGCTATTTTCTTTCATTAAATTTGTACAAGTCCGACCCAAATTGCACGAAAATACCGGATCATTAATAGAAAAAAATAAGAGGATGAGAAAGATAAGATAGAACTAATAGAATAGAAGAAGAAGAACACAACTGAGCAGAATCAGAGTAAACATGAATCTCACAGCGGAACGAATTAAATATATTATATAACATAACTTGAAATACAAATCTGTATTGTATATACATACCATTATCAGAGTACAATACATCATATCACAGCAGAAACAATCTCTAAATATTAACGGTGAAGCCTTCTGCTTTTAGCTCCTCCAAGTGTATCTGTAAAAGCCTGAAACACTTGACTACCCGTACAAATTTGGGCACCCAAGAGTTTAGGGAAAACAAACAAAATAAACTCTGGGTCAGTCATGGGACTGGTGTGAGTAAATTCCAACCATACGGTTTAACTTTGAAAATCCTTTTTGAAACAAAAGGATAATAGTAAGACCAACCCATACATAAGCTTGGATGGTTTTTACCTTACTATAACCCAAAACACTTTGATATCAAATCCAGTGATATTATAATAATGTCTAATCTAGTAAATAACCAAATAGCAGAACGCTTGCATCTCACGCTCTACATACATAGTATAAAATCAAAAACCGCAGGGCGCTTATTGGAGATTGGTTTCCAACTATGACAAGGTATGTGACCACCTGCCGATAGTGTATCTCTAGAGGCGAATACACTGGGTTTAACAAGAACGTCTTGCAACCCGGCCCACACATGACCGACCACTCATTTCGCTTGAGCGTGTCGAATGTATATCACCAACGGTTGGACTCAAACCACCGTTCCCGAATGGGCAGAATCAATAGATTTAGAAACAAAAGGAATTTCTCTAGATAGGTGATTATACACCCTAATAGGAGCGATCCACAAAGCCATGCTGCCTGCCCGATTTTTGTCATTTCCCAGTTGTGAAGCTTGAGGCTACGTCTATCTTTTAGAACATCTGATCACCATTCACTTTGAATGCCACATCGTCAAACCCGTCAAATCACTAGTTGATCTTCTCAAAGATATTACGGGTATAAAAGCTAAGAAAAACGAATTTCTCCGCCACCAGACGTAATACCCTGAAAAAAAATCGTCTTATGTGACCGTTAGGAATACTTTGTCAGACATTCGTCCATACAAGTTGTCCTGGGACTGGACAAACAGAAAATACCTTTCTGGGATAGGACGACCCTTGCATTTCACTCCGTCTTCAATTGTCGTCAGCATAATCTATTCGCAGCGCTTATGCCAATACGGAGTGGTTTTAGGATAATATATCCAACCGGTCTCTCCGCATTGACAACGATGGTCAAATCACTTCGATAGTCGGTTATTTAACTATCGAAGTAAAAACAACATCCATTCAAATATCACACATCACTGGCCCTTTCTAATATTTTCCCGTTTCCTATATCTTCCTAGATATTTTCTCAAAGCTCGTTAAGCCCTTCACGCTCTGGAAAACATTTCCAAATATTATAAACCCTTATTTTTCCATATTCTTGAAACAATATGTCATTAACGTTCGAAAACATTTCTCGCTTTACACACTTCTTATTTCTATATATGCATTATTTATATTGGAAAATATTTCCAATTCCCAATATAACCATTTAATTCTACAATGATTTATTTTCAAACATAATTCACTTTAAACTGCGAATGTTATCTCTCATAGAAACTGATCCCATTAAATCAAACTAACTTATTTTTAACAATAAATATCATTATCGATTATATACATACAATTTGACAAAGCCAAATCCAACTATATCACTTCTTCGGAAAGACATAATTATTTCCTTATCAATTGGCTAAGTGAGTTTCAAACCTCTATAGGGAATAGTGCTATATCTAATAATCATGCTTAAGCTTGGTCAACAGCGCTAATTTATTGTTATAGTTCAAAACTTGTCATACGCTGTAATATTCTCCTTTATAACTAATCTAGACATAACAGTCACGCTTAAGTTTAGCCAACAACGTTATTATATCGCTATAGTTCCAGGACTTGTCATATGCTGTAATATTCTATTTATAACAAATCTTGACATCCCTTTCCGTTACAAAAATCTTGACATCTCTTTCCGTTACAAACAAATACCATCCTTCGATAATAGTGAAGTCGTTCAAGTTGGGGTATTTTAATTACCTCTCAGACCTTGATCAACAACATTCTTATCTTAGAATAGATATAAGTTCATAACTCTAACCCCTTATACTTTAAAATCCGTAAACGTGCTTCCTGCTATATTTTAAATATGGTTTTATGACGCCATATCCTTATTTTGAAAGCTCGATTATTTACATTAGCTTATACAAATCCATTTTTAAACATTTCTCTCCGCTTCGTCTTTCTTAGACAAATCCCTTATTAAACATTTCTCTTCGCTTTGTCTTCTTTAGACAAATCCCTTATACTTTAAAATCTTATTTAAACTAAATCAACTATTCGTTAATTTGTTACATTGGATTAATCAGCCCAATCTAATTTAATTAAATAACCGATTATTGATCAAAACAGTTTGCTTGGTAAATATTTAGCCATGATTAACCCACTAATCAATTCTAACAAATCATTTCATTTTGAATAAATAACATTCATTAATCCAAATAATTTCACTTGTTTCGATTACTATAAAAAAAATTCATTTCTAAATAATCTCATCTACTATTAAACAATAATCGATTCTAACAAATCTTACTTAATATGAAATCAACCATAATCTATTTGTAAATATCCCATTTAATTGTTCTTAAAACAAAAAATTCTTGTTATTAATCATCAAGTTAATCTCCGCCTACTTACTTATTCATCTTATTAATATAAGAATCCACTTTACCAAATCATTTAGTAAGTATGGTGAAACACGTGCTTCGCACACGGTGGGATTTTGGTAAAACAATAGCGGTTAAAACAAATGATACATTTATGGTTGGTTGTTGCCACTTTCTTAATCGATATCATCTATTGATTAAATCAAAATAACATTTGAATTTTCGTTCAATGCTAATATCAACACAAGGTTTCAAAAGTCATTTGGGTTCACACAGTGCATCTATATAAAACAAACAGTACATATAAATATTGAGGAATCCGGTTGGATTCCTTCAACTGGTTTCCTGCATCCACCGATGTTAGTCAACAGTTAACACTGATTCCATACCAGGAAATATTATAATCGATGGAATCAGTCCAACCAATGATGTGTATATATATGCAATGATGTATAATTCAACCAATTTAATTGTAATCTACCAAAGCGACCATCACACAACGTTCAACCAATATTTAAAATATAATTATAATATTTTAAAATAGAACGAAGTTAGTGAATTTACTCACCTTGGCGCGTTAACCATTAAATATCGATTTGCGTCAATCGATTTAACCAGGCGTTCAATTCTGCTATAATTCTAGCGAGCTTCCAATGGTTACGAACCAATTTCATAGCGTATTTGATGTCCGTACAATTCCAACGCTTCAGATGACGTTCAATTTATTTAAAATTCCGCTCCACATCAACTAGCGAATTCGAACCCCATTGTCCATCCCAACTGTGTTCGCATGTCCGTTCACCATATAATTTTTTTTTTCTTCTCCGGTGTCTCCAACAGCAAACATCGCGTTTTACCCATCCCGAACTATGTACCCTGTATGGAAACGAACCTGCATCATTTACAAACTTTCATACCCAAGCGGTCACCTTCTTCGCAACACTAGCACCACCCAACTTCACCATAGGGTTCCAGAACCCGACTTTCAACGACCCACAAATTAACCTGCTGTTGATACCAGGCTGCCGTTGTTTTATTATCAAGCCATTCAACATGTAGTTCTTCTTTAATGATACTACAAATAAAGATGTTCTTACGTTGGTTCGAGCGCTTTGTTTTTCACGTCCATTTACTTTAAACCCACTTCGATAGTCTTCTTCCTTCACACAGTCTGGACTCCCGTTCAGACGCTGCTCTCCCCATTTCGTGTTGTCGGAACACGCTGCTCACCGCCTCGCCACACGAACACAATAGTCCACCGTATTCATATAAGTACCATCTTATTTCATACAAGTAATTTCCATCTCATGTTACGTCATGACAACCGGCCATCCCCCTTGACACAGACGAAAACTTACCATCTTCCCAGTCCAAGACGCAAAACCTGCTCCTAAATTTTTCCAATGCATCTCCAAACCTACCTGCCGCATATTCACCTTCTCCTCCCATCTTCATGTTTATGAAACTGCTCACCGCATGTATTCCATGCAACGCATCCTTGTAAATGTTTCCATCTCCTCAACACTTCAAACATATGAACACTGCTCCAGTTCTATTACTTCCACACCATGTATGCCAACACCTCCCTCAACTTCATTTGTACAAAACGAGCATCCCCAGAAATACAGAGAACAACCTTTAGAAATTTTAGATTTTAAATTGTCTGAAGAGAAATAAAAGGAGGTTGAATATTGGTTTTTTTTGTGTGGAAATGGCGCATTATCCGCAGAAGAAAACAATGAAAATGGTCGCGTATATATGGAATATAAGGCTTGGCACCCACGTAATAGCATATAGTTTTTGCTGTGCAAATCATAGAGTAGCTGTTTGATTTTTGAAAATACAGGTGTGCTTTGATTTAACTTTTCGTGCGTTAAGTTATCTATTCACTTAATCTTTGATAGCAGCTGCTATGATAGGGTAGAGTAATTTGATTCAACCAGGTATGTCCATAGTTTAGATTTCCAAGAGAAGCATGTTATGTCATCTGTCGCAATATCAAATGAAGGTATGGGGAAGGTGATTGTTTCGTAAATAATTGGAGTTGGTCAGTATAAATAGGAGAGAGTAGGGATGTCATTTTTGTTAGGTATAGGCAAGTGTTATCATTTTTCAACGCTGAGGACATCTGAGCATGGAGACTACTGTTATTAATATGTCTTAGGAATGGGCTATGAATGGGACAGCGTACTCTCCTATTGGTTAGACGTTGAAAAAGACTTGTACCCTAAACTAAACGGGTAAGGAAAAAGAAATGTTTATATTTATATAATCGTTCCTTACTTGCTTATGCAAAGGAGCATGTACACACGTAAAGCCTTAAATCACTCGGTTGACAGAAGTCATGTATAAATGGCATAAATCACAGCTTGCATTATCGCACTTACCAAAGAAGACGAGAGATTCTTGCTATCATAGGAAAATGTGTGGGCTTTTAACCTTAGAAATTGAAGTCGCATGCTTTATTCAGAGAAGCATGACAAAACAAGGCAAATGTGAGTATCATTCTTGGAACGGTTAAAGGAAGCTTGCTAGTTCAACATTTGGGGATCAATGTTCATTTACGGACCACTATGGACAAAAATAAAAATACGGTTGTATCCAGCGAGGTGCCACGATCCCAAAAATATAATAATACCGGTAGATTCACTCATATTTTGAAACCCCAAAATATTGATATAGGGTGCAAAATACTCCAAATAAAAAGTTGCGTATTAAATTAATTAAAAATTTCAGTAAAATTCTAAAAATTAAATTATCACTATGTCTCAAAAGAACCTTATCTAAATTCGAAACCGATATCAAGTTATATCGAATAAACTGTTACGGTCATTAAACGATTTCATAGCGACTTTCTGAATATTTGATTTGGACATAACTCTCAATCTATAACACGAAGTCTTAATTTTTCACTTCTGTTAGACAAATACAGTTCAACAGATTCCAATGCTTCTTGTTTCGAAGAAATCCGACTAATAACGGGTCTTGTATACACAGTTGAAGTTCAGAACGTTAAATTATGAATTGCTGTGACATTATGGGCTCGATTATATATAATATATATTTTTATACGTTCAACTTCGTTTTAATTAATATATAAATTCACTTATATTATGAATTCAATATTTAAACTGATTTAAATAACCACATACAAACCGATAAAAATGCGGGACGTTACATTCCTTTCCCCTTAAAATAATTTCGTCCTCGAAATTGCTAAGGTAGGGAAAATGCCACAATCTCTGTTATAAATAGGTTAAAAATCTTTTGGTTTCCTTCATAATTTCAGTTTCAACTGAACAGATCAAAATATTAATTCCCTTCTTTTTAAGAAAATTTTCAAAATTCTGAAAATTTCTTAACAGCTCAAATTTTCAGAGAGTTTCGCCAGCATCTCCTCTGCATGGCTCATTCGGTTCTACTACAACTTGCCTCTTTGGGCATTTTCCAACCCAAAAGAAATTCAAACAGCCATTTTGTCTGGCATTCCATTCTACCTCTTCTATTTGTTGTTCAATCAGCATATACCACTTCATTTCCACTCGATTTCTATTAAAATTATCCTTGAATCACATCATCCACATATATCTTCATTCAAACTCCAATTCTAAACTCAATTCGAACTCTTAGTTCATCAATTCAATTCCATTTCTGGTTATCTCTAATCCAAACCAATTTTATTTGATTTAGTTAAATTCTCTTATAAGTAAATTTTAAATTTCAGAATTCAAATTCCTAGGGTTTTTATTTCAAATCGGTTTTGAAATCATATACATCTATATTCTTAACATAGCAATTCAAACCATTTGAATTTCCGAACTTATTTCAAAACAAAATCTTTGGTAGTAATCCATCACTTAGAAACTCGAAAATGAATACCGATAATGGCGCGCTTCATCATCGGAATTTATTTTCCAGCTATCGAAGTGAGATCAATACTATATTACTTTTTAAAACTCATTTTCAAACCCTGTTATTTTTGAAATTACTCCAAAATATCTTTCACAGTACTTGGAAAACAATTTCAAATCTCCTAGGATTTAAAATTCCTATATATTTAATCCAAACATTATTTCCAACTCTTTTCCTAGTTTCTAGAGTTTTGTTTCAATTCTAATTTTTTTTATTTCCGATTTAGTTCATCTGATTTGGCATATTATACTTATATAATATTTCGACTGGTTATTTACAATCATCTGATCAAATATAATCTTATTCGAGGAACACAACAATATATTATAATAATCTCAGATATACTTCTTTTATATCAAAATATATTTTTGGGTAAATTATTTCATTGACCCAGCTTTCAAAACAATACCATGTCGAATTACTCTGTTCAAGAGTTTGGAAACACCTATCGATAGGGTTTGCATTACCGTATCGACCAGGATTCATAAACCACTCGCCAGACCGATCAACACAATATAAAACAGTTTTTATATAATTTTACAAATACGTTCACTCGTATATGTACACTCATACTCAATCTAGAGTATTACTAACTCCATCTTTATTGAGTCACGCCACAGACCCAAGGTAATCACTTAACTTTCAGCTCTGATACCAACTGTAACGACCCGCAAATTCGAGCCCTTTGAGTCGGCCAAACACCGTACAAGTCCGACCCAAATTGCATGAAAATACCGGATCATTAATAGAAAGAAATAAGAGGATGAGAAAGATAAGATAGAACTAATAGAATAGAAGAAGAAGAACACAACTGAGCAGAATCAGAGTAAACACGAATCTCACAGCGGAACGAATAAAATATATTATATAACATAACTTGAAATACATATCTGTATTGTATATACATACCATTATCAGAGTACAATACGTCATATCACAGCGGAAACAATCTCTAAATATTAACGGTGAAGCCTTCTGCTTTAAGCTCCTCCAAGTGTATCTGTAAAAGCCAGAAACAGTTGACTGCCCGTATAAATTTGGGCACCCAAGAGTTTAGGGAAAACAAACAAAATAAAATCTGGGTCAGCCATGGGACTGGTGTGAGTAAATTCCAACCATACGGTTTAACTTTGAAAATCCTTTTTGAAACAAAAGGATAATAGTAAGACCAACCCACACATAAGCATGGATGGTTTTTACCTTACTATAACCCAAAACACTTTGATATCAAATCCAGTGATATTATAATAATGTCTAATCAAGTAAATAACCAAATAGCAGAACGCTTGCATCTCACGCTCTACATACATAGTATAAAATCAAAAACCGCAGGGCGCTTATTGGAGATTGGATTCCAACTATGACAAGGTATGGGACCACCTGCCGATAGTGTATCTCTAGAGGCGAATACACTGGCTTCAACAAGAACGTCTTGCAACCCGGCCCACACATGACCGACCACTCATTTCGCTTGAGTGTGTCGAATGTATATCACCAACGGTAGGACTTAAACCACCATTCCCGAATGGGCAGAATCAATAGATTTAGAAACAAAAGGAATTTCTCTAGATAAGTGATTATACGCCCTAATGGGAGCGACCCACAAAGCCATGTTGCCTTCCCGATTTTGGTCATTTCCCGGTTGTGAAGCTTGAGGCTACGTCCATCTTTTAGATCATCTGATTACCATTCACTTTGAATGCCACATCGTCAAACCCGTCAAATCACAAGTTGATCTTCTCAAAGATATTACGGGTATAAAAGCTAAGAGAAACGAATTTCTCCGCCACTAGACGTAATACCTTGAAAAAAAATCGTCTTATGTGACCGTTAGGAATACTTTGGCAGACATTCGTCCATACAAGTTGTCCTGGGACTGGACAAACAGAAAACACCTTTCTGGGATAGGACGACCCTTGCATTTCACTCCGTCTTCAATTGTCGTCAGCATAATCTATTCGCAGCGCTTATGCCTATACGGAGTGGTTTTAGGATAATATATCCAACCGGTCTCTCCGCATTGACAACGATGGTCAAATCACTTCGATAGTCGGTTATTTAACTATCGAAGTAAAAACAACATCCATTCAAATATCACACATCGCTGGCCCTTTCTAATATTTTCCCGTTTCCTATATCTTCCTAGATATTTTCTCAAAGCTCGTTAAGCCCTTCATGCTCTGGAAAACTTTTCCAAATATTATAAACCCTTATTTTTCCATATTCTTGAAACCATATGTCATTAACGTTCGAAAACATTTCTCGCTTTACACGCTTCTTATTTCTATATATGCATTATTTATATTGGAAAATATTTCCAATTTCCAATATAACCATTTAATTCTACAATGATTGCTTTTCAAACATAATTCACTTTAAACCGCGAATGTTATCTCTCATAGAAACTGATTCCATTAAATCAAACTAACTTGTTTTAACAATAAATATCATTATCGATTATATACATACAATTCGACAAAGCCAAATCCAACTATATCACTTCTTCGGAAAGACATAATTATTTCCTTATCAATTGGCTAAGTGAGTTTCAAACATCTATAGGGAATAGTGCTATATCTAATAGTCACGCTTAAGCTTGGTCAACAACGCTAATTTATTGTTATAGTTCAAAACTTGTCATACGCTGTAATATTCTCCTTTATAACTAATCTTGACATAACAGTCACGCTTAAGTTTAGCCAACAACGTTATTTTATCGCTATAGTTCCAGGACTTGTCATATGCTGTAATATTCTCTTTATAACAAATCTTGACATCCCTTTCCGTTACAAAAATCTTGACATCTCTTTCCGCTACAAACAAATACCATCCTTCGATAATAGTGAAGTCGTTCAAGTTGGGGTATTTTAATTACCTCTCAGACCTTGATCAACAACATTCTTATCTTAGAATAGATATAAGTTAAAAACTCTAACCCCTTATACTTTAATATCTGTAAATGTGCTTCTTGCTATATTTTAGATATGGTTTTATGATGCCATATCCTTATTTTGAAAGCTCGGTTATTTACATTAGCTTATACAATTCCATTTTTAAACATTTCTCTCCGCTTCGTCTTTCTTAGACAAATCCCTTATTAAACATTTCTCTTCGCTTTGTCTTCTTTTGACAAATCCCTTTGTAACACCCCAAATTTCACTTAATATTAATGTTTAGTAATTAAAGAATAATTAATCTCAGACGTGAGAATTAAGGGAAACGGGTTGCGCCATTGTGTTCGTCTCGGAATTCTGGTTGAGATAGAGTCCGAGTTTGCGTGATTTGGACTTCGTATGAAGAAGTTATGGCCATCCGAAGTTTCAGAAAAGTCAAAACAGATTTAAAAATATTCAAATTTCAAATTTCAGAAGAGGCGAGAAAATTCCCGCCAGACAGAGGGTGTCGACACTAGGGTTGACATGGGTGTCGACCCCCCCCCCCAAGGGGTCGACCCCCCCTGTCGGTCAGTTTGGCGTGGGTGCACTGATTTGAGCTTTGGGCTGTGTTTTGGTGGCTTTTGACGAAATCTGACGGCTCTAAACTAAATTAGGGTTAATCTAAGGGCCTAAACTACATCCTAATTCTATAAATACACCCTAAGACTACCCTAATTCATAATAAAAATATATACAATGTCGTTATGCCGTCAAAATGCAACTTGAAGGAGCCTCCATCAAATTGTAGAAGAAGATAACTTCTCAAATCAACTTCTAATCAACTCTAGCAACTTAATCTTCTTCATAGGAGTGCTAATCAACAAGTTGTGAGTTTCTATGCCTTTAGCAAGCAATTGCTAAACTAATTATGGTAGGATATAATGAGGTTATGGTTATGTATGTGTATCAATGCAAGTTATGTTATCATATGCTATGTGTTATGCAAGTTATGCAAGTCATATGCTATGTGTTCATGATGTTATGCAAGTTATGCAAGTCATATGCTATGTGTTCATGATGTTATGTAAGTTATTCAAGTCATATGCTATGAGTTCATGATGCTAGTTATGCAAGTTTTATGCTATATGTTCATGATGCTAGTTATGCAAGCTTTATGCTATGTATTCATGATGCTAGTTATGCAAATCACTATGATAAACATTGATCCATTATGACACCATGTTATGCAAGTTCGGCGTTTGATTATATGCAAGTTCATATATGACATGTTATGCATGTTTGGTGTTTGATTATATGCAAGTTCATATATGACATGTTATGCAAGTTTGGTATTTGATTATATGCAAGTTCATATATGACATGTTATGCAAGTTTGGTGTTTGATTATATGCAAGTTCATATATGACATGTTATGCAAGTTTGGTGTTTGATTATATGCAAGTAACATGTGCAAGTTTACACCTTTGAATGAGATGCATACATATGCAAGTTAACCCCTTTATATGTCACACATATATATGCAAGTTTACCCCTTTGTATGACATAAGTAACTTATGCAAGTTACCCTCTTTATGACATATGTGATTCATGCAAGTTGGGTTGATTATTTATGCTAGTTGGGTTTGATGCTATAGTCATACATGCAAGTTGACACCTTTAAAACCCATGTTGATGCTAATGTTATGCTAAGTTGTACCCATTGTATTTGTGATGAATCATCCCTTTTAAGTATGTCATGTTAGCGTATTACGTGGGAAACGATGGGGTTAATATTCATGTTAACAAAATTGTGATGAAATTGGTATGATGTTGCATACCATAAGTGGATGGACATAATTAAGTCAATTATGTACATCATTAAATTGGAATTAATTAGGGAAAATTAATTCAAAATATGGGGGTGATTAATTAGGTGTAATTAATCGACTAAGACACGAGGTTGGACCCTTTTGTAGCATAAGACTGCCCGGACCCGACCGACAAATCCAGCGGCTACAAATGATTGGCCCAATGTGAGAGGTCTTAGGCATAAACTAAATACGTGACAAGTGTACGGACACGAGGTTAGACTCTGTTATGGCGTAAGGCTGCCCGGAACAGACCGGCAAATCCAGCTGCCATAAAAGACAGTCTAATGTGAGAGGTCTTTACAAAGGTTACGTTCTTAATCAATTAAGAAACACTTAACCAGATAAGCATGTAGTGGGGCATGAGGGGTTAAATGGGTGCCTTGGGTGGCATGTGGAAATCAAGTAAGTGCCTTGGGTGGCATGTGGAAATCTAGTGGGTTGCCTTGGGTGGCAATAGAAAATACGATTAGAATACTTAACCAAGTGGAAACATGTAATTAAACATGATTAAAGGGTTAAGTGGGTTGCACTAGAAAAAGGGACAAGCTTAGGTGGGTAGCTTGTGGGGGCCCATTTCAACCAGTAACCCATATGTATCTTATTGGGCTCGACCCATGTCGAGGACGGGACACGCGTACTGGGCTTGACTATAAGAGGCCAAAACGGGTTAGCGGTGGCAACGCAAGTCCAACGGGTTTCATATGCGTGTGTGGACTCGGGCTGGTAGGTAAGACGTTGTTGCATCGTGTAGGTATAAGCCGTGCACCGTTGGTTGTATCGGGTTGCCACTTTGGGGAGTGATACACCCCACTTTGGGGCCAGCACGGGTATCTACGTTAGGGAGCCGATCACTTGTGGAGTAGTGGGTACACCTAGTGGAGATAGGGGCAGACGGCACCTATGTGGTCAGCTAGGGGTACAAGAAACTACTAATTATATTTTCTAAATCCTTGGGTGGGATCAACCTTTAAATAGGAATGACTGGTGTGGTGCAGTGTAGTAATTACCCTTGGGTGGGTAGATGCGTCTTTACTGTTATCTTAGTTCATCCTATGTCTAGTTGGCTGCTTAGTGTAGTCATTTATCCCCAGTCATCACTGTACCAAGTTTATATCATACCCTAATTACTTTAATGATTGTATTGTTAAAGTTATAGGGCTCACTCAGACTTATGTCTGACCCCGTTGTTTTTATCTTTTTCCCAACCCTCAGGTTCTCAGAGTGGGCCTAGCACTAGTGGGCTTTGATCAGATTGCTTTATCTATCTTTTGGAGCTTGGACCGTGATGTAAAGCCCAACTTATCTTTTTTTGTTATGGCTATTAGTTATGTAGTGGGATTATGTACTTATGTTTTATCAGGATGGATATTTAGTACTTGACTCTTGTTTTAGTTGGTTTTGATATGTAACCAAACATGTTTATCTTCTGCTGCAATGAAATGATGTTTTAGATTTCAAGTATTATTTATATCTGTCTTGTTGTAATTTTTCTGTTCTATATTCACTTAAAATACTCCACTGAATTTAAGGCATTCCCTTAGTGAGTGACCTTAGCGGGTGTGGGGTGTTACACGTGGTATCAGAGCTGAAGGTTACCGGAACAGATAAAATTTTTAGAAAACTATTTTTCTAAAAACATTTTTGGAAGAAGTATTTTCAAAAACATGTCTTTTAAGAGAAAAGTTTTTGAAAGAAAAGCATAATCCCCAATAGCCATATCTTTATCTTTCGAATTCTCCATTTTGAATCTTTCCTTTTTCGTTTCAGCATGGCTGAGGATCTTAACTTTCCGGAGGGTGTGACGATACCAGTATGGTATAGGAGATTGATGGAGGCTAGGGCCACCGCTGCGGGTCCAGCAAATGTTCCTCCACCAACAGTTGCACCTGATCATCCTCCTCCTCCTCCTCCTTGCACGAATACTTTTGCTAAGACTTGCAAGGAATTTAAGGCTATGGGAGGGAAACCTTTTCAAGGATCAGAAACTTTTGTGGAAGCTAGAGATTGGCTTAAGGAGGTGGAAGAGTTGATAGATATCTTTGAGATGGAAGAAGGAAAGAAAGTCAAGTTAGCTGCTTGGTTAATGAAGGGAGAGGCCTCGTTCTGGTGGGAGGTCACTAATGGAGAGCGCCCTGTTGACTCTTGGGCGGATTTCAGGAAAAGGTTTGTGGCAAAGTTTCTTTCAAGGGCGGAAGAAAATCTGTATATGGAAAGGTTCTTGACTCTAAAGCAAGGAAACCTATCAGTAAAGGAATATGTCAACAAGTTTAATCAGCTAGCAAGATTTGGCATAGACATGGTGAATACACCGAGAAGAAGGCTTTGAGGTTCGTTAAGGGCTTGAATGAACCAATGCATGGATTGGCTATGACTCACATCCCTATGGGGCCCACCTTTGAGAAGCTAGTAGACATGACACTCATGCATGAGGAAGAGAAGGGTCCCAATGATAATAAGGCACCCGAGAAGAAAGGAGATCAGAAGAGACCTCAACAGCAATAGCAAAACAAGGGTGGGAAAGGCAACGGTGGCAAGGGAAAGAAGAAGTGCTTCAATTGCGGGACACCAGGCCACCTAAGCAAAGATTGTCGGAAGAAGAAGAAGACGGGCTGCTTCCACTGTGGCGAAGCAGGGCATCTAGTGAAGGACTGCCCTAAGAAGGGGCAGAGGACGGGATCTACCTCAGGGGGACAGGTGCAAGCTCTTATGGCACCAGGTCAGGCAAGGGGGCAAGTTCAGGCTCTCGCGGTTCCACCGATTTAGGAAAGAGGTAGAACTATTTCCGTTGAAAGTCTGGTTTTTCTGTTTGATCATCCTGTCCGTACTTTGTTTGACTCTAGCGCATCGCATTCGTTTATCTCATCATCATTAGTTGAGTCACTGCACTTAGACACCAGTCTAGTAGATGATCCCTTGGTTGTTTCAAACTCAATTGGGGGCTCCACTTATTTGTCCATGATATGTTTGGGTTTGAAGATATCCATACTTAGCGTTGAGTTTAGATGTGATGCTTTTGTTTTGAGCTTCACGGGCTATGGGTTGATTTTGGGCATGGACTGGTTATTCAGTAATGGTGCCGTTCTTGATTGTGAAAGGAGAGTTGTTAGGCTCATGACCCACTTGGGTAACACTCTCGAGATCTCTCGTAATCCCATGGATTCTGTTATGCTAAGTTATCTTGAATCGCTTGACGCTTCGGTCGAGAGTTTGCGATCTGTTAGAGTGGTCCGGGAATACTTGGATGTGTTTGAGGAGGTGAAGGGCTTACCTCCGAAGAGGGAGATAGACTTCCGAATATATCTGGTGGACAATGCTAAACCAGTATCTTTGCCAGTGCGCCACATGGCTCCTCGTGAGAGGAGGGAACTCCATAAGCAAGTAGGGGAGTTGCTTGAGAAGGGGTTCATAAGACAAAGTATATCGGAGTGGGGTGCTCCAGTAGTTTTTGCCACGAAGGCAGATGGGTCCCTCAGACTTTGTGTAGACTATAGAGAACTCAACAAGCTCACAAAGAAGAATAGACACCCATTGCCGAGGATTGATGATCTCTTTGATCAGTTGGTTGGCGCCTCAGTGTTTTCGTAGTTGGACTTGGCCACGGGGTTTCATCAGTTGAGAGTGGCTGAGGATAGCATAGACAAGACTGCCTTTAGGACTCCGGATGGTTTCTATGAGTGGCTTGTGATGCCATTTGGTTTAACGAACGCCCCTGCATACTTTGTTGATTTGATGAGTAGGGTGTTCAGGGAGTACCTTAATAAGTTCGTGATGGTCTTTGTGGATGACATCTTAGTCTTTTCTAAGAGTGAATGAGAGCATGCCCTATATCTTAGGGAAGTGTTAGAGACTCTTCGAGCGCATAGCCTTAAGGCTAAATTCTCTAAATGTCACTTTTGGAGGAAGGAAGTGCGGTTCTTAGGGCACGTGGTCTCTAAGGAAGGGATAGCTGTGGATCCCGCGAAGGTAGTATCCATCCAAGATTGGAAGGTTCCGAAGAGTGCTACTGAGGTGAGGAGTTTCTTGGGGTTGGCTGGCTACTATAGGAAGTTTATCAAGGACTTCGCGAAGATATCAGCCCCATTAACTCGCTTGACAAAGAAGAATCTAGTCTTCGCATGGGACGTAGATTGTGATGATGCGTTCCAACGGTTAAAGAGAGCTTTAACCACAGCTCCAGTCTTAGTGTTGCCAGATGGGAGTAAGCCATTTGTTGTTTATACCGATGCTTGTGGGACAGGACTAGGCGCAGTCTTAATGCAAGAGGGAAGGGTAATAGCCTATGGGGGAGGGCAGTTGAGAAAGCATGTGAAAAATTACCCTACCCATGATTTAGAGTTGGCCGCTATTGTTTTTGCGCTTAAGACTTGGCGCCATTATCTTCTTGGAGAGTGGTTCGAATTGTTCACTGACCACAAATCATTGAAGTACTTGTTTTCTCAGAAGGATTTGAACTTGAGACAGCAAAGGTGGATGGAGTTCTTAGCATCCAATGATTTTGAGATAGCGTATACCCCTGGCAAGGGTAACGTGGTGGCAGACGCCTTAAGCAGAAAAAGGTTGTCCTTGAGTCCATTGTTCGTGGAACGACGAAGCTTGGAATTTATCTCGATGTTTGATTTCAGACCTTCCGTTGACTTTATACCCGGTTTGCTAGCATCCTTAGAGGTCAGACCTACTCTTTGGGGACGGATTGGCGAGGCACAGCGGGATGACCCACAGTTGGTTGAGTTAGTAGAGAAGCTCATAAGGGGGGAGTCGTCCAGCCATTTGAGTAGGTACAGCCTAGACGATAGGGGGTGGTTGCATAGAGACGGTAGACTTTGTGTACCGTAAGACGAGGGTTTGAGGAAGGCTATACTTGATGATGCGCATCGTTCGAAGATGACCATTCATCTCGGTGGGGGCAAGATGTACCAAGACATGAAGCGAGTTTTCTTTTGGGCCGGTATGAAGAAAAATGTGGCCGAGTATGTCGCCAGATGCCTGGTGTGCCAACAAGTGAAAGCGGAGCAAAAGAAACCTGGTGGGTTGCTTCACCCTTGGAAGTTCCGCAATGGAAATGGGATAGCATCTCAATGGATTTTATTGATGGGTTACCGAGATCGAGGAAGGGTAATACGGGAAATTGGGTTGTGGTAGACAGACTTACTAAGAGCGCCCATTTCATAACCGTGAAGAGAAAGAGGACTGCTCCATGGCTAGCTTCAGTTTACCTTCGAGAAATAGTTCGATTGCATGGGGTACCTTCTAGCATAGTGAGTGATCGAGATCCTATCTTCACTAGCGAGTTTTGGAAGCGTTTGCAAGAGGCAGTAGGGACTCAGTTGTGTTTGAGCACCGCATATCATCCTCAGACGGATGGCCAGACCGAGAGGGTGAATCATGTTCTAGAAGACCTTTTGAGGCTATGTATCTTAGATTTTGGAGGTACATGGGAAGAGCATCTTCCATTGGTGGAGTTCGCGTATAATAACAACTTTCAGTTTAGTATTGGTATGGCTCCTTTCGAAGCTCTTTATGGAAGGCCTTGTCGATCACCTACATGTTGGTGGGAATCTACGGATAAGATCTTGCTTGGGCCTGATATTGTTAGAGAGACTTCGGAAAAGATTGATTTGATTCGAAGAAGGATGAAAGCAGTGCAAGATAGGCAGAAATCTTACGCGGATAAGAGGAGGACGGATCTGGAGTTTGATATTGGGGACATGGTCTTTGTCAAAGTATCTCCATTACGGAATGTTGTTCGCTTTGGGTCCGTTGGGAAGTTAGCACCAAGATTTGTAGGACCGTTTCCTATTAAGGAAAGGATTGGACGGATGGCATATAGAGTGGATTTACCCGAGAGACTTAGTGGGGTACATGACGTATTCCATGTGTCACATTTGAGGAAGTGCCTACATGAGACCGCAGAGGTGGTAGAGCCGAGCTTGCTTAGAGAAGTGGAGGTAGAGCGTGATGCGACTATTCGACGAGCTCCTACCCGCATCCTTGGGTCAAAGATTAGGAAGTTGAGAAACAGAGAGGTTCGACTAGTCAAAGTGCAATAGGGAGAGGATGAGAGCAATGCTACTTGGGAGACAGAAGCGAAGATGCGTTCATTGTACCCATTCTTTTTTGAGGGTATATCTTTTAACTTCTCCTTTATCGTTTGTCAAGTACTTATCTTATCTTTAGTATGTCCTCTCAATAGTACCTTTGACCTTTAGATAGGGTAAACCTATGGTTGAAATATGAGTTTGAGACATGTTATGATTGATGGATGCGTGTGGATGCAAGTGTTTGCTAGTGGTTGCTCGTGGATGCATACACACACACTTTAGACACTAGATCGGCTCAGTCACTTCATATTGCATATTGCATATAATTGTGTGTAGGTAGCTATATTAATGGATGTATAATTGTTGTGTTGTCATATGGATGATGCATTTTGGTGTATAGTTGTGCACACATGTAGTAATAATATGTGTCGATAGGATTCTTTCGCATACATATTGGATGCATGGCACTATCATGGTTTGCATTAAGGAGGTCAACTGAATCAGTAGACCATCTGATTTTGCATTAGACATGAAACATACACACACACTTTTTGCATATGTTCATACAGCATTAGAAACTTTAAGGACAATGGATGCCAGTGTTTGATGGTTTGAGTAGATGGTTGTTTGGTTGGTAGGATACGTTCTTCTTGACTTGGAGATTTCGGGGACGAAATCCTTTAAGTAGGGGAGAATGTAACACCCCGAATTTCACTTAATATTAATGTTTAGTAATTAAAGAATAATTAATCTCAGACGTGAGAATTAAGGGAAACGGGTTGCGCCATTGTGTTCGTCTCGGAATTCTGGTTGAGATAGAGTCCGAGTTTGCATGATTTGGACTTCGTATGAAGAAGTTATGGCCATCCGAAGTTTCAGAAAAGTCAAAACAGTTTTAAAAATATTCAAATTTCAAATTTCAGAAGAGGCGGGAAAATTCCCGCCAGACAGAGAGTGTCGAAAATAGGGTCGACATGGGTGTCAACCCCCCCAAGGGGTCGACCCATGTGTCGACCCAGGGGTCGACCCATGTGTCGACCCAGGGGTCGACCCATGTGTCGACCCAGGGGTCGACCCCCCTGTCGGTCAGTTTGGCCTGGGTGCACTGATTTGAGCTTTGGGCTGTGTTTTGGTGGCTTGTGACGAAATCTGACGGCTCTAAACTAAATTAGGGTTAATCTAAGGGCCTAAGCTACATCCTAATTATATAAATACACCCTAAGACTACCCTAATTCATACTAAAAATAGATACAACGTCGTTATGCCGTCAAAATGCAACTTGAAGGAGCCTCCATCAAATTGTAGAAGAAGATAGCTTCTCAAATCAACATCTAATCAACTCTAGCAACTTAATCTTCTTCATAGGAGTGATAATCAACAAGTTGTGAGTTTCTATGCCTTTAGCAAGCAATTGCTAAACTAATCATGATAGGATATAATGTGGTTATGGTTATGTATGTGGATCAATGCAAGTTATGTTATCATATGCTATGTGTTATGCAAGTTATGCAAGTCATATGCTATGTGTTCATGATGTTATGCAAGTTATGCAAGTCATATGCTATGTGTTCATGATGTTATGCAAGTTATGCAAGTCACATGGTATGAGTTCATGATGCTAGTTATGCAAGTTTTATGCTATATGTTCATGATGCTAGTTATGCAAGCTTTATGCTATGTGTTGATGATGCTAGTTATGGAAATCACTATGATAAACATTGATCCATTATGATACCATGTTATGCAAGTTTGGTGTTTGATTATATGCAAGTTCATATATGACATGTTATGCAAGTTTGGTGTTTGATTATATGCAAGTTCATATATGACATGTTATGCAAGTTTGGTGTTTGATTATATGCAAGTTCATATATGACATGTTATGCAAGTTTGGTGTTTGATTATATGCAAGAGCATATATGACATGTTATGCAAGTTTGGTGTTTGATTATATGCAAGTAACATTTGCAAGTTTACACCTTTGTATGAGATGCATACATATGCAAGTTAACCCCTTTATATGTCACACACACACACACACACACACACACACACACATATATATATATATATATATATATATATATGCAAGTTTACCCCTTTGTATGACATAAGTAACTTATGCAAGTTACCCTCTTTATGACATATGTGATTCATGCAAGTTGGGTTGATTATTTATGCTAGTTGGGTTTGATGCTATGGTCATACATGCAAGTTGACACCTTTAAAACCCATGTTGATGCTAATGTTATGCTAAGTTGAACCCATTGTATTTGTGATGAATCTTCCCTTTTAAGTATGTCATGTTAGCGTATTACGTGGGAAACGATGGGGTTAATATTCATGTTGTATGATGTTGCATACCATAAGTGGATGGACATAATTGAGTCAATTATGTACATCATTAAATTGGAATTAATTAGGGAAAATTAATTCAAAATATGGGGGTGATTAATTAGGTGTAATTAATCGACTAAGACACGAGGTTGGACCCTTTTGTAGCACAAGACTACCCGGACCCGACCGGCAAATCCAGCGGCTACAAATGATTGGCCCAATGTAAGAGGTCTTAGGCATAAACTAAATATGTGACAAGTGTAAAGACACGAGGTTAGACTCTGTTATGGCATAAGGCTGCCCGGAACCGACCGGCAAATCCAGCTGCCATAAAAGACAGTCTAATGTGAGAGGTCTTTACAAAGGTTACGTTCTTAATCAATTAAGAAACACTTAACCAGATAAGCATGTAGTGGGGCATGAGGGGTTAAGTGGGTGCCTTGGGTGGCATGTGGAAATCAAGTAAGTGCCTTGGGTGGCATGTGGAAATCTAGTGGGTTGCCTTGGGTGGCAATAGAAAATACGATTAGAATACTTAACCAAGTGGAAACATGTAATTAAACATGATTAAAGGGTTAAGTGGGATGCACTAGAAAAAGGGACAAGCTTAGGTGGGTAGCTTGTGGGGGCCCATTTCAACCAGTAACCCATATGTATCTTATTGGGCTCGACCCATGTCGAGGACGGGACACGCGTACTGGGCTTGACTATAAGAGGCCAAACGGGTTAGCGGTGGCAACGCAAGTCCAACGGGTTTCATATGTGTGTGTGGACCCGGGCTGGTAGGTAAGACGTTGTTGCATCGTGTAGGTATAAGCCGTGCACCGTTGGTTGTATCGGGTTGCCACTTTGGGGAGTGATACACCCCACTGTGGGGCCAGCACGGGTATCTACGTTAGGGAGCCGATCGCTTGGGGAGTAGTCGGTACACCTAGTGGAGATAGGGGCAGACGGCACCTATGTGGTCAGCTAGGGGTACAAGAAACTACTAGTTATATTTTCTAAGTCCTTGGGTGGGATCAACCTTTAAATAGGAATGACTAGTGTGGTGCAGTGTAGTAATTACCCTTGGGTGGGTAGATGCGTCTTTACCGTTATCTTAGTTCATCCTATGTCTAGTTGGCTGCTTAGTATAGTCATTTATCCCCAGTCATCACTGTACCTAGTTTATATAATACCCTAATTACTTTAATGATTGTATTGTTAAAGTTATAGGGCTCACTCAGACTTATGTCTGACCCCGTTGTTTTTATCTTTTTCCCAACCCTCAGGTTCTCAGAGTGGGCCTAGCACTAGTGGGCTTTGATCAGATTGCTTTATCTATCTTTTGGAGCTTGGACCGTGATGTAAAGCCCAGCTTATCTTTTCTGTTATGGCTATTAGTTATGTAGTGGGATTATGTACTTATGTTTTATCAGGATGGATATTTAGTACTTGACTCTTGTTTTAGTTGGTTTTGATATGTAACCAAACATGTTTATCTTCTGCTGCAATGAAATGATGTTTTAGATTTCAAGTATTATTTATATCTGTCTTGTTGTAATTTTTCTGTTCTATATTCACTTAAAATACTCCACCGAAGTTAAGGCATTCCCTTAGTGAGTGACCTTAGCGGGTGTGGGGTGTTACACCCTTATACTTTAAAATCATATTTAAACTAAATCAACTATTCGTTAATTTGTTACATTGGATTAATCAGCCCAATCTAATTTAATTAAATAACCGATTATTGATCAAAACAGTTTGCTTGGTAAATATTTAGCCGTGATTAACCCACTAATCAATTCTAACAAATCTTTTCATTTTGAATAAATAACATTCATTAATCCAAATAATTTCACTTGTATCGATTACTATGAAAATAATAATTCATTTCTAAATAGTCTCATCTACTATTAAACAATAATTGATTCTAACTAATCTTACTTAATATGAAATCAACCATAATCTATTTTTAAATATCTCATTTAATTGTTCTTAAAACAAAAAATTCTTGTTATTAATCATCAAGTTAATCTCCGCCTACTTACTTATTCATCTTATTAATATAAGAATCCACTTTACCAAATCATTTAGTAAGTATGGTGAAACACGTGCTTCGCACACGGTGGGATTTTGGTACAACAATAGCAGTTAAAACAAATGATACATTTATGGTTGGTTGTTGCCACTTTTTTAATCGATATCATCTATTAATTAAATCAAAATAACATTTGAATTTTCGTTCAATGCTAATATCAACACAAGGTTTCAAAAGTCATTTGGGTTCACACATTGCATCTATATAAAACAAACAGTACATATAAATATTGAGGAATCCGGTTGGATTCCTTCAACCTGTTTCCTGCATCCACCGATGTTAGTCAACAGTTAACACTGATTCCATACCAGGAAATATTATAATCGATGGAATCAGTCCAACCAATGTTGTGTATATATATGCAATGATGTATAATTCAACCAATTTAATTGTAATCTACCAAAGCGACCATCACACAACATTCAACCAATATTTAAAATATAATTATAATATTTTAAAATAGAATGAAGTTAGTGAATTTACTCACCTTGGCGCGTTAACCATTAAATAACGATTTGCATCAATCGATTTAACCAGGCGTTCAATTCTGCTATAATTCTAGCGAGCTTCTAATGGTTACGAACCAACTTCATAGCGTATTTGATGTCCGTACAATTCCAACGCTTCAGATGACGTTCAATTTATTTAAAATTCTGCTCCACATCAACTAGCGAATTCGAACCCCATTTTCCATCCCAACTGTGTTCGCATGTCCGTTCGCCACATAATTTTTTATTCTTCTCCGGTGTCTCCAATAGCAAACATCGCGTTTTACCAATCCCGAACTATGTTCCCTATAGGGAAACGAACCTACATCATTTACAAACTTTCATACCCAAGCGGTCACCTTCTTCGCAACACTAGCACCACCCAAAATCACCATAGGGTTCCAGAACCCGACTTTCAACGACCCACAAATTAACCTGCTGTTGATACCAGGCTGCCGTTGTTTTATTATCAAGCCATTCAACATGTAGTTCTTCTTTAATGATATTACGAATAAAGATGTTCTTACGTTGGTTCGAGCGCTTTTTTTTCCACGTCCATTTACTTTAAACCCACTTCGATAGTCTTCTTCCTTCACACAATCTGGACTCCCCTTCAGACGTTGCTCTCCCCATTTCGTATTGTCGGAACACGCTGCTCACCGCCTCGCCACACGAACACAATAGTCCACCATATTCATATAAGTACCATCTTCTTTCATACATGTAATTTCTATCTCCTATTACGTCATGACAACCGGCCATCCCCCTTGACACAGACGAAAACTTACCATCTTCCCAGTCCAAGATGCAAAACCTGCTCCTAAATTTTTCCAATGCATCTCCAAACCTACCTGCCGCATATTCACCTTCTCCTCCCATCTTCATGTGTACAAAACTACTCACCGCATGTCTTCCATGCAACGCACCCGTGTAAATGTTTCCATCTCCTCAACACTTCAAACATATGAACACTGCTCCAGTTCAATTACTTCCTCACCATGTATGCCAACACCTCCCTCTACTTCATTTGTATAAAACGAGTGTCCCCAGAAATACAGAGAACCTCCTTTAGAAATTTTAGATTTTAAATTGTCTGAAGAGAAATAAAAGGAGGTTGAATATTGTTTTTTTTTTGTGTGGAAATGGCGCATTATCCGCAGAAGAAAACAATGAAAATGGTCGCGTATATATAGAATATAAGGCTTGGCACCCACGTAATAGCGTATAGGTTTGCTGTGCAAATCATAGAGTAGCTGTTTGATTTTTGAAAATACAGGTTTGCTTTGATTTAACTTTGCCTGCGTTGAGTTATCTATTCACTTGATCTTTGACAGCAGCTGCTATGATAGGGTAGAGTAATTTGATTCAACCAGGCATGTCCATAGTTTAGATTTTCAAGAGAAGCATGTTATGTCATCTGTCGCAATATCGAATGAAGGTATGGGGAAGGTGTTTGTTTCGTAAATAATTGGAGTTGGTCAGTATAAATAGGAGAGAGTAGGGATGTCGTTTTTGTTAGGTATAGGCAAGTGGTATCATTTTTCAACGCTGAGGACATCTGAGCATGGAGACTACTGTTATTAATATGTCTTGGGAATGGGCTATGAATGGGACGGCGTACTCTCCTATTGGTTAGACGTTGAAAAACACTTGTACCCTAAACTTAATGGGTAAGGAAAAAGAAATGTTTATATTTATATAATCGTTCCTTACTTGCTTATGCAAAGGAGCATGTACACACGTAAAGCCTTAAATCACTCGGTTGACAGAA
This sequence comes from Allium sativum, assembly GCA_030737875.1. NCBI lineage: Eukaryota > Viridiplantae > Streptophyta > Magnoliopsida > Asparagales > Amaryllidaceae > Allium > Allium sativum. The sequence continues at coordinate 783,632,547 of CM060921.1, forward strand.
GTCATGTATAAATGGCATAAATCACAGCTTGCATTATCGCACTTACCAAAGAAGACGAGAGATTCTTACTATCATAGGAAAATGCGTAGGCTTTTAACCTTAGAAATTGAAGTCGCATGCTTTATTCAGAGAAGCATGACAAAACAAGGCAAATGTGAGTATCATTCTTGGAACGGTTAAAGGAAGCTTGCTAGTTCAACATTTGGGGATCAATGTTCATTTACAGACCGCTATGGACAAAAATAAAAATACGGTCGTATCCAGCGAGGTGCCACGATCCCAAAAATATAATAATACTGGTAGATTCACTCATATTTTGAAACCCCAAAATATTGATATAGGGTGCAAAATACTCCAAATAAAAAGTTTCGTATTAAATTAATTAAAATTTCAGTAAAATTCTAAAAATTAAATTATCACTATGTCTCAAAAGAACCTTGTCTAAGTTTGAAACCGATATCAAGTTATATCGAATAAACCGTTACGGTCATTAAACGATTTCATAGCGACTTTCTGAATATTTTATTTGGACATAACTCTCAATCTATAACACGAAATCTTAATTTTTCACTTCTGTTAGACAAATACGGTTCAATAGATTCCAACGCTTCTTGTTTCGAAGAAATCCGACTAATAACGGGTCTTGTATACACACTTGATGTTCAGAACGTTAAATTATGAACTACCGCGACATTACAGGCTCGATTATATATAATATATATTTTTATACGTTCAACTTCATTTTAATTAATATATAAATTCACTTATATTATGAATTTAATATTTAAACTGATTTAAATATCCGCATACAAATCGATAAAAATGCGGGACGTTACAAAATTTGAACAACGATTAATAACGATTTTCCTCTTTTCAGCATCAGTTTGTTTCAAAACCAAATTTTCGTTTTCAAGTGCTTTGATTTTAGCATTGGACTTAGAAATTTCAATTTCAAATTGTTTTCGCATTTCAAAATCAAGGTTTCAGATTCTCTAAGCTTTTCAATTTCCTTCTCAAAATCACGATTTTCATTTTTCAAATTCACATTTTCACTTTTGAGTAATTCAAAATTAGTTTTGAATTTCAAAGGATCATTACTTAAAAATTGACATTTTTCACATTCTGAAAATGGTGAATTCTTAACCTTTTCAAGTTTTCTTTCTAAACTGTTATTTTCCTGAACTAGTGTTGACCTATCAGATTTCAATTTCTTAACTTTTAGTTCAAGATAATCTACGTTTTTTGTGAGGTCGTGACACATTAAAATTAATTCTTTATAGGTAAAATTCGATACGTCACTAGAATCCTCTTCACTACCTTCCGAAACAGATTGAGCCATAAGACACAAATTAGCTTCCTCTTCATCACTTTCAGAAACTTCTTCTCCTTCCTCGTCATCCCATGTAGCAGCAAAAGCCTTCTTCTGAACTTCTTCTTCTTTTCATTTTTGAGTTGTGGGCAATTCAGTTTGATATGTCCAGGTTTCTTGCAATTGTAGAAAAACACTTCATCGTCTGAACTATCTGAACTTCCGGATTTGATATTTTTCTTCTTTTGTGGCTTGTATTTTCCTTTGGCCCACTTTTTCAAAACCATGGCTAGCTCTTCAGCGGGATCATCATCATTACTTACAACAGAATTATTTAGAGCGATCGTCTTTTTCTTTGATTCAGAATCCTTTCATTGTTCTCTTGCTTTTAATTCCATCTCGTAAGTAATCAGATTTCCAATCAACTCTTCCATGCTTACTTTATTCACATCTTTTGATTCTTGTATCGCCGTCACCTTAGCTTCAAAATTCATCGGTAGCACTCTCAATATTTTTCTGATTAATTCCACTTCACTATAGGTTTTGCCAAGAGCTTTTGCATTGTAGACTAGTGATGAGAAGCATCCATACATCTCTTTTATATCTTCGTCTCTTTGCATAGAGAAATTTTCATATTCGTTGCTGAGTAGAGCGAGACGATATTCCTTCACTTGAGATGTACCTTCGTGTGTGACCTCCAACGTATGCCATATTTCCTGTACAGTCTCACAATGAGAAATTCGATTAAATTCAGTTTTATCAAGAGCACAGATTAAAGCATTGATCGCTTTGCCATTAGTTGAAAATAATTTTTTATCATTAGCATCCCACCTGTCTTTTGATTTAGGAATTTCAGCACCACTAACAATAACAGTGGGAGATCTATAACCCGTTTCAATAATATCCCACACATCATAATCGACTGAACTCAAATAAATTTTCATCCTAGCTTTCCAATATGCATAATCAGTTCATTAAACATTGGCGGCCTAGCTATGGACTGACCCTCAGAAAACGCATTATTAGACAGATTCATGACTCTAGAGTTAAAATAAAATAAAAAAAATACCTGCTTTGATACCACTTGTAGGATCTAAATTAACCCTAGAGGGGGGGGGGTGAATAGGGTTTATCGCAAATTTTCATAGAGTTATTAAATAATCATAGCATAGATAATCGTCAGAATAAATGCAGAAAATAAATAACACACAAATATACCCAGCTTCGGCAAAAACCTGCCTACTGCTGCATTCCCCAAGGTTTCTACTATGAGTTAAAACAATCTCTATGCTTACAATCCCCTATAAACTCGCGACACTCGCTCCCAACTGTTCTTAACCCTACGCTCGAAACCCTGCACTGGTTTCTATCCCTGAAACCAGATTTCTCCGAATTACAAATCCCGTAATTCGTCTCCCTAGTTTTAGAGACAAACTAGAAAACTCTAATCTCGATTACAAATTGAAACTCAAACGAATAAATAATAAAAGACCCTTAGAAAGGAATTTAAAAACCCTAGTTTTATAATTGATAAAATCCCTTAGGAGTTTAAATTGGAAGAGTTATCCCCTTTTAAAATTTCTTGGTCGGCCCCTTGTATTTGCTTCACCACTTTATTTTTGCTCGATCTCTTTCCTTAAAAATGGCGGCGTTGGCTTTTCAATCTAGGGTTTCCTTCTAGAGATTTAGGTAGCAATTAGGGTTTTGATTTTCTTCAATTTGAAGGTCGCCGCTATGTCGCATGATGATCTCGAATTATCAGTACCAATCTCTTCTTCAGTTTAGCATAGAATTTGATCCAAGCTTGCCCCCTTTTCTGGTATGAATTTGCTATTCGAATATTGCTTTGATTAGTTTGAACTTGGATAGATAATTGCCGATGATGATTGGTGTATTTATAGGGTTTATGAAACCCTTAAAACTCTGATTTTAGATGATTCGTTCTCCTTTAAATTGCTCTTGCGATTTTTATTGCCAATTTAATTTGTTGGACTTTGTCATATGTTTCTGAGATGAGTATTGATTTTATTAGCTTCTGGAACATAGAATTTGTCTTGAATTTTTGGTAAAACTTACGTTATCTTTTCGGATATCGTAGACTTTTCTTTGGTTACAGTTGTATTTTGAGGTTTGAAAACTTCAACCTGATCTGGAATTTTTGATATTGCGAGATTGCTTGAATTTCTACTTGGCCCTTATGCTTATGGAACTTTGAATTGGCCTTTGAAAATTTCGAACTTGCTTTAAAACTGATATATAAAAAAAAATGCCTTGATCTTCCTTTGAACAGAAACAACACTTGAATCTTGCCAGATGATTTTGAACTGATAAGAACAGTTGCTCTATAAACAGATTTGCATAAATCCTTTACTTGAACTTGCTTTTGCAATTTTGACTTTGAACTGTTGATATATGATTTGATAAGAACAGATACTACATATGCTTTTGGTCTTGCCGAATAAAAACTTTTGTTATACTTGATTAACCTAGTTCATATCATTTTTTACATTAACCGGCTTTGTTTGTTATTGCTTGGTGAATTTCTGGAATTTCATATGTTGGAAATAAGAACTTGAATTTTTGAAATTGACTGTCCCATGCTTGTACTACTATTTTATTATCCACTTGAAGTTTTACCAAAACAAGATTTATTTGTTTTGTCTCTTTTCCTTTGAACTGATAAGAACACTTTGATTTGTCTCGTTCAACACTATTTTTACATTCCAATATGAAATTGCTGCTATGTCCATATGCTAGAACAATACACTTGCGCTGTTTTGTTAAAACTGAGTACTCCTTAGCTGCTGCATTATTGTTGTCTCACCATAAACAAGGCTCATGTTCCACCATTATTTGCTTTGTCCTTTTGTCCTCTGCTGGCTATAGTTTTGTGCTTCCTTGCATGTATTTTACCGTGCACATTTCTTGTTTTGATCACCATACTAAAACCGCTCCTTCAATTTATTTATGATTCTTATTCACATGTACTTGTATTGATACCTTTCTCCACTGAGCCATGCATGCACCTGTATTGTATTTGCATTTTCATGTGTACTATCTTGTATTTCCTCGACCTGTGGCTGCCATATACTTGAGACTTGTTACTAGTAATATCCTATTGTGAGTTGCCTCGGCCATGCTCGCATTTTGGCTGATCCTTTTGTTTATGCACCATTTTCATGAGTTGCTTGAATTTGTAGATTTGCACACACCCTCTGTTTTGCATGCATACACACTACCATATATGTACATTCTCATAATCATGCTGTTATGTTGATACCCAGAATTTTTGGTACTTTGTTCATATATATATATATATTATTCAATTTTCTGTTCTTTTCTTTGTACTTCTTGGCCATTTGCTGCTGTCTCAAACGATTTTTCTAGTCCTTGTTGATGCCTTGTGCTCGACTATTTGCTTTTGCATCACGTATATGTTGAATTGTTTTTCACTTTGGCTTGATTGTGAACTGTGCACTAAGTCGAGATGGTCCTTGTGGCTACTCCTCAGATGCAAACTGATTGGCGTGGCAGTGCACAAGTGTATATCTATACGTGTGTACATGCAGCCAACAGACTGATTTTATGTCCCTGCATATCAGACCATGTCTAGAAAACTGATGAGAAACACACCGTAATTCTGAGGCAAATAAAATTTAAAAATAAATTTTATTTGTTTGTATTGGATTTTGTTTTTGTTGCAGTCTACTGTGTGTGTTTTTCTATTTGTGACAGGTTTGCATATGGTGACTGGACTGGTTAAAGAGCTATGAAGACAAAAGTTGAAGATTGATGCAGTGTATAAAAGTGATTGTATAAGTGAGGAATTTCTGTATATGAGAGTGTTTGTAGATGTGATTAAAAATTGTACTGTCATTTTTAATAAACAGATGTGATTGAAACAAAATATATTTTGTTGTTCAATTCAATCTGTTTATTTTGTTTGAATATGTTAATAGTACAATTTCCGTGATGTGTTAAATGTGTAATGTCAGAAATATTCAAAAATATTTGAATTGTAAATAGTGGAGTTATAAATAGTTGTACTATTTGAATGTTTGAAGTATAATATTTAATTTAAATGAAATACTGTTTGAATATATGAATGTCTGTACAATCGTATTCTATTTAAATATAAATATTATACTCCTGTCTGTGATGTATAAATAGAACAGTACAGTTACAAACACATTTAAAATAATATTTATTTGGTTGTTATCATCAAACAAAAATCATATAATTGTGTATACAACACTGTTATATACAACAGACACTACACCAGAAATGCTAATTAGGCAGTGCTTATGGCCGTACCTAATTCGATTTGGCAGTGCTATGGGCTGTATCAAATTTTGGCTTCTTTGTCAAGGCCGTATCAAATTCTCAATTTGATACGGTGGATGGCCGTATCAAATTTAAAAATATATACGGCTAATGACCGTATATTTATTTAAATTAGATATGACTATGAGCTATATCTAATTTTAAAAAATATAAAAAGGTACATTGTCCTACAAGAAACCAAGAGAGCCTGAAGGTGTAAAACAAAAGCAGAATAGTATAATAAAGAAGAGAGACTATTATATGTAAATATTTCTGTATACAAGGTTGTATTCACTTGCATGTGTGTGTTCTTATGTGGTAATTCCTTCATATACAAGGTTGTATTCACTTGCATTGTACACAGAATGCAGCTAAAACTATTGCCAAAATAAGCTACCATAATGTATATAGAAAAACATTAATTTCATGCTATGGATCAAGGTTTTGTATCAGTTGAATCAATAATTTTTGCTAATCTGGCTCTCTACACTGCTATGCCACTTTATTACTTTGCTGCTACAATGATACGATACTAACAAAAATGATAGCTTTGGATCAAAGTCGGAGTTTACCTACAACAAACAAAACGTAAACAAATCATTATAAACCGTAATGCAAAACAACCTCATTTATTGATCTAATTGAAATGTCTTATTTACAAATCTATTTAAAGTGTCTAACTCGATTTGTTATCATGTCTATGTATTTTTGTACTAATGATCTGGCATAGTTGAAAACTTAACAACGTTACTTGAATTGTTATCATGTCTATGTATTGTTAGAAACCAATCAACAGAAATGGCAGAAAACCATTTCTACGAACAGTAACGCCTTTAAGCGTTAATAATATTGTTTCAACGAAGTTGCAATTCACAATAACTATGAACAATCACAGTATTGCAAAAGATTCGTATAAAACAACACTATGCAATGAAGAATACAGGGAAAACATGAGAATTACTGCTTAATATCCGAGTCCAACGAGTGATGTTTCCTTGATTCGAAATTGCTCCTCTATGGCGTGATAGGTTGAATGAGCAGTAGTTTCCTAAGGATGAAATGGAACTTTATTTGTGATGTCGCGCTGCAATCACACATTGATGACGAACGCAAGGTAGTTTATGTATTTTTTTTATTGAAGAATAGAGCAAAGGGAGAGGAAGAAACAGAGGAGAGAAATCGGTGAAAAAAGTATTTTTAATTTGATTTTCGCAGGCCTATATATAGGCTTGAAGAGGCATCTTTTCATGAATAGGTGCTTCTGTTTGAATTGCAACAGCTATGACTATTGGAAAGGTTGCGACTCTTTACCAACATACATTTACGTTGGTATTTGCGCGCCGAATTTCAAAAATATGACGTTTTCGCAGCGCGACAAGCCCATCGGCATTCAGACGAAGGCCCAATCGATCAGGAGACCCAAAGAGCCCCAAGGCCATATCTTTTGACCAGTAAATATTAATATGAATACTTATCTTGCCATAGTTCATGTCGTTGCCTCTCTCTTCCATCTCCTCTTTCTTTTGTAGTAACATATCAAGCCTTAGTATAAGTAGTGGCAAAGGTGTCAGTTTTCTCTGATGTGGGACTAAATGATTTTGCCAAACCCACTCATTCATTTCCAACAATCTCCCACATGAATAAGTGGTTATCTAATATGTTCTTAAAATTGCAAAGCATTTATCATATCGATAAAAGTAGCACAAATGTCTTGAACTTTTCCAAGTGTTTTATCGTTATGACTAACTGGCGAATCAATGGACTAGAATGTCTTTGAACAGTAAGTCGTTGCGTAAGTCTAGAAAGATAACACATGATAAATAATCCGTAACCCCTTGGTTCTCTGCTTGTGTTCCATTTTCCCATGAACATTGCCTTGGTTTCATGAGTGCTTGAAGAATTCGACCTTACAATTCTTGTTGAAGCGGCGCCTTCACATGCACATAGGTGATTCTATAAAGAGTACCCCGTAAAACATCATTAAAAGCCAAGCTTAACCTATTCTCCGACGGTTTGTGCACTAACTTACCATAGAAATGGTTTTTATTTAATAGTGGCGTCAAGTTTATCATAAACTTAGTTGTCCCTTTGAACCTAGATCTTGGGATCTCCAGTCAACTAGGTGGGGTTTCCGCTTTAGAAAACTTTTAATTCATAATCTTAAGCCCATTCCCATTAATAAGGATGGACCTTTCTCCCTTGGCAAGCTTTTTGTTAGTGGATCCGCTATGTTGTACTTTGAACTTACATAGTCTATAGTGATAATACCATTAGAGAGAAGTTGTCTTATGATTTTATGTCTATGACAAGTATGTCGAGACTTACCATTATACAATGTACTATTTACCCTTACTATAGCAGATTGAGTATCACAATGTATACATATTGGAGGCAAAGGTTTTCCCAATTTGGAATGTCCTCCATGAAACTCCTAAGCCAGTCTGCTTCTTTTGCGGCTTTATCTAGAGCAATGAACTCTGATTCCATTACTGACCTTGCTATGCAAGATTGTTTGGATGATTTCCATGAGATTGCTCCATTTCCTAATATAAACACATGTCCACTTGTGGATTTTGTGTCATTTGAGCCAATTATCCAATTGGCATCATTATATCCTTCTACCACTGAAGGATACTTCGCATATTGCAACACATAGTTTTGTGTGTACTTTAGATATCCTAGGACCATGATCATTGCTTTCCAGTGATGTTTGCCAGGATTACTGGTATATCTACTCAGCTTTCTTATAGTGTATGCAATATCAGGCCTAGTGCAATTCATGACATACATGATACTTTCTAGTATGCGAGAGTATTCAAGCTGATATATTCCATCAACGATGTTCTACAACTAATTTTGGTTCATATCCACTGGTGATTTTGCAATGGTTATATTATACTACTTGAATCTTCTAAGTAATTTGGCAATGTAATGTGACTGAGACAAAGCATATCCTTGTGATGTTTTCATAATTTTCACACCCAAAATTACATCAGCCACTCCTAGGTCTTTCATATTGAGTCTAGAGGATAACATATCCTTCGTAGATTTTATTATGGCCTTATTATTCCCTAGGATTAACAAATCAACAACATCAAGACATACAATGACATATCCAATATACGTATATTTTATATAGATGCATTTATCTGATTCATTTATTTTGAATCCATTTAATAACATACTCTTATCAAATTTCTCCTGCCATTGTTTCGGTGCTTATTTAAGGCTATAAAGTGATTTTACTAAGTTGCACACCTTATTTTTATTTCCTGGGCTTAGAAACCCTTCTGGTTGATGCATATACATACATACATATATATACATACATACATACATACATACATACATACATACATACATACATACATACATACATACATATATATATATATCTTCTAGTTTACCATTCAAAAACGCAGTTTCCACATCCATTTGGTATATTTCCAAATTTATTATGGATGCAATCGCAATAAGCATCCTAATCGATGTTATTCTAGTTACTGGTGAATATGTATCAAAGTAATCTAGATCTTCCTTCTGTCTAAATCCTTGTATTACAAGTCTTGCTTTATACTTATCTATTGAGCCGTCAGCTTTCAGTTTTTCCTTAAATGTCTATTTATATTCTAGTGGTTTTGATCCTTTAGGTAGATCCACTAGCTCCCACGTATGGTTTTGTAAAAAGGGTTATATTTCACTATTGATAGCCTCCTTCCAGTATGGAGCCTCAGGAGATGACATTGCTTGTTGGTAAGTAAGAGGTTCATTTTCTATCATATATGCATAGAAATCGGGTCCAAAGGATTTAGATGCCCTTTGACGTTTGATCCTTCTGAGTTCCTCTACCTCTGTTTAATCATTTCTCTCATTTGAGTTTTTATTAACATTATCCTTAAGAGTATACATATCTCTTGATCTCTTTTGAACAATAGTTTCAATAGAGGATTTTAGAGGACAAATGTGTTCAAAAAATCTAGCACTTGCGACTCGGTAATGGTGTTTTCATGAATGTCATCAATTTCAGAATTGTACACCAAAAATTGATATGCACTACTATTATGAGCATATCCAATGAATATGCAATCTATAGTCTTTGGTCCAATTTTGACCTTTTTCGGTTTTGGTATTTCTACTTTAGCAAGACACCCCCACACTTTCAAGTATTTATAGGATGGTGGTCTGTTTTTCCAAAGTTCATGGGGAAATTTAGATGTTTTCTTTCGTGGTATTTTATTTAAAACAAGATTTGCCCAAAGAATAGCTTCTACCTAAAAGTTATCTGGTAAGCCAGAACTAATTTGTAAGGCATTCGTCATTTCTTTAAGGATATATTTTTCCGTTCGGCTATACCATTGGATTAAGGTGAATACGGGGCTGTAGTTTGATGAATAATTCCGTACTCAGCACAGAATTCCTCAAATGGAGGCTCGTACTCTCCTCCTCTATCACTTCTTAAAGATTTTATTTTCTTGTGGAATTGATTCACAAGTTCGGCCTTATAAATGTTTAAACATGTCGATTGCTTCGTCCTTACTTCTAAGGAGATATACGTAACAATATCTGGTACAATCATAAATGAATGTGATAAAGTACCTCAATCCACCTCTAGTTTGGCACATTTTCAAATCACATACATCTGTATGTATTAATTCTAGAGGTTCAGTCTCTCGTTCAACGTGATGAAACAAGATTCTTGTCAGTTTTGCTTCTACACAAACTTGACATTTATAGTTGGAATTTGTATTGCATTTTGGAATAAATTCTAGATTAATCAGTTTTTGCAGTGTATCAAAATTTACATGCCCTAACGAAGAATACCATTAGTTAGAAGGGTCAACAATATAAGCAGAAGATTCACTTTTATTTATATCATTATTTGGTGCAACAATGGTTACATTTGCTTTAAATAAACTGAAACACCCCACCTCCGTTAGGGTCACTCTCAAAGGGAATGCCCTAATTTTGGTGGAGGTTTATTAGTATAAGTCATAGATATACAAGACAGATATAAGAACACATATTTTTGAACAGCGGAAAACAACAACTTTTATTTCATTAAAATACATGTTACACCAACCATACCATAATTGTCTTACAATACTTCCAAAAACATAACATCTTCATAACTGTCTTGATTACATTATTTAAAGAAGCATAAAGAAAACATAAATAAACTGCAAAAGTCCCATAATTGCTATCCAAAGCCATAGTCCAAAACGAAAAGATCCAAGCAAAACATTCTTTCTCTCCAAGCTGGATATAAAGGCTGGTCAAGCTGCGGTGTTCCCTCCCTGTGGACCTGGAGGGGGGGGACGGAAGAAAAGAAGACGAAAGAAAAGTAGAGTCAGACATAAAGCCTGAGTAAGTCTAGGACTATTCAGTCTATGAATAAAGAACTAGGTATGATAAGTATAAACTAGAAATGGGAAAGCACCATAAACTTAGTTAATATACTATCGTACCCCATATTAATCTCTGTACCCATATAAACTAGTTCCCAACAGGCACCCCATAATCAGGGTGAAGTGATCCATTTTATGATGATCGACTCCTACTCGCATAGTTACATGTGTCTTACGGCCCCCGTTGTTGTAGTTACCTATGCTGGTCCCACCATGGGGTGTATCAAGTCCCATGGTGGCGGCCCGACACAATCCTAGAATGCACAGGTATGCTACTGGTGCCCAGTGCCTTATTTTTCTGCGCCGGAGTGTGTGCATGCCTGCACCCCGTTAGAACCTACACTGCTGCACCACCGCCGTCGATTTGACCTCTTACAGTCAGCCCAGTAATCGTGCCCCACCCTGCCTAGTTTCTAGGTATCATGATACCTTGTAGGGTTACTGCTGAAAAGGGTCCCCCGCTACTAGGTTTTCTATTTCTAGCCAACATGCTAAGTTGGTTAAGTGTTTTATAAACCTAACCCCCAATCAGTCTGTTTAGTTTAGCATGTTCTATTTTGATTAAGTCTTAATTCACTTAATCCTATCAACCCTGACTCAGCCTTAATTGTCTTATTAAAGCCTTGACCTCTCACATTAGACAGGTATTGTTGTGGCTGCCTGTTGCCGGTTGGGTCCGGGCAGTCTTACGCCACAACTCAGTCTAACCTCGGGTCCTTATTGGGCTCCGTGTTTAACCACCCACATTGGATAGGTATTGTTGTGACTACTGGACAGCCGGGCGGTTCCGGGCAGGTTTACATCACAGCTCAATCCAACCTCGGGTTAAACACATCGTATTTTCTACATTTACATATTTTGTCTCTTTTCTTTTTATATGTAAATATTTGCGGCCCATTATTCAAATTCATCTTTATTGATTAAGATTTATTTATGCCACTTAATTATCTTTCAAGGTTGTTGGCATGCGTCAAACATGCCAACACATATGTTCTATATTTTAGCCCAAACGTCATTACCCCCGTTTTATACGTTCGCTCCAATGTAAGGTGCGTTGGGTTTAACACTTATACCCTATTTAGCCATATGAAAAGGGGAGGCTTATAACATGGTGTTTATAAGGTAACATAAAAAGGGGAGTGTGAACGCATGAACTTGCAACATAACGATTCAATTAACATAAGGTAGGCACATGTGAACTTGCAATTGTAACAACATATAATATAAGCAATACTTAAACATGAATCATTCTATTCACATAATCATGGTATAAACAAAACATGAATCATTCTATTCGTGTAGTCATGGCATAAATGATACTTAAACATGAACCATTCTAATCATATAATTATGGCATAATCATAATTGAACATGAGTCCTTCTATTCATATAGTCATGGTTCTTATCCTATCTATGTAACTTGTAAGTGGGATGTAATTCTAGTGTAATTTCTAATGTAACTTATGTGTCAAATATATTATCATATGATTATGATAACAACATAAGCCTAGAAACATATTTTCAACTAGGCATAATAACAAACATAGTTTAGTCATGTTCATAAAATTAATACAAGCTTACAAAGACGCTTGCTTTTGTCACTATTACAAAATCATGATTTTTATACTTGAACTATGATGCCAATTCCAACATAACCTTCATATGAATCATAATAATTAAGTGGATCAAATTACACTAAAGATGACCATAGAATTATACATCATGTTGGCATAACAATAAATCATATACTTGCATGAATTTCAAATAAACTATTACAACATATAGTTGTTATTTTCAACATGAATCATATACTTGCAATTATCAAATGGGTGTTGTAAATAACTACCACAAACATGTAGTTTTCAATATGAATCATATGCTTGCATGAATCCCAATTAAAATTCCACAACATGTGGTTGTCAACATAAACCATATACTTGTATGAATCAAATCGTACACCATAGCACTGCCTAATCAAAATAACATACAAACATAAGTTATTATCGCCACAATTCCATTTCGTTGTTAACTTCCAACGCAAATCGCGTACTTGCAAATATCCAATCGTATACCATAATATTCCCAAATCGTTTAGCATCAAAGCAACATACAAATATAGATTATTATCGCCACAATTCCATTTCTTACTTTACACATAACAACACAATTATTTAATTCACATCGGAATAGCACTCTACTTACAACGTATGACGAATCTTCAATTCAGGAATCTGAATTCTGAATTTGGAGAAGCTATCCTTTGTTGTAGGCGTTGATTCGATTAATGTTGCTTTAAGCTTTGAATTATCTCCTAATTGTCTCTCTATTTCTGACGGCTATACTCAGTCTCTCCTCAGCAGCATGACGGCTTCATCTCCATTTTAGTTTGTGTGAATTAGGGTTAGTCTTAGGTCCTTTTTATAGAGTTTGTGAGTTGATTTAGACCGTCGATGAAGCTTGGTTTAATAATAGCCGTTCGTTCAAAGGAGAGGTCAATCAGGAGCTGACACCTAGCCCTAGTGACAAGGCAAGGCTCAGAAAATCGACCAAACACAGACCAGGCCAGCCAGGGTGGGCTGGGTTCGACCTGGCTCAGGGGCCAGGTCGACTCCCCAGTCGACCCCCAGGTTGACTCTAGAGTCGACCTGCCTGGGGCAGGTCGACACCTAGGTCGACTTCCAGGTCGACCTGGCCTGGCAGGTCGACCCTAGGGTCGACCCCCAGGTCGACCTGGTGGGTTTGGGCGGGAATTTTCCCGCCTACTCTGATTGGGCTGAAATTCAAATCTGTTTTCGAAATTTGAATTTTCTGAAACTTCATCAGGCCATAATTTGGTCATACGGGCTCCGTTTTTCGAAAACTTAGACTCTATTTCGCGTATTTTTCCGAGACGAACGCAATGGCATATCCCGTTTCCCTTAATACTTTGATTTGAAATTTATTATACTTTAATTTGTGAATTTCACTGTTATAAAATACACGGGGTGTTACATTCTCCCCCACTTAAAAGGATTTCGTCCCGAAATCTTCAAGTTCAGGAAGAATGTACATCATAACATCCAAACATCCATCTACTCATCCATCAAACACGAGCATCCATTGTCCTTAAAAGACTTCTAATGCTTCATGATAATATGCGAAGTGTGTGTGTACATGTACTTATCTAATGCAAAATCAGTCGGTCTACTGATTCAGTTGACCTCCTTAATGCGAATTATGTAAGTGCCATGAATCCATTATGTATGCAAATCCTCCTATTCGTGATTCTACATGAGTGCACAATCATTCATACAAATGCAACATCCATATGACAACACATTAAAGTTCAACCATAAACGAATGCAAACATATATGCATATGCAATATGAAGTGATTGAGCCGATCTAAAACCTAGATTGTGTGTGTATATGCAACCACGAGCAACCACTAGCAATCACTTGCAACCACTTGCAATCCTCATCCCTAACATGTTTCAATTACATGTTTTCATCCAAAGGGTTTCTTTCTAAAAGATAGGGTCGAGGAGATATACCTAAAAAGATAGATAAAAGCGCAACTTAAGAAAAAGGAAAAGATCAAAGATGTACCCTCGAAAAGAAAAGGGTAGGCAGCGCGTATTCTAGCTACAGTTTCCCAAGTTGCGTCTCCCTCGGCGTCGCTCCACTGAACTTTGACGAGCTTGACTTCGCGGATGCGTAGCTTCTTCGCTTCCGTTCCTAATATGCGGGTTGGAACTTTCCTTACGGTTGCTTCGCGTTCTACTTCAGCTTCTTCTAGGATATTGGCTCTACCACTTCAGCAGACTCATGTAGACATTTTCGGAGATGTGAAACGTGAAAGACGTTGTGAACTCCGGCCAATTTTTCGGGTAGCTCTAATCTATAGGCCATTTTCCCAATTTTCTCAATGATAGGGAATGGCCCTACGAACCTTGGTGCTAGCTTCCCTGTGGTTCCAAAACGAACAACGTTACTTAGCGGAGATACCTTAAGAAAAACTCTGTCCCCAACCTCAAATTCAAGGTCGGTCCTCCTCTTGTCGGCGTAGGACTTTTGTCTGTCTTGGGCCGTCTTTATCCTTCTTCGTATCAAGTCTACTTTTTCAGAAGTCTCTCAGATCATATCTGGTCCAAGTATGAGCTTATCAATAGACTCCCACCAACAAGTGGGTGATCGGCACGGTCTTCCATATAAAGCTTCGAAGGGCGCCATTCCGATGGTTGCTTGATAGCTGTTGTTGTAGGCAAATTCCACCAAAGGAAGATGGTCTTCCCATGTCCCTCCGAAGTCAAGGACGCACAGTCTTAGAAGGTCCTCCAAAACTCTGTTCACTCTTTCTGTTTGGCCGTCGGTTTAGGGATGATAGGCTGTGCTCAAGCATAATTGTGTGCCTACCGCTTCTTGCAGACTCCGCCAAAACTCACTGATGAAGATAGGGTCTCGGTCGCTAACAATGCTGGATGGTATTCCATGGAGTCGAACGATTTCCTTGAGGTAAAGAGATGCTAGGGATGAGGCAGTTCTTTTACTTTTGACAGGTAAAAAGTGGGCGCTTTTAGTAAGCCTATCCACTATTACCCAAATGCTAGTGTTGCCTCACCTAGACCTAGGCAGCCCATCGATGAAGTCCATTGAGATGCTATCCCACTTCCACTGTGGGACTTCTAGAGGATGTAGCAGACCGCCAGGCTTTTTCTGTTCCGCCTTAACCTGTTGGCACACCATACACTTAGAAACGAAATCTGCCACGTCCTTCTTCATGCCGTTCCAAAAGAAAGTTCTTTTTATGTCCTTGTACATTTTATCTCCGCCTGGGTGTATCGTCATCTTGGAGTGATGTGCTTCCTCGAGAACCTTCTTTACTAAATCCCTTGTTTGTGGGATGCATAGTCTTCCGTCTCGCCTTAGCCAACCCTTATTATCGATGGAGTATCTGTTGTGTTGACTTGAAGTCTCACCCCTAATTAGCCGATCAATCGTTTCCACAAGTTGAGGGTCCTCGCGTTGTGTTGTCCCTATCGGGTCAACTAAAGTCGGGCGTACTTCGAGAGATGCCAGCAAGCCTGGTACAAAATCGGAGGAAGGCCTAAAGTCGAAGCTGGCTATAAACTCTAGGATTTGTCTTTCAACAAACAGCGGGCTTAGGGTCAGTTTCTTTCGGCTCAACGCGTCTGCCACTACGTTGCCTTTGCCCGGAGTATAGGAGATCTCGAAATCATACGAGGCAAGAAACTCCATCCATCTCTGTTGCCTCAAGTTAAGGTCCTTCTGCAAGAAAAGGTATTTCAACGATTTATGGTCAGTGTAAAGTTCGAACTTCTCACCTAGGAGATAGTGTCTCCAAGACTTGAGTGCAAAGACGATGGCAGCTAATTCAAGATCGTGGGTCGGATAGTTCTTTTCATGCACTTTCAACTGTCTTCCGCCATAAGCTACTACCCTTCCTACTTGCATTAAGACAGCGCCTAGCCCTGTCCCACATGCATCTGTATAAACTGTGAACATCTTGCTTCCATCTGGCAACGTTAAAACCGGGGCTGTTGTAAGATCCCTTTTCAGTCGCTGGAAAGCAAACTTGCAATCCAAGTCCCAATTGAACACTAAATTCTTCATGGTCAACTTTGTGAGCGGAGCAGAGATTTTCACAAAATCCCTTATGAACTTCCGATAGAAACCTGCTAGTCCTAGAAAACTTCGGACCTCAGTTGCATTCCCTGGTGTCTTCCAATCCTGTACCGCCACTACCTTAGCAGGGTCCAGTGCTAACCCTTGTTTGGATACTATGTGCCCAAGGAACCTCACTTCTTCTCTCCAAAAGTGGCATTTGGAGAATTTGGCTTTTAGCTGATGGACTCGCAGAGTTTCCATGATTGCCCTTAAGTGCTGAGCATGTTCCTCTTCACTCTTTGAGAAGATAAGGATATCATCTACGAAGACCACTACGAACTTATTGAGGAAATCTCTGAATACCCTACTCATCAGGTCCACGAAGTAAGCAGGTGCATTTGTCAAGCCGAAAGGCATGACAAGCCATTCAAAGAAGCCATCTGGGGTTCTGAATGTCGTTTTATCGATACCATCTTCAGCCACCCTTAGCTGATGAAAACCGGTCGCTAAATCGAGTTGGGAGAAAACAGACGCTCCTACAAGCTGATCAAACAAATCGTCAATTCTGGGGAGAGGGTGCTTATTCTCTTTCGTTAGCTTGTTGAGCTCCATATAGTCAACACATAGACGGAGTGAACCATCCGCCTTTGTAGCGAACACCACTGGAGCGCCCTATTCTGAAATGCTCCTCCTAATGAACCCCTTTTCTAGAAGCTCTTTAATCTGTTTACTGAGCTCTTTCCTTTCCCGTGGAGCCATGTGTCTAACGGGCAACGCAACGGGCTTTGCATTATCTACAAGGTATATGCGGAAGTCTATCTCCCACTTCGGAGGCAAGCCCTTCACCTCTTCTAAGACATCCGGATATTCCCGGACCACTCTAACCGATTGCAAATTTTCAACGGAGGCATCTAGCGATTCAAGATAACTAAGCATAACCGCATACGAGGGATTACAAGAAATTTCCAAAGTATTACCAAGCTGGGTTAGGAGCCTAACAACCCTTTTCTCACAATCAAGGATGGCCCCATTACTGGATAGCCAATCCATGCCCAAAATCAAACCATATCCCGAAAAGCCCAAAACAAAGGCACTACACTTAAATTCTACGCTTAGAATAGAAATTTTCAATCCCAAACAGATCATAGACAAATGAGCTGGGCCCCCAATTGGGTTTGAAACAATTAAGGGGTCCTCTACCATACTAGTTTTTAGGTGCAGAGATTCTACTAAAGCAGACGAGATAAAGGAGTGTGATGCGCCAGAATCAAATAAAGTGCGAACGGGGTGATCATAAAGATAAACTACACTTTCTACAGAAGTATTTATACCTCGCTGTTGCAGAGGTGGCGCCTGTAGCACATGAACTTGTGCCCCTGTAGTGGATCTAGCCCTCTGCCCTTGTCCTGGTTTCTTTGGGCATTCCTTAGCCATGTGGCCTATCTCACCGCAAGAAAAGCACCCACCATTCATCTTGGCCTTCTTTTTCCGGCAATCTTTCACTAAGTGCCCCAATTTGCCACAGAAATTACACTTCCTCTTCTCTTTGTTGCCTTTCCCGCCCTTCTTAAAGTCTGTCTTCTTAGGCTGCAAACCTTCTTTCTTCCCTTGAGAGTTTTCTACCTTTGTCTCCTTCTTGCCCTTATCCTCTTCGTTCAGCAACGCCATCTGTACCAACCTTTCATACGTAGCTCCCATGGGTATATGGGTCATGGCCGAACTGTGTAATGGCTCATTCAACCCTTTGACAAAACGGAGAACCTTCTTGTGCGGGGTGTTGACTAGGTCCAGTCCAAACCTAGCCAGCTCATCAAACTGATTAACATACTCTTTGACTGTCTTATTCCCTTGCTTAAGAAACAAGAATTTTTCCAACTGCAAACTCCTTTCTGCGTCTGAGAGAAATTTAGCCTCAAACCTTGCCCTAAAGTCCTCCCATGTTTCCACTGGTCTTTCTGCATTAGTGACTTCCCACCAGTAGGAAGCCTCGCCTTTAAGTAGCCATACTGCCAGTTGTACTTTCTGTCTATCCTCTACCTCAAAGATGATGAATAAGTCCTCGGTTTCTTTCAGCCAATTTCTAGCTGCCACGAAGGACTCAGTTCCATGAAAATCCTTTCCTCCCATAGCTTTAAAATCTTTACATATCTTAGCAAAGGTGTTTCCCCGTGGAGGAGGTGGAGGAAGAGGTGCTGCTGCAGCTGGATGATTTCCTGCAGCTGGGGGAGGAGGAACGGTAGGACCTGGCTGAGTGGCCCTTGCTTCTAAGAACCGTCTAAACCAATCAGGTATTGGTACATCCTCTGGCAAGTTAAGTTCTTCGGACATGCTGAAACAAAAAGGATAGATTCAAAACGAAGGATAAGAGATAGTTCCTATGGCTTTGGGGGGACTTTGCCTTTTAAAATAAAATAATATTTTATCTTAAAAATGCTTCTTTAAATTTCCTTTTTGAAAATAAATTTTCAAAACTTTTTTTCTTATCTGGTAAACCTATGCTCTGATACCAAGTGAAACACCCCACCTCCATTAGGGTCACTCTCAAAGGGAATGCCCTAATTTTGGTGGAGGTTTATAAGTATAAGTCACAGATATACAAGACAGATATAAGAACACATATTTTTGAACAGCGGAAAACAACAACTTTTATTTCATTAAAATACGTGTTACACCAACCATACCATAATTGTCTTACAATACTTCCAAAAACATAACATCTTCATAACTGTCTTGATTACATTATTTAAAGAAGCATAAAGAAAACATAAATAAACTGCAAAAGTCCCATAATTGCTGTCCAAAGCCATAGTCCAAAACGAAAAGATCCAAGCAATACATTCTTTCTCTCCAAGCTGGATATGAAGGCTGGTCAAGCTGCGGTGTTCCCTCCCTGTGGACCTGGGGGGGGGGGGGGGTGACGGAAGAAAAGAAGACGAAAGAAAAGTAGAGTCAGACATAAAGCCTAAGTAAGTCTAGGACTATTCAGTCTATGAATAAAGAACTGGGTATGATAAGTATAAACTAGAAATGGGAAAGCACCATAAACTTAGTTAATATACTATCGTACCCCATATTAATCTCTGTACCCATATAAACTAGTTCCCAACAGGCAACCCATAATCAGGGTGAAGTGATCCATTTTATGATGATCGGCTCCTACTCGCATAGTTACATGTGTCTTACGGCCCCCATTGTTGTAGTTACCTATGCTGGTCCCACCATGGGGTGTATCAAGTCCCATGGTGGCGGCCCGACACAATCCTAGAATGCACAGGTATGCTACTGGTGCCCAGTGCCTTAGTTTTCTGCGCCGGAGTGTGTGCATGCCCGCACCCCGTTAGAACCTACACTGCTGCACCACCGCAGTCGATTTGACCTCTTACAGTCAGCCCATTAATCGTGCCCCACCCTGCCTAGTTTCAGGGTATCACGATACCTTGTAGGGTTACTGCTGGAAAGGGTCCCTCGCAACTAGGTTTTCTATTTCTAGCCAACATGCTAAGTTGGTTAAGTGTTTTATAAACCTAACCCCCAATCACTCTGTTTAGTTTAGCATGTTCTATTTTGATTAAGTCTTAATTCACTTAATCCTATCAACCCCGACTCAGCCTTAATTGTCTTATTAAAGCCTTGACCTCTCAAATTAGACAGGTATTGTTGTGGCTGCCTGTTGCCGGTTGGGTCTGGGCAGTCTTACGCCACAACTCGGTCTAACCTCGGGTCCTTATTGGGCTCCGTGTTTAACCACCCACATTGGATAGGTATTGTTGTGACTACTGGACAGCCGGGCGGTTCCGAGCAGGTATACATCACAACTCAATCCAACCTCGGGTTAAACACATCGTATTTTCTATATTCACATATTTTGTGTCTTTTCTTTTTATATATAAATATTTGCGGCCCATTATTCAAATTCATCTTTATTGATTAAGATTTATTTATGCCACTTAATTGTTTTCAAGGTTGTTGGCATGCGTCAAACATGCCAACACATATGTTCTATATTTTAGCCCAAACGTCATTACCCCCGTTTTATACGTTCGCTCCAATGTAATGTGCGTTGGATTTAACACTTAAACCCAATTTAGCCATATGAAAAGGGGAGGCTTATAACATGGTGTTTATAAGGTAACATAAAAAGGGGAGTGTGAACGCATGAACTTGCAACATAACGATTCAATTAACATAAGGTAGGCACATGTGAACTTGCAATTGTAACAACATATAATATAAGCAATACTTAAACATGAATCATTCTATTCACATAATCATGGTATAAACAAAACTTGAATCATTCTATTCGTGTAGTCATGGCATAAATGATACTTAAACATGAACCATTCTAATCATATAATTATGGCATAATCATAATTGAACATGAGTCCTTCTATTCATATATTCATGGTTCTTATCCTATCTATGTAACTTGTAAGTGGGATGTAATTCTAGTGTAATTTCTAATGTAACTTATGTGCCAAATATATTATCATATGATTATGATAACAACATAAGCCTAGAAACATGTTTTCAACTAGGCATAATAACAAACATAGTTTAGTCATATTCATAAAATTAATACAAGCTTACAAAGACGGTTGCTTTTGTCACTATTACAAAATCATGATTTTTATACTTGAACTATGATGCCAATTCCAACATAACCTTCATATGAATCATAATACTTAAGTGGATCAAATTACACTAAAGATGACCATAGAATTATACATCATGTTGGCATAACAATAAATCATATACTTGCATGAATTTCAAATAAACTATTACAACATATAGTTGTTATTTTCAACATGAATCATATACTTGCAATTATCAAATGGGTGTTGTAAATAACTACCACAAACATGTAGTTTTCAAAATGAATCATATGCTTGCATGAATCCCAATTAAAATTCCACAACATGTGGTTGTCAACATAAACCATATACTTGTATGAATCAAATCGTACACCATAGCATTGCCAAATCAAAATAACATACAAACATAAGTTATTATCGCCACAATTCCATTTCGTTGTTAACTTCCAATGTAAATCGCGTACTTGCAAATATCCAATCGTATACCATAATATTCCCAAATCGTTTAGCATCAAAGCAACATACAAATATAGATTATTATCGCCACAATTCCATTTCTTACTTTACACATATCAACACAATTATTTAATTCACATCGGAATAGCACTCTACTTACAACGTATGACGAATCTTCAATTCAGGAATCTGAATTCTGAATTTGGAGATGCTATCCTTTGTTGTAGGCGTTCATTCGATTAACGTTGCTTTAAGCTTTGAATTATCTCCTAATTGTCTCTCTATTTCTGACGGCTATCCTCAGTTTCTCCTCAGCAGCATGACGGCCTCATCTCCATTTTAGTTTGTGTGAATTAGGGTTAGTCTTAGGTCCTTTTTATAGAGTTTGTGAGTTGAATTAGACTGTCGATGAAGCTTGGTTTAATAATAGCCGTTCGTTCAAAGGAGAGGCCAATCAGGAGCTGACACCTAGCCCTAGTGACAAGGCAAGGCTCAGAAAATCGACCAAACACAGACCAGGCCAGCCAGGGTGGGCTGGGTTCGACCTGGTTCAGGGGCCAGGTCGACTCCCCAGTCGACCCCCGGGTCGACTCTAGAGTCGACCTGCCTGGGGCAGGTCGACACCTAGGTCGACTCCCAGGTCGACCTGGCCAGGAAGGTCGACCCTAGGGTCGACCCCCAGATCGACCTGGTGGGTTTGGGCTGGAATTTTCCCGCCTACTCTGATTGGGCTGAAATTCAAATCTGTTTTCGAAATTTGAATTTTCTGAAACTTCATCGGGCCATAATTTGGTCATACGGGCTCCGTTTTTCGAAAACTCGGACTCTATTTCGCGTATTTTTCCGATACAAACGCAATGGCATATCCCGTTTCCCTTAATACTTTGATTTGAAATTTATTATAATTTAATTTGTGAATTTCACTGTTATAAAATACACCGGGTGTTACATAAACCATCACTCACATATCCTCTTCCAACATACACTCCATTCTTTGATATTACAAACTTATCAGTAACAAATGTCAGTTTGAAACCATGCTTGCTGAGCAACGATCCTGAAATCAGGTTCTTGCGGATTTCTGGAACATGGAGAACGTTATTCAATTTTAGTTCCTTTCCCAGAGGTCAACTTCAATACAATCTTTCCCTTGTCTTCCACCTTTGAAGCTGATGAGTTGCCCATGAATAGTTGCTCGTGATCAGTGGTAGGTTTGTAGGTAGGAAACATCCACTTGTTGGCATATATATGATGAGTGGCTCTTGTGTCTAGAAACCACTCCTTGTTGTTGCCTACAGGTTGCATTCAGAAACAACTGCACATATATCCATATCTGCAACATCATCTGAATTTTCTGCCATATTTACTTCTGGTTTCTTCTTTATGGGAGCACGACATATGGCTGCTTTGTCGCCTTTCTTTCCACAATTGTGGCAAGATCCTTGGAACTTCTTTTGTTTCTTTGCCTTAGGATCCTGCTCTAGCTCGCTTTCTTTTGTTTGTCTTTTCATCCTCAACCACATTAGCCTTTGCCTGTAACGAACTGGTAGCATTTTTCTTTGATTTTCTATTGTCTTCTTCAATTCGTAGATAAACAACCAGATCCTCCATGGTCATTTCCTTAAGCTTATTCTTTAAATAGTTTTTGAATTCCTTCCATGACGGGGGCAACTTTTCGAAAGTGGCAGCCACTTGGAATGACCTTTACTTCATCTTTTCGTCATGAATTTCTTGAATGATTACTTGGAGTTCTTGAATCTGACTGATGACTATTTTGGAATCGACCATTTTGAAGTCAAAAAAATTCCCAACAATGAATTTCTTTATTTCGGCATCTTCAGTCTTGTACTTCTTTTCAAGAGATAACCAGACCAACTTTGCAGTCTCAATGGTACAATATACATTATATAAACTATTATCTAAACCATTGAGAATATAATTCTTACAGATGAAGTCAGAATTCTTCCATGTAGTAAGAGCCTCGACTTTGGTGGCATCAGGCTCCAGTTCTTCAACAAATGGGGGATCCTCTGAAAGGTATTTGACCAACCCTAAGGTTGTCAGGTAGAAAAGCATCTTTTCTTGCCCGCGTTTGAAATCTTGGCCATTAAACTTCTTTGGTCTCCTGCCACGTGAATGTGGAACGGTTGGTGGAACCAGAGGCGGAGCCGATGGCACAGTCTGTATCGGCACGATTTGATGTTGCTAGTTTGTGACATCATCGTCTGCAAATATAAGCAACAATCAACTAGTATCATTTCAAAATTGTTAGAAATCAACAACGGAAACGACAGAAAACCATTTATACGAACATTTACGCCTTTAAGCGTTAGTAGTATTGTTTCAAAGAGGTTGCAATTCACAACAACTATGAACAATCACGGTATTGCAATTGAATCATATAAAACAATACTATGCAATGAAGAATACACGGAAAACAAGAGAATTGCTTATTAATATCCGAGTCCAGTGAGTGTTGTTTTCTAGAAACGAAATTTCTCCCTCTACTAAGCTGATAGGTTAAATGAGCAATAGTTTCCCAAGGATGAAACATAACCTTATTTATGATGTCGCACTGCAGTCACAAATTGACGATGAATGCAAGGGTAATTGTTTATTGAAGAACAGAGCAGTGGGAGGGGAAGAAAAAGAGGAGTGAAATTAGAGAAAAAACTATTTTTAATTCGATTTTCGCAGCCCTATATATAGGCTTGAAGAGGCATCTTTTCATAAGTAGGTGCTTCTGTTTGAATTGCAACGGCTATGACTGTTGGAAAGGTTGCGACCCTTTACCAACAGACATTTACGTTGGTATTTGCGTGCCGAATTTCAAAAATATGACGGTTTTGTAATAACATTGCTTCTCTCTTCTGTTTCCTCTTTCTTTTGTAATAACATATCAAGCCTTAGTACAAGTAATGGCAAAGGTGTCAGTTTTCCCCGATGTGGGACTAAATGATTTTGCCAAACCCACTCATTGATTTCCAACAATCCCTCACAAGAATGAGTGGTTATCTTATCTGTTCTTAAAATTGCGAAGTGTTTATCATATTGGTAAAAGTAGCACAAAGGCCTTGAACTTTTCCTAGTGTTTTATCGTTATGACTGACTGGCAAATCAGTGGACTAGAATGTCTTTGAAAAGTAAGTCGTTTGTGTAAGTCTATAAAGATAACACTCGATAAATATCCTTTAACCCCTTGGTTCTTTGTTTTAGTTCATTTTTTCCATGAACACCGCCTTGGTTTCATGAGTGCTTGAAGAACTCGACCTTACAATTTTTCTTAAAGTGGTGCCTTCACACTCACATAGATGATTCTATAAAGAGTATCCCGTAATACCCCACTTGGTTCTTTATAACACCACAGTATAGACATCATTAAAAGCCAAGCTTAACCTATTCTCTAACGGGTTGTGCACTAACTTATCATAGGAATGGTTTGTATTTAACAGTGCCGTCAAGTTTATCTTAAACTTAGTTGTCCCTTTGAACCTAGATCTTGGGATCTCCAGTCAACTAGGTGGGGTTTTCGTTTTAGAAAACTTTTAATTCATAGGTCTTAAGCCCATTCCCATCAGCAAGGTTTGAACATTCTCCCTTGGCAAGCCTTTTGCTAGTGGTCCGCTATGTTATCATTTGACCTTACATAGTCTATAGTGATAATTCCATTAGAGAGAAGTTGTCTTATGGTTTTATGTCTATGACGAATATGTCGAGACTTACCATTAGACAATGTACTATTTGCTCTTCCTATAGCAAATTGACTATCGCAATGTATACATATTGGAGGTACAGGTTTTTCCCAATTTGGAATGTCTTCCAAGAAACTCCTAAGCTAATCTGCTTCTTCTGCGGCTTTATCTAGAGAAATGAACTCTGATTCCATTGTTAACCTTACTATGCAAGTCTGTTTGGATGATTTCCATGAGATTGCTCCATTTTCTAACGTAAACACATATCCACTTGTGGATTTTTTGTCATTTGAGCTAGTTATCCAATTGGCATCACTATATCCTTCTACCACTAAAGGATACTTCTCATATTGCAACACACAGTTTTGTGTGTTCTTTAGATATCCTAGGACCCTGATTATTGATATCCAGTGATTTTTTCCGGGATTACTGGTATATCTACTCAGCTTGCTTATAGCATATGCAATATCAGGCCTAGTGCAATTCATGACATACATGATACTTCCTAGTATGTGAGAGTATTCAAGCTGACATATTCCATTACTGGTGTTCTTCACCCAATTATGGTTCATATTCACTGGTGAATTTGCAATGGTTATATTATACTGTTTTAACCTTTCAAGTAATTTGGCAATGTAATGCGACTAAGATAAAGCATATCCCTGTGATGTTTTCATAATTTTCACACACAGGATTACATCATCCACTCCTAGGTCTTTCATATCGAATCTAGAGGATAACATATCCATCGTAGATTTTATTATGGCCTTATTATTCCCCAGGATTAACAAATCATCAACATTAAGACATACAACGACATATCCAATATCCGTATATTTTATATAGACACATTTATCCAATTCATTTTTTTTGAATCCATTTGATAACATAGTCTCATAAAATTTCTCGTGCCATTGTTTAGGTGCTTGTTTAAGGCCATAAAGTGATTTTACTAACTTGCACACCTTATTTTCATTTCCTGGGCTAAAAATCCCTTCAGTTTGCTGCATATATATATATATATATATATATATATATATATATATATATATATATATATATATATCTTCTTCTAGTTCACCATACAAAAACATAGTTTTCACATCCATTTGGTGTATTTCAAAATTTAATATGGATGCAATCGAATAAGCAT
The DNA here is from genome assembly GCA_030737875.1 of Allium sativum. Lineage (NCBI taxonomy): Eukaryota > Viridiplantae > Streptophyta > Magnoliopsida > Asparagales > Amaryllidaceae > Allium > Allium sativum. Next base: position 783,659,083 of record CM060921.1, read on the forward strand.
CCTAATCGATGTTATGTTAGTTACTGGTGAATACGTTTCAAAGTAATCTAGATCTTCCTTCTGTCTAAATCCTTTTATTACAAGTCTTGCTTTATACTTGTCTATTGAGCCATCAGCTTTCATATTTTTCTTAAATATCGATTTATATCCTTTGGGTAAATCCACTAGTTCCCATGTATGGTTTTGTAAAATGGATTATATTTCACAGTTGACAGCCTTCTTCTAGTATGGAGCCTTAGGAGAAGACATTGCTTGTTGGTAAGTAAGAGTTTCATTTTCTATCATATATGCATAGAAATCAGGTCCAAAGGTTTTAGAAGTCCTTTAACATTTGCTCCTTCTGGGTTCCTCTACCTCTGTTTCATCATTTCTCTCATTTTAGTTTTGATTAACATTACCGTCAAGAGTATTTATATCTCTTGATCTCTTTTGAACAATATTTTCAATAGAGGATTTTAGAGGATAAATATGTTCAAATAATCTAGCACTTCGTGACTCGATAATGGTGTTTTCATGACTGTCATCAATTTCAGATTTGTACACCAAAAATCGATATGCACTACTATTATGAGCATATCCAATGAATATGCAATCTATAGTCTTTGGTCCAATTTTGACCTTTTTCGGTTTTGGTATTTCTACTTTGGCAAGACACCCCCACACTTTCAAGTATTTGTAGGATAGTGGTCTGTTTTTCCAAAGTTCATATGGATATTTAGATGTTTTCTTTTGTGGTATTTTATTAAAAATATGATTTGCCGAAAGAATAGCTTCTCCCCAAAAGTTATCTGGTAAGCTAGAACTAATTAGTAAGGCATTCATCATTTGTTTAAGAATTCTATTTTTCCATTCGGCTATACCGTTGGATTGAGGTGAATACGGGGCTGTAGTTTGATGAATAATTCCGTGCCCAGTGCAGAATTCCTCAAATGGAGACTCGTATTCTCCTCCTTTATCATTTCTTAAAGATTTTATTTTCTTGTTGAGTTGATTCTCAACTTCTGCCTTATATTGTTTAAACATGTCGATCGCTTCGTCCTTACTTCTAAGCGGAGATATACATAACAATACCTGGTACAATCATCAATGAATGTGATAAAGTGGCTCTTTCCACCTCTAGTTTGACACATTTTCAAATCGCATACAATAGTATGTGTTAATTCTAGAGGTTCAGTTTCTCGTTCAATGTGATAAAACAAGGTTCTTGTCAGTTTTTCTTCTGCACAAACTTGACATTTATAGTTGGATTCTATATTGCATTTTGGTATAAATTCTAGATTAATAAATTTTCGCATTGTGTCAAAATTTACATGCCCTAATCCAGAATGACATATGTTAGAAGGGTCAACAATTTAAGCAGAAGATTCACTTTTATTTATATCATTGTTTGCTACAACAGTGGTTACAGTTGCTTTAATAAACCATCACTCACATATCCACTTCCAATATATACTCCATTCTTTGATATTACAAACTTATCAACAACAAATGTTAGTTTGAAATCATGCTTGTTGAGCAACGATCCTGAAATCAGATTCTTGCGGATTTCTGGAACATGGAGAACGTCATTCAATTTTAGTTCCTTTCCAGAAGTCAACTTCAATAAAATCTTTCCCTTGCCTTCCACCTTTGAAGCTGATGAGTTGCCCATGAATAGTTGCTCGTGATCAGTGGCAGGTTTGTAGGTTGTAAACATCAACTTGTTGGCACATATATGACGAGTGGCTCTTATGTCTAGAAACCACTCCTTGTTGTTGCCAACAAGGTTGCATTCAGAAACAACTACACACATATCCATATCTGCAACATCATCTGGATTTTTTTTTTATATTTGCTTCTGGTTTCTTTTTTTTGGGGGCACGACACATGGCTGCTTTGTGGCCTTTCTTTCCACAATTGTGGCAAGATCCTTGAACTTCTTTTGTTTCTTTGTCTTAGGATCCTGTTCTCGCTTTCTTTTGTTTGTTTTTTCATCTTCAACAACATTAGCTTTTGCTTGTAACGAACTGGTAGCCTTTTTCCCTGGTTTTCTGTTGTCTTCTTCGATTCGTAGACGAACATGCAGATCCTCCATGGTCATTTCCTTGCACTTATGTTTCAAATAGCTTTTGAAATCCTTCCATGACGGAGGGAACTTTTCGATAGCGGCAATTACTTGGAATGACTCACTTAACTCCATCTTTTCATCATGAATTTCATGAATGATTACTTGGAGTTCTTAAGTCTAACTGACGATTGTTTTAGAATCGACCATTTTGAAGTCAAGAAACATACCGACAATGAATTTCTTTATTCTGGCGTCTTCAGTCTTGTACTTCTTTTCAAGAGATAACCAGAGCACCTTTGCAGTCTCATTGTTACAATATACATTATATAAACTTTTATCTAAACCATTGAGAATATAATTCTTACAGATGAAGTCAAAATTCTTCCATGCTGTAAGAGCCTCGACTCAGTTCTTCAACAAACGAGGGATTCTATGAAAGGTAGTGGGCCAGCCCTAAGGTTGTCAGGTAGAAAAGTATCTTTTGTTGCCAGCTTTTGAAATCCTGGCCATTAAACATCTTTGGTCTCTCGCCATGCGAATATGGAACGATTGGTGGAACCATAGGCGGAGCCAGTGGCACAGTTTGTGTTGGAACAGATTTGTTATTGCTAGTTTGCGACATTGTCGTCTACAAATATAAGCAACAATCAACCAATATTATTTCTAGATTGTTAGAAACCAATCAACAGAAACGACAGAAAACCATTTCCACGAACACTAACGCCTTTAAGCGTTAGTAATATTATTTCAAAGAAGTTGCAATTCGCAACAACTATGAACAATCACAGTAATGTAAAAGAATCATATAAAACAACACTATGTAATGTAGAATACAGTGAAAACAAGAGAATTACTGATTAGTATCCGAGTCCGGTTAGTGTTTTTTCCTTGAAACAAAACTGCTCCCATTATGGAGTTGATAAGTCGAGCAATAGTTTCCCAAGGATGAAACGAAACCTTATTTGTGATGTCGTGTTGCAATTACAAATGGACGACGAACGCAAGGTAGTTTGTGTATTTGTTTATTGAAGAAATAAGCAAAGGGAGATGAAGAAACAGAGGAGAGAAATTAGAGAAAAAACTATTTTTAACTTGATTTTCGCAGGCCTATATAAAGGCTTGAAGAGGCTTCTTTTCATTAATAGGTGCTTTTGTTTCAGTTGCAACGGCTATGAAAGTTGGAAAGGTTGCTACCCTTTACCAATAGACATTCCCGTTGGTATTTACGCGCCGAATTTCAAAAATATGACGGTTCGCAACGTGGCAAGCCCATCAACAATCGAACGAAGGCCCAATCGATCAGGATACCCTAAGAGCCCCAAGGCCTAAGGCCCTATCTTTTGACCATTAAACATTAATGTGAATGCTTATCATGCCATAGTTTATGCCATTGCCTCTCTCTTCCATCTCCTCTTTTTATTGTAATAACATATCAAGCCTTAGTACAAGTAGTGGAAAAGGTGTTAGTTTTCCCCGATGTGAGACTAAATGATTTTTCCAAACCCACTCATTCATTTCTAACAACCCCCCACATGAATGAGTGCTTATCTAATTTGTTCTTAAAATTTCGAAGCATTTATCATATCGGTAAAAGTAGCACAAAGGCCTTGAACTTTTCCTAGTGTTTTATCGTTATGACTAGTTGGCGAATCAGTGGACTAGAATGTCTTTGAATAGTAAGCCGTTTGTGTAAGTCTATAAAGATAACACATGATAAATATTCTTCAACCCCTTGGTTCTCTGTTTGTGTTCGTTTTTTTCCATGAACACCACCTTGGTTTCATGAGAACATGAAGAATTCGACCTTGCAATTCTTCTTGAAGCGGTACTATCGCATTCACATAGGCGGTTCTATAAAGAGTATCCCGTAACACCCCACTTGGTTATTTATAACACCACAGTATAGACATCATTAAAAGCCAATCTTAACCTATTCTCTGACGGGTTGTGAACTGACCTATCGTAGAAATAGTTTTTATTTAACAGTGCCGTCAAGTTTATCTTAAACTTAGTTGTCCCTTTGAATCTACATCTTGGGATCTCCAGTCAACTAGGTGGGGTTTCCGTTTTAGATAAAAATTAATTCATAGGTCTTAAGCCCATTCCCATCGATAAGGTTTGAACTTTCTCCCTTGGCAAGCCTTTTGTTAGTGGATCCGCTATGTTATCCTTTGATCTTACACAGTTTATAGTGATAAGTCCATTAAGGAGAAGTTGTCTAATGGTTTTATGTCTACGACAAATATGTCTAGACTTACCATTATACAGTGTATTATTTTCCCTTCCTATACCAGATTGACTATCACAATGTACACATATTAGAGTTACAGGTTTTTCCATATTTGGAATATCCAAGAAACTCCTAAGCCAATCTGCTTCTTCAACGGCTTTATCTAGAGCAATGAACTCTGCTTCCATTATTGACCTTACTATGCAAGTCTGTTTGGATGATTTCCATGAGATTGCTCCATTTCCTAATGTAAACACATATCCACATGTGGATTTTGTGTCATTTGAGCTAGTTATCCAATTGGCATCACTATATCCTTCTACCACTGAAGGAAACTTCTCATATTACAACACGTAGTTTTGTGTGTACTTTTGATATCCTAGGACCCTGATTATTGCTCTCCAGTGATGTTTGCCAGGATTACTGGTATATCTACTCAGTTTGCTTATAGCGTATGCAATATCAGCCCTAGTGCAATTCATGACATACATGATACTTCCTAGAATGCGAGAGTATTCAAGTTGATATATTCCATTACCGGTGTTCTTCACCCAATTTTGGTTCATATCCACTGGTGATTTTGAAATGTTATATTATGCTGATTGAACCTTTCAAGTAATTTGGCAATATAATGTGACTGAGGTAAAGTATATCCTTGTGATGTTTTCATAATTTTCACACCCAAGATTACATCAGTCACTCCCAGGTCCTTCATATTGAATCTAGAGGATAGCATATCCTTCATAGATATTATTATGGCCTTATTATTCCTTAGGATTAACAAATCATCAACACAAAGACATACAATGACATATCCAATATCCTTATATTTTAAATAGACGCATTTATTTAATTCATTTATTTTGAATCCATTTGACAACATAGTCTCATCAAATTTCTCGTGCCATTGTTTCGGTACATGTTTAAGGCCATAAAGTGATTTTACTAACTTTCACTCCTTATTTTCATTTCCTGGGCTTAAAAATCCTTTATGTTTTTAAATATATATTTTTTCTTCTGATTCACCATTCAATACGTAGTTTTCACATCCATTTGGTGTATTTCCAAATTTAATATGGATACAATCGCAGTAAGCATCCTAATCGATGTTATTCTAGTTACTGGTGAATATGTATTAAAGTAATCTAGATTTGCCTTCTATTAAATCCTTTTGTTACAAGTTTTTCTTTATACTTGTCTATTGAGACGTTAACTTTCAGTTTTTTCTTAAATATACATTTATATCTTAGTGGTTTTGATCCTTTGGGTAGATCCACTAGTTCCCATTTACGGTTTTGTAAAATGGATTCTATTTCACTGTTGGCAGCCTCCTTCCCGTACGGAGCCTCAGGAGATGATATTTCTTGTTGGTAAGTAAGAGGTTCAGTTTCTATCATATATGCATAGAAATCGGGTCCAATGGTTTTAGAAGTCCTTTAATGTTTGCTCTTTCTGGGTTCCTCTACCTCTGTTTCATCATTTCATTCATTTGAGTTTGGATTAACATTATCCTCAAGAGTATCTATATCTCTTGATCTCTTTTGAACAATAGTTTCAATAGAGGATTTTAGAGGATAAATATGTTCAAAGAATCTAGCACTTCGTGACTCGATAATGGTATTTTCATGAATGTCATCAATTTTAGATTTGTACACCAAAAATCGGTATGCACTACTATTATATGCTTATCCAATGAATATGCAATCAATTGTCTTTGGTCCAATTTTGACCTTTTTCGGTTTCGGTATTTCTACTTTGGCAAGACACCCCACACATTCAAGTATTTGTAGGATGGTGGTCTTTTTTTTCAAAGTTCATGCGGAGATTTAGATGTTTTCTTTCGTGGTATTTTATTCAAAATATGATTTGTCGAAAGAATAACTTCTCCCAAAAAGTTATCTGGTAAGCCAGAACTAATTAGTAAGGCATTCATCATTTCTTTCAGAGTTCTATTTTTTCGTTTGGCTATACCGTTGGGTTGAGGTGAATACGGGGCTATAGTTAGATGAATAATTTCGTGCTCAGCATATAATTCCTCAAAAGGAGACTCGAATTCTCCTCCTATATCACTTCTTAAAGATTTTATTTTCTTGTTGAGTTTATTCTCATTTTTTGCCTTATACTATTTAAACATGTTGATTGCTTCGTCCTTACTTCTAAGGAGATATACGTAACAATATTTGTTACAATCATCAAGGTATGCGATAAAGTACCTCTTTCTACCTCTAGTTTGACACATTTTCAAATCGCATACATCAATATGTATTAATTCTAGAGGTTCGGTATCTCGTTCAACGTGATGAAACGAGGTTCTTGTCAGTTTTTCTTCTGCACAAACTTGACACTTATAGTTGGAATCTGTATTGCATTTTAGTATAAATTCTAGATTAATTAATTTTTGTAGTGTATCAAAATTTACATGCCCTAATCTAGAATGCCATATATTAGAAGGGTCAACAATATAAGCAGAAGATTTATATCATTGTTTGGTACAACAGTAATTACATTTGCTTTAAATAAACCATCACTCACATATCCTCTTCCAACATACACTCCAATCTTTCATATTACAAACTTATCAGCAACAAAAGTCAGTTTGAAACCATGCTTGATGAGTAACGATCCTGAAATCAGGTTCTTGCGGATTTTGGAATGTGGAGGATGTTATTCAATTTTAATTCCTTTATAGAAGTCAACTTCAATACAATCTTTCCCTTTCCTTCCACCTTTCAAGCAGATGAGTTGCCCATGAATAGTTGCTTGTGATCAGTGGCAGGTTTTGCAGGTTGTAAACATCCACTTGTTGGCACATATATGCCGAGTGGCTCTTGTGTCTAGAAACGGCTCCTTGTTGTTGCCAACAAGGTCGCATTCAGAAACAACCGTACACATATCCATATCTGCAACATCATCTGATTTTTTTGTCATATTTTCTTCTGGTTTCTTCTTTTTGGAGAGCATGACACACGACTGCTTTGTTGCCTTTCTTCCACAATTGTGGCAAGATCCTTGAAACTTCTTTTGTTTCTTTGTCTTAGGATCCTGCTCTCGCTTTCTTTTTTTCGTCTTTTCATTCTCAACCACATTAGCCTTTGCTTGTAACGAACCAGTAGCCTTTTTTTCTTCTAATTTTCTGTTGTCTTCTTCAATTCGTAGACGAACAACCAAATCCTCCATGGTCATTTCCTTGCGATTATGCTTCAAATTGTTTTTGAAATCCTTCCATGACGGAGACAACATTTCGATAGCGGCAACCACTTGGAATGACTCACTTAACTCCATCTTTTCATCATGAATTTCATGGTTGATTACTTGGAGTTCTTGAATCTGACCAAAGACTGTTTTGGAATCGACCATTTTGAAGTCAAGAAACTTCCCGACAATGAATTTCTTCATTCCGGCGTCATCAGTCTTGTACTTTTTTTCAAAGATAACTGTAACACCCCGAATTTTCTGAGAATAATAAAATTAAAAAATTCAAGAACACTAAATTTTTAGAAGAAGAATTAAATGAAATGGGTCGCACTATTACGTTCATCTCAAAATTTTGGTCAAGATAGACATTTGGTTTGCATAAAACGGATACGTTATGAACAAGTTATTAAGACTTGAATTTTTATGCATATGAGAAAAATATATATAGATATATATATAAAAATTAAATAAATAAATATGCAAAAACGTTCAAAACACCGAATCGGGAGGGGGAATAACCGAACCGGCCCATTTTTGAGGTCGACCCGAGCCTCGCTGGGTCGACTAGGGGTTGATTCAGGGTGTTTGGCTGTCAACCCATGGGCCGATTCGCTCAAAGGCAGATGTGGCATCTGATTGGTTCTGATGGACTCCTTGTTGAGTCATTAGGGTTGATGTGGCTATTCTATCTTGTCTGAATGGATTTGATTTGCTCTAGGTTAATCTGATGGTTCCTATTAAATCAAACTTCTATATAAGCAACCTAAATCTAAACCCTAAACCACACAAAAATACTCCTAGAGCTACCTAAAATTTTGAACGTAATTTAGAAGGAAAGTGGGCCATGAAAATAATTGATTTATAATTTACATATAAATATGTAGGATAAACATGAAAAATTACATGGCATAGATTGGTTCATGAAATGGTATATTTAGTATAACATTAATTGTGATCATAATTAAAAGGATAATTATGGCATAATTAAATTGGGGATAATTTACATATGGAATTTGTCATAAATAAGAAATATGTAAATTTAGAAAAGACGAATATGCCTAACCCGAGGTTAGACTGAGTTGTGGTGTATAACTGCCTAGAACCGACCGGCACATCCAGTGACCACAACAATACCTGTCTAATGTGGGTGGTTAGTACATTGAGCCCAAAAAGGACCCGAGGTTAGACTGAGTTGTGGTGTAAAACTGCCCGAAACCGACCGGCACATCCAGTGACCACAACAATACCTGTATAATGTGAGTGGTTGGTGCTTTAATAAAGCTAAGTCAAAATTGGTAGGGTTTAGTCAATTAAGGAAACACTTAACCAATTCAACATTTTAACTAAACTGATGGGTGAGGTTAAGTAAATTTAGAACACTTAACCATTATAACATGTTAATTAGACAAGTGGGTGAGGTTAATTAAATTCAGAACACTTAACCTTTATAACATGTTAATTAGACAAGTGGGTGAGGTTAAGTAAATTTAGAAACACTTAACCAATATAACTTGATTTATGGAAAGCTTAAGTTAAAATAAGAGGGCAACACTTAACCAATATAACTTGATTTGTAGTAGGGTTAAGTTATTAAAATAAGAGGGCAACACTTAACCAATATAACTTGATTTGTAGTAGGGTTAAGTTAACACAAGAAGGCAACACTTAACCAAAGTAACATGACATGTAGGTGGGTTAAGTTAACTTGAATTGATTGATGACACTTAACTAATACAACAAGATGAATACGTGGGGTTAAGTTAACAAGAAACATTTGACCAATATAACTTAATGAATGAACGGGGTTAAGTTAATAGGAAACACTTAACCGATCCAACATGATAAGTAAGGAGGGTCAAGTTAATAAGAAATGCTTAACCAACATGACATGATGAATGAGTGGGTTAAGTTGACATGAGTGACCAACACTTAACTAATATGGCGTAATGTGTGGGAGGGTCAAGTACATATCGGGTTGGTGGGTAATATTAGTAAATATAGGCCCACAAAACTTAACTATTAAATAAACATGCTTGAATCGATGGGTGGGTTAAGTACATCTCGTGTAGGTGGGTAATATTAGTACATATAGGCCCAAAAAACTTAACTGTTTATTAAAAATGCTTGATTCGATGGGAGGGTTAAGTACATATCGGGTTGGTGGGTAATATTAGTAAATATAGGCCCACAAACTTAACCAATAGGAAACCCCAGTAACGGGGACCCATTTCAGCAGTAACCCACATAGATGTATCACGGTACCCTGAACTAGGCAGGGTGGGGCACGATTACTGGGCTGATTATAAGAGGTCATAGCAGCGACAGGGGGTACGTCAGTGTAGGTTCCGACGGTTTACGGGCGTGCACGTACTCCGGAGTGGGAAAAAGCAGGCACTGGGTACCAGTAGTTATACACTGTGCATCTTGAATCGTGTCGGGTCGCTATCATAAGGATTGATACACCTTATAGTGGGACCAGCACAGGGTATCTACACGCAAGAGAGGGCCGATTGACATAGATACATGGAACATGAATACAAGTAGGGAGCCGATCGATAGGGTAGTAAGGGTACATCTAACTTGTTCATGGCAATTAGGCTGATTGAGGTGGAATCCTCACGATAGATGTACACCTGAAGGCTACCACAATTACAGGGGTTGGGATCACAATTATCATTTTATACAGATTACTAGTTGGGACACTAGTTAGGTGGTGCAAAGATAAATATAGAAATCAGATTAACAGAGTAGTAGCGAAGCAGAGAAAAAGTAGAAGCGCATTCAGTTCACCTTGCATTTATCTTGTCTTTAGATATCTTGTTTTTATGGTATTGTCTTATTTTCGGTTTATTCATGCCATGATCCTTTATCATGTTTGCATGATGAAAGATCACTGGACTTACCAGACTTATGTCTGACCTAGTTTGTTTTTCGCCTCTTTTCTTCCGTTTCCCCTCCACCCCCAGGTAGTCAGGGAGGGAATAGCTCAACCTAACTTGGACCTCTTCTCTTTCCAAGCTTGAAGATTAGTTGGTGTATCGCTTTGGACTCTCTCTCTTCCACTGCTATGGCTGGTTCATGCTTTATCGGGGAATATCATTGTTTTTATGCTTCTTTTATTCTTGGAAGTTTTTAAATCAAGACAGAAGTTCTATGTATTACATTTAAGTATGATTTAGGAAATTGTTGTAAAAGCTTGACTGAATTAAGTTTTTTATAAAATGACTTTATTTTCCGCTGCTTTATTTGTCTATCTTGTAATTTATCTGCATCTTTTACCTATAATGCTCCACCGAAGTTAATGCATTCCCTCTGTGAGTGACCTTATCGGAGGTGGGGTGTTTCACTTGGTATCAGGGCTGAAGGTTACCGGATCATATAAAATATTTGAAAAATTATTTTCTAAATGGTTTTAAAAGAAGCATTTTCAAAAGAAAAGTTTTGTTTTAAAGGCATATTCCCCAAAGCCATATGCACTATCTTTTGATCCTCTGTTTGAATCCTTGTTTCCTTCTTTCTTGAGTCTCCGGGGCTCCTGGCTTTATGGGATGTAACCTCATCGTGGCATGGTTCCGTAGGCTCGACGAGACTACGACACTTGTCAAATGGCAAACAAGTGCCCAACTTCCATCTATAGCCGTAGTAGTTTCACCTACGGCTAATTTTTCTTTCAAGCTTTGTAGGATTTTCCGTGCGATGGAGGCAGCTTTCAAAAGACCTATCAACAAGTTACACAAGGATGGAAAAGATGAGAATGAGGGAGTTTGGCTAAGGAGCACAACCTAAGGGTGAAGAACTCATGGATATTGACTTGGTTGAAAAAGGAGGGGAGGAAAGAATAGTAAAACCTAAAACAAGAGGAAGTATCTTTATTATGGTATAACAGGCCATATAATTAAGGACAAGGGAAAGAACAAATGACAGGATTTTCAAGAGGGAAAATGCATGCTCTCACCGCCAGAATACCTGAGAGAGAGGTAGTAAAGCTTCGGTTGAAAAAGTTTAGTTTTATTTTGATCATACTGTTAGTACTCTTTTGATTTTAGCACTTCACATTCTTTCATATCTGCTTCCATAGTTGAGTCTCTATACCCTAGAGCTTGTATAGTTGAGGATCCCATTATTTTCTCAAATCCAATCGGTGGTTCGGCTCATTTATCTTTGATTTGTAAGGATTTGAGAATAGTTATATTAAATACTGAGTCTAAGTGTAATGCTTATGTTTTGGGCTTCACAGGCTATTGGCTGATTCTAGGCATGGACTGGATATCCAGTAATGGTGCCATCCTCGATTATGAAAAGAGAGTGGTTAGACTCATGACTTGCCTCGGTATCACTCTCGAAATCTCTTGTAATCCCATGAATTTTGTAATGCTAAGTTATCTAGAATCTCTTGATGCGTCTGTTGAGAATTTGCAGTTTGTTAGAGTGGTCCGTGAATACTCGGATGTGTTTGAAGAGGTAAAGGGCTTACCTCCAAAGCGGGAGATAGACTTCCGCATATACCTCGTTGACAATGCAAAACCCGTTGCTTTACCTGTTAGACACATGGCTCCAAGGAAGAGAAAAGAACTCAGCAAGCAAGTTAAAGAGCTGCTTGAAAAGGGGTTCATAAGACGGAGTATCTCTGAATGGGGAGCTCCAGTAGTGTTCACGACCAAAGCCGATGGTTCACTCGGCCTATGCGTGGATTATAGGGAGCTCAACAAGCTGACCAAGAAGAATATACACCCACTGCCAAGAATTGACGATCTGTTTGATCAGCTCGTAGGTGCATCCGTTTTCTCCCAACTAGATCTGGCTACCGGGTTTCATCAGCTAAGAGTGGCTGAGGATAGCATTGACAAGACCGCGTTTAGGACCCCGGATGGTTTCTTCGAGTGGCTTGTCATGCCTTTCGGCTTGACAAACGAACCTGCCTATTCCATGGACTTGATGAGCACGGTGTTCCGGAATTCCTCAATAAGTTTGTGGTGGTCTTCGTGGATGATATTTTTATCTTCTCGAAGAGTGAGGAAGAACATGCTCAGCACTTAAGGGAAGTCATGGATACTCTCCGTGCACATCTTCTGAAAGCCAAATTCTCCAAATGCCATTTCTGGAGAGAAGAAGTTAGATTCCTTGGACATGTGGTGTCCAAAGAGGGGTTAGCCGTAGACCCCGCAAAAGTGGTTGCTGTGCAAGATTGGAAGAATCCACGAAACGCAACTGTAGTCCGAAGCTTTCTCGGGCTAGCAGGCTTTTACCGGAAGTTCACCAAAGACTTTGCGAAAATCTCAGCTCCACTTACAAGGTTGACGAGGAAGAACCTAGTTTTCGCTTGAGATTTGGATTGCGATATTACTTTCCAACGCTTGAAAAGGACTCTAACAACATGCCCAGTTCTGACATTGCCTGATGGGAGTAAGATGTTTACCGTATACATGGATGCATGCGGTACGGGATTAGGTGCTGTCTTGATGCAAGAAGGGAAGGTAGTAGCTTATGGTGGAAGGCAGTTGAAAGTACATGAGAAAAACTACCCAACCCACGACCTAGAATTGGCGACCATCGTTTTTGCTTTTAAGTCTTGGCGCCATTACCTCCTAGGTGAGAAGTTTGAATTGTTTACTGACCATAAATCGTTGAAGTACCTTTTCTCACAGAAAGATCTCAACTTGAGACAACAAAGATGGATGGAGTTTCTTGCCTCATATGATTTTGAGATTTCCTATACTCCTGGCAAGGGCAATGTGGTAGCAGACGATTTGAGTAGAAAGAAGATGACCTTAAGCCCTCTCTTTGTAGAAGGGAAAAGCTTGGAGTACATAGCCAACTTTGACTTTAGACCCTCCTCTGAATTTGTACCCGACTTGTTAGCAACACCGAAATTGCGGCCTACACTTTTTGACTCAATAGGGACCGCACAACGTGAAGACCCTCAGCTAGTAGATGTGATAGATAAGCTGATTAGGGGTGAGACTTCGAGTCACCTCAATAGATACTCCATCGATGATAAGGAATGGTTGAGACAGGATTTAGTGAAAACGGTTCTAGAAGAAGCACACCATTCAAAGATGACCATACACCCAGGCGGAGACAAAATGTATAAAGACATCAAAAGACTTTTCTTTTGGAATGGCATAAAGAGGGACGTAGCTGAATTTGTTTCTAAGTGCATGATATGCCAGCAGGTCAAGGCAGAGCAGAAGAAGCCTGGTGGTTTGCTTCATCATCTAGAGGTCCCACAGTGGAAATGGGAAAGCATTTCGATGGACTTTATTGATGGGTTTCTTAGGTCAAGAAGGGGCAATATCAGTATTTGGGTAATAGTGGACCAGCTCACAAAAAGCGCTCACTTTATACCTGTCAAAAGTAGAAAGACTGCCTCATCTCTAGCATCTCTATATCTTAAAGAGATAGTTCGACTGCATGGGATATCTTCCAGGATAGTAAGCGATCGAGACCCAATCTTTACAAGCGAGTTCTGGAAGAGTTTGCAAGAGGTTGTAGGCACACAACTATGTTTAAGCACGGCCTACCACCCCCAAACCGATGGACAGATGGAAAGGGTGAACAGAGTCTTAGAAGACCTCTTGAGATTGTGTGTTCTTGACTTTGGAGGGACATGGGAAGATCATCTTCCTCTGGTGGAGTTCGCCTACAACAATAGCTACCATGCTACAATAGGCATGGCACCCTTCGAAGCCTTATACGGGAGACCGTGTCGATCACCAACCTGTTGGTGGGAATCCACAGATAAGCTTATACTTAGGCCAGACAAGATTAGGAAAACCTCAGAAAAGGTGGACCTAATAAGAAGACGAATGAAGAATGCTCAAGATAGAGAGAAGTCCTATGCAGATAAAAGAAGGACCGACCTTGAGTTTGAGGTTGGAGACAGAGTGTTCCTTAAAGTATCTCCTTTGAGGAATGTTGTTCACTTTGGATCCAAAGGGAAATTGGCACCTAGATTCATAGGACCATTTCCTATCATTGAAAGAATTGGGACGATGGCCTACAGATTAGAGCTACCCTAAAAGTTGGATGGAGTTCACAATGTCTTTCATGTTTCTCACCTACGGAAGTGCTTACATGAGTCTGCAGAAGTGGTGGAACCAAAGATACTAGAAGATGTAGAAGTGGAACGAGAAGCAACTGTGAGAAGAATCCCAACTCGTATCTTGGGAACGGAAGTCAAAAAGCTACGTAACCGTGAAGTCAAGCTTGTTAAAGTACAATGGAGTGACAATGAAGAAGACGCGACTTGGGAGACCGAAAGCAATATACGCACAGCCTACCCTTATCTTTTTGAGGGTACATCTTTGATCTCTCCTTTATCATAAGTTTATTCATGCTTAGTTATCTTCTCGGTCCTATTTCTTGATCCTAAGTAGAAATCAATGGATGTAAACATGTATTTGAAAATGTTATGGTTGATGGTTGCAAAGTGGTTGCTAGTGATTGCTCGTGGATGCTTATGCACATACACATTAGGTTCTAGATCGGATCAATCGCTTTCATGTTGCATTTTCATATGAGTGCCTGAAGTTGTATGTGGATTGAAACTTGATGTGTTATCATATGGACGTAGCATTTGTATGAATGATAGTGCACTCATGTAGAGTTATGAATAGGAAAAATTGCATACATAGTGGACTCATGGCACTCTCATGATTCGCATTAAGGAGGTCAATTGGATCAGTGGACCGCCTGATTTTGCACTAGATAAGAGACGTATATACACACTCTGCATATGTTCATATGGCATTAAAAGTCTTTTAAGGACAATAGATGCTTGTGGATGATGGATGAGTAGATGGATGATTGGATGTTAGGATGCATTCTTCTTAACTTGAAGATTTCAGGGACGAAATCCTTTAAGGAGGGGAGAATGTAACACCCCGAATTTTATGAGAATATTAAAATTAACAAATTCAAGAACACTTAATTTTTATAAGAAGAATTAAGTGAAATGGGTTGTGCTATTACGTTCGTCTCAAAATTTTGGTTAAGATAGACATTTGGTTTGCATAAAACGGATACCTTATGAAGAAGTTATTAAGCCTTGAAGTTTGTATGCATATGAGAAATATATATATATATATATATATAAATTAAATAAATATGCAAAAAAGTTCAAAACAACAAATCGAGAGGGTGAATAACCGAACCGGCCCATTTTTGAGGTCGACCTGAGCCTCGCTAGGTCGACTAGGGGTTGATTCAGGGTGTTTGGCTATCAACCCGTGGGCCGATTCACTTTAAGGCAGATGTGGCATCTGATTGGTTCTGATGGACTCCTTGCTGAGTCATTAGGGCTGATGTGTCTATTCTATCTTGTCTGAATGGCTTTGATTTGCTCTAGGTTAATCTGACGGTTCCTATTAAATCAAACTTCTATATAAGCAACCTAAATCTAAACCCTAAGCCACACAAAAATATTCCTAGAGCCGTCATGCCATCAATGGTGAACCTAGAATTGCCGTCATCTCTTTCAACTCAAAGGCAAGATAGAAGCTACATCAAAATCAAATCAAAACTAATCTAATTCAACTAAGAGAATTCAACAATCTACATCAAAGGCGAGCAATTCAGTTTCAGAATACAGATCCCTGAAATCAAGTTTTTCCTTTTGATTGTAAGTGTAGTTATCTTTCAGATGTGAATAAATTAAAGACATGATTTGTAATGAATTGTAAAATAGAATTGTATCAAGTTGTATGTGATGCTGATTCATGTTTATTCATGTCTATTCTATCATATATGCCTATGAACTATTGTTGTCTATCGAACCTATCATGTTATGTGGAAATTGGTTAGTAAACCTATGATATTGTATAGGAATTTGGGAATAAAATATCATATGTATGTTTGGTGATACTATGATACATACAAGTTTTAGGCTAAGTCATGTCGTTTATGACTAATTGTTTAGAGCCATTATGCATACATGTTTAGATCTACGACCTTATATGTTTAGATCTACAACTTTATATGTTAGATCCATATGCCTTTATGATAGATCTAATTTGCAAGTTCACCACTACATTCCAAGTTTATCTTGTATAGTTTTATGTAAATTCATATGCTTGTGGTTCATGTTGCATAGATCAAAGTTGAAAGTTCATAGTTAAAAGTATATTGTTCTATGCCAAATCCATGTGACATATGTGGAGTTAGATCCATACTTTTGTATAATGTTGGAATGTTGCAAAGTTCCTCTTTCCCCCTTTTTGTTTTATAAGTTAGGCTAAAATATCGAGCCTAACATTCTATGTAATTTTGCGAACATACAATGGGGGTAACGTTGGGGAAAACATGAAATTACATGTAATTGGCATGTTTGACACATAAGCATGATAAGTGGCATAAAATGGTATAATCCATATACCTAAAATTTTGAACGTAATTTAGAAGGAAAATGGGCCATGACAATAATTGATTTATAATTTACATATAAATATGTAGGATAAACATAAAAAATTACATGGCATATATTGGTTCATGAAATGGTATATTTAGTATACCATTAATTTTGAGCATAATTAAAAGGATAATTATGGCATAATTAAATCGGGGATAATTTACATATGGAATTTGTCATAAATAAGAAATATGTAAATTTTGAAAAGACGAATATGCCTAACCTGAGGTTAGACTGAGTTGTGGTGTAAAACTGCCCGGAACCGACCGGCACATCCATTGACCACAACAATACCTGTCTAATGTGGGTGGTTAGTGCATTGAGCCCAAAATGGACCCGAGGTTAGACTGAGTTGTGGTGTAAAACTGCCCGGAACCGACCGGCACATCCAGTAATCACAACAATACATGTCTAATGTTAGTGGTTGCTGCTTTAATTAATTAGTTAATTAAAGCTCATGAACAATCAAGCTAGAAATGGTGAGGTTAAGTAATTAAGGGAATACTTAACCAACTAAACATGTTAACAAGACAAGATTGGTTGGGTTAAGTAATTGAGGAAACACTTAACCAACTTAACATGTTAACTAGACAAGATTGATAGGGGTTAAGTCAAACCAAGGACATTTAACCAATTTAGCATGTTGACCAGAAAAACCATAGTAACGGGGACCCGTTTCAGCAGTAACCCACATGGATGTATCAAGGTACCCTGAACTGGGCAGGGTGGGGCATGATTACTACGCTGAGTATAAGCGCTCAAAAGGGCGGCGGTTAGGTGCGTCAGTGTAGGTTCCGACGGAGTACGGGTGTGCACGGGCTCCAGAGTCGAAAAAGTAGGCATTGGGCACCAGGCGTACACTTGTGCATCTTTGAATCATATCAGGGTTGCCATTATAGGACTTGATACACCCTATACTGGAACAAGCACAAGTACTAAAAAATAACGTGGGGTCGCA
Source organism: Allium sativum (assembly GCA_030737875.1). Lineage (NCBI taxonomy): Eukaryota > Viridiplantae > Streptophyta > Magnoliopsida > Asparagales > Amaryllidaceae > Allium > Allium sativum. The sequence goes on from CM060921.1 coordinate 783,676,919, forward strand.
TGACACCGGGAATACATGAATGCGAGTAGGAGCTTATCAATACATGAATGGGATAACTTTATCATGAACATACATTGCTAGTTAAATAGCTCTTAGTGGGTGCAGAGAAGTAAAAGTGGGTGCGATAGCCAAATCTAGTTAAATCTTACTTTACCTCGTTTTAGGACTACCCTATCCTTGTGGTATCATTCTAAGTTCAGTTTATTCATGTCATAGTCTTTTACTTGTTTACATGCTATTAAATAACTGGGCCTACCAGACTTATGTCTGACCCCATTTTCCTTTCGCTTCTTTTCTCCCCCCTCCCCCCCAGGTCCGCTTCTTCCCCCCCATGTACGTAGGGAGGAAACACTCCTGCTTAGTCCAGGTTAGCCAAAGCTTGAAGACCGTAGATGTAAGGTTTGGACTTTCCTTTTTGACATATGGCTATGGTCAAGCACTTATTGGGGATTTATGTCATTTTATTTTCAGTATTGCTTCTTTATGTTTTCAAGACAGATGAAAAGTTGTAACAATTTGGAAGGTTGAAATAGTTGTTGAATTGTTGTGTTGAACAAGTATTTATGAAATAATATTGATCTTTTTCCGCTGCATAAATTTTCTGTCTTGTAATTTATTAGTATCCTGTACCTTAAAACGCCCCACCGAAGTTAAGGCATTCCCTTTGAGAGTGACCTTAATGGAGGTGGGGTGTTACAATAACCAGAGTGTGACACCCCACGTCCATTAGTGTCACTCGCTAAGGAAATGCATTAAGTTTCGTGAAGCGTTATAGGTAAATAAGAAAATAGCACAACATAGACATGTAAAATAGCAGCGGAATTAAAAACTTTATTTAAATCAAAACAACATGGTCCAAAATACTGAGTTTATGTCATAAGTAACTAATTACATTAATAATCTACCTTTCCAAACATATCAGAGTACAAAAGCATAAAACCATATTTCCCTGTGAAGCCATAAGAGAGTTGACCAGAAGTCAAAGTGATACATCTATTTCCAAAATCCAAGCTAAGCTGAAAGAATCCAAATCAACTCTAAGCACTTCCATCCTAAGAACCTTGGGAGTGGAGGGGGAATGGAAGAGAGAGAAGAGGAAACAAAAAGGGTCAGACATAAAGTCTGGCGAGTCAAGTTAAATTTAAATATAAATAAACAAAAGTATCATGGTAGGTAAATAAAACTGGAAGAACAAGATAAAAATAACAAGTGTGAACTGAGCAAGATAAGATGAACAAGATATATATTGCGTTTCTTAAATACATTTCTCAGCACTGCGCAAATACTAGTATATTAGAAATAGAATGATCCCTACCAATACCGTTCCATTACATTTTCTTGATTATTAGGTTACTCGGGTAAATAACACTCAAGACTTATATGCGCATCGTACCCATTTACTTTTCCGTGGGTTCACCTAATACAATATATGTAGCTATCTCTCAATATTGAGATATACCCCATGGTAACCCACTAGCATGGTCTCCATCGTAATGAACGCAGTCCCTCATCCTACACCGGAGTGACATACGGATCTCTATATAACAATGTTACATTCCACATATATCTATCATTACTATGCTACGTAAGCGTATGGACTGCCACCATCGATCGAATCAGACTCCTTATCGGGATAATGCCCTCTAGTCTACGATACACCACCCAGAGAAGATATGCATGTATCTAGACTGTCCCATGTATGTACTGTAATTGTAGCTCGATGCCTTGAGGACATCCTCTAATGTGCACCGAGTTCACGGTAGGGCGATATAAGAAACACGAAACTCGGTCGGGAGCTTTTCCATATCTGTACATGCCTGTCTTTAAAGAGCCTCTATATACAGATAATCCTAGGATCTGTTTTCCATGGTGGCTATGGCCCTACCTCGGCCCCTCCCTCAACTAGTAAAGACTACAGAGCTAAGTGACCGCCCCGAATAACAACCAATCTAAACATCCATGTGGCGTCTACCCTCAACCCTGTACCTCGATAGTGAAAGGTGAAATGATATCTTGGATTTAGCTCTAGTCTTTTCATATCCCACTGGCTGTCGATAATGGATATCCGACGGTCTACTATCCTTATTGGTCGTGACCCTCTCCACCTCCTCGTGAGGCAACTGTCGAACCACCCTGGTGTCACCTTGTCACAGCATTCTGATTGCTTAGCTACATATGCAGTCAAGGCCCACCCACTTAGTAGTTACACGCAGACCCAACCTCTGCGAGTACAGCCTAAGACATCTGTCACCACACAGAGGACTACTAGGAGCACCTTATGTACCTTAGGAAGCCGCGTGCTTCCCCTTCCCATTCCTTTGGAGCCATCATAACAATCAGATGAATGTGCGCTCCCTTCATGTCTTATAACACCTTGATGATCTACCCCGTTGGGTTATTCACCCTCAAGCGTATGGACTGGTCAAAGCGCCTTTCTTAAATATGTTGTTAGACCCTATGTCTAAACATTCTTTTACACGCTTGCGTTACCTCGCCAGGTTCCCATTTAACTTGGTTATTTCCCATTCATATTGAATTCCTATTCCAATTTACCAAGTTCCTCTTGCTTATTAATTTCAATTATATAACTTAGTCCATTTAAGTTTATTAATAAGCCCAAAACATGTTATTCTCTAGATTGTGGCCCAAGGTCTGTAATCTACAATCTATTTTATATTCCTGCTTGGTTACATCATTACAATAACATGTTCTTTTTAATACGTTATTAAATATATCTCAATTCACATGTTTCCTAATCAACATGCCACTTACCATTTATGATTAAATATAACTTATTTATTTTACAAGTTTTCCCCATTCTTTCTCATTTAATCATAAATTCAATTTACAGCGTCACTACAACTTATCGTTGTTTACTTAGCAGATTATTACGCATATCTAAATCTATCATTTCTACAAGTTATGCTTACCCTACAAGGTGTCTTTTAATTACGTAACTTTATTATATTTTCCACCGGTTATGTATACCACTGGGTGTCTTTAATTACATAACCTTATTGGGTTAAGTTCGTGGGCCTATATGTAAATATTACCCACCCCCTCTATTTTACTTAACCCACCCACTACCCATCCAATTTTACATAACCCTAACTTAAGTTCATAATCATACAATCCATATGAATTAAATTGGGTTAAGTAGTCCAATTCATTACCATGTCCAATTATGGTTATAATGGGCTAGACCTCCCACATTAGGCCTACAACATGTGGATGCTGGATATGCCGGTCTGGTCCGGGCAGTCTTATTCCGCAAATGGGTCTAACCTTGTGTCTTAGCCCAATTCGTACTTGCACACTTAGACCTCTCACATTAGGTTCAACATTAGTGGCTGCTGGATATGCCGGTCGGGTCCGGGCAGACTTCCACCACTAATACAACCTAACCTCGTGTCATAAGTTCAATTACAATCCTAATTGTATTACTAGACATTCCATTTTTATCCAAATCTACCTATTTCATTATAGGTGATTATTTCTCTTTTTCCCCATATTTAACTATATGCCCAATTCACTATTCAAATCATAGACTTTTACACCCCTTTTCAGTTCACCTTTTTAATTACGCACCATATGCTTTTTTTTCCAAGTTATAAGTCAAGGCATATACACACACACACGCACACACACATATATTTATATGTTATGCACAAACCCGAATCTACATATTTTCCAATTTATGTCCCTAGTTCATATTCACATATTTCAATACAAGTTGTGCCCAAATTCATATTAACATATATTCCAGTCTACGCCCAAATCATATTTTACATAATTTATGCCAAATCATATTTTCCAATGTTCGCCTAAATTCATATTCATGTTATACAACATGATATATGTCCCCAAATCAATATTTGTATATTTCCACATTTTATGCCCAAACCTATATTCATAATTTTCCAATATCAATTATGCCCCAAATTATGTCTTTCCCAATCATTCCCAATTTCGCCCGTTCGCATTTTTCAGCATTAGGCCTAGGCTTGAAGGTAGCCTAGCTATATAAAAATAAAAGGGAAGAAGAGGGAGAGAAGAGAATCAGAACAAGCATAATAATGAATCAATAATAAAATAATAGAAATAAGCATAAACTGAATAGGCATATTATGACAAGATTTAACATGGTGGCGATATGAACATAGAAAAGCAATTCTGATAGTTATGTCATAGTAGAACTGATTAGGCACTGATTCAAGATCTAGTTTCTATATACATATCAAGATTACTATTTAAATATTCAGATCTAAAAATAACATGAACTCATAGTGAATAGATCTAAGGAAATGGATCCAAATTACTGTGAAGAACATGTTGAATAAGTTGTTGTAGCCATCGCTGAATTTGTATAATGTTTGTTGAATTAGATTTGGAGTAGATTAGGCTATTCAATCTTCGTTGCAGCAGAGCTTCGCCATCACCATTGTTTTTAGATGAATAAAACCTAGGTCTAGGGTCCTTTATATAGCATAGGGTTCATGATTCTAGCTCCAAAGTCGTCCAGGTTCAGAAAAGAAGTTTCCAGAGCTACGGGTGGGTCGACCCCCCTTCAAGTGGGTTGACCCCCTTTATGGGTGTCGACCCCCATGGGCCAGGGTCGACCTAGTCGGGTCTCGGGTCGACCTCAAACGGTCGGCCCTTCCTTGATTTGCGCGCCCGATTTCTGGTTTTGCTCATTTTTGAATTTATGTGTATATATCTTCCTTATATGCATACAAACTTATACCTTAATTACTTCTTCATACGGTGTCCGGTTTACGCAAACCAAATGTCTTTCTTGACCAGAATTTCGAGACGGATGCAATAGCGTGGTCTATTTTACTTTATTCTAAATATTTAATTAAAATTTCCTTAATTCATTTTAATAGTGTATTTCACACTAATTATTCTTTAATTTATCATCTTTGGCATCATTAAAATTTCAGGGTGTTACACAGAGCACCTTTGCAGTCTCAACGGTACAATATACATTGCGTAAACTGTTATCTAAACCACTGAGAATATAATTCTTATAGATGAAGTTAGAATTCTTCCATGAAGTAAGAGCCTCGACTTTGGTGGCATCAGGCTCTAGTTCTTCCACAAATGAGGGATCATCTGAAAGGTATTTGGCTAGCCCCAAGCTTGTCAGGTGGAAAAGCATCTTTTCTTGCCAGCGTTTGAAATCCGGGTCATTGAACTTCTCTGGTTTCTTGCCATGCAAATATGGAACGATTGGTGGAACCAGATGCAGAGCTGGTGGCACAGTCTGTGTTGGCACAGATTTGTTGTTGCTAGTTTGCGACATCATCGTCTGCAAATATAAGCAACAATCAACCAATATCGTTTCAAGATTGTTAGAAACCAATCAAAAGAAATAGAGGAAAACAGTTTCTATGAACAGTAATGCCTTTAAGCGTTAGTAATATTGTTTCAAAGAAGTTGCAATTCGCAACAACTATGAACAATCACAGTATTGCAAAAGAATCGTATAAAACAACACTATGTAATGAAGAATACGGAGAAAACAAGAGAATTACCAATTAATATCCGAGTTCAGTGAGTGTTGTTTCCTTGAAATGAAATTTCTCCCTCTATGGTGCTGATAGATTGAATGAGCAATAGTTTCTCAAGGATGAAATGAACCTTATTTGTGATGTCGTGCTGCAATCAAAAATTGAGGACGAACGCAAGGTATTGAAGAACAAAGCAAGGGGAGTGGAAGAAACAGAGGAGAGAAATCAGAGAAAAAACTATTTCTAATTCGATTTTTACAGGCCTATATAGGCTCGAAGAGACATCTTTTCATGAATAGGTGCTTCTGTTTGAATTGCCATGAATGTGACTGTTGGAAAGGTTGCGACCTATTACCAACAGACATTTCCATTTGTATTTGCACGTCGAATTTCGAAAATATGATGGTTTTGTAGTGCGGCAAGCCCATCGACATTTGAACGAAGGCCCAATCGATCAGGAGACCCTAAGAGCTCCAAGGCTCATGGCCCTATCTTTTGACCATTAAATATTAATGTGAATGCTTATCATGTCGTAATTCATGCCATTGCCTCTCTCTTCCATCTCCCCTTTCTTCTGTAATAATAAATCAAGCCTTAGTATAAGTAATGGCAAAGGGGACAGTTTTCCCCAATGTGGGACTAAATGATTTTTCCAAACCCACTCATTCATTTCCAACAATCCCTCACATGAATGAGTGGTTGACTAATCTGTTCTTAAAATTGCGAAGCATTAATTATATTGGTTAAAGTAGCACAAAGGCCTTGAACTTTTCCTAGTGTTTTATCGTTACGACTAGCTGGCGAATTAGTGGACCAGAATGTCTTTGAACAGTAAGCCGTTTGTGTAAGTCTATAAAGATAACACATGATAAATATTCATTAACCCCTTGGTTCTCTGTTTGTGTTCGTTTTTGCCATGAACACCGCCTTGGTTTCATGGGTTCTTGAGGAATTCGACTATACAATTCTTCTTGAAGTGGCGCCTTCGCACTCATATAGGTGATTCTGTAAAGAGTATCCCATAATACCCCACTTGGTTATTTATAACACCACAGTATAAACATCATTAAAAGCCAAGCTTAACTTGTTCTCCGGCGGGTTGTGCACTGACTTATCATAGGAATGGTTTGTATTTAATAATGTCGCCGTCAAGTTTATCTTAAACTTAGTTGTCCCTTTGAACCTAGATATTGGGATCTCCAGTCAACTAGGTGGGGTTTCCGTTTTAGAAAACTTTTAATTCATAGGCCTTAAGCCAATTCCCATCGATAAGGTTTGAACTTTCTCCCTTAGCAAGCCTTTTGTTAGTGGATCCGCTATGTCATCCTTTAACCTTACGTAGTCTATAGTGATAACTCCATTAGAGAGTTGTCTTATGGTTTTATGTCTATGATGAATAAGTTGAGACGTACCATTATACAACATACTATTTTCCCTTCCTATAGCAGATTGACTATCACAATGCATACATATTGGAGGTAAAGGTTTTTCCCAATCTGGAATGTCTTCCAAGAAACTCCTAAGCCAATCTGCTTCTTCTACGACTTTATCTAAAGCAATGAACTCTGATTCCATTGTTGACTTTTCTATGCAAGACTGTTTGGATGATTTCTATGAGATTGCACCATTTCCTTATGTAAACACATATCCACTTGTGGATTTTGTGTCATTTGAGCCAGTTATCCAATTGGCATCACTATATCCTTCTACCAACTAAGGATACTTCTCATATTGCAACAAATAGTTTTGTGTGTACTTTAGATATACTAGGACCCTGATTATTGCCTTCCAGTGATGTTTGCCATGATTACTGGTACATCTACTCAGCTTGCTTACAGCACATGCAATATCAGGCCTAGTGCAATTCATGACAAACATGATACTTCCTAGTATGCGAGAGTATTCAAGCTGATATATTCCATCACTAGTGCTCTTCGCTCAATTTTTGTTCATATCCACTGGTGATTTTGAAATGTTTATATTATACTGCTTGAACCCTTCATGTAATTTGGCAATGTAATGTGACTGAGATAAAGCATATCCTTGTGATGTTTTCATAATTTTCACACCCAAGATTACATCAGTCACTCCTAGGTCTTTCATATCAAATCTAGAGTATAACATATCCTTCGTAGATTTTATTATGGCCTTAGTATTCCCTAGGATTAACAAATCATCAACATAAAGACGTACAATGACATATCCAATATCCGTATATTATGCATAGACGCATTTATCTGATTCATTTATTTTGAATCCATTAGATAACATAGGCTCATCAAATTTCTAGTGCCATTGTTTCGGTGCTTGTTTACGGCCATAAAGTGATTTAACTAACTTGCTCTCCTTATTTTCATTACTTGGACTTAAAAACTCTCCAGGTTGCAGCATATATATTTCTTCTTCTTGTTCACCATTCAAAAACGCAATTTTCACATCCATTTGGTTCATTTCCATATTTAATATGGATGCAATCGTAGTAAGCATCCTAATCGATGTTACTCTAGTTACTGGTGAATACATATCAAAGAATTCTAGATCTTCCTTCTGTCTAAATCCTTTTATTACAAGTCTTTCTTTATTCTTGTCTATTGAGCCATCAGCATTCAATTTTTTCTTAAATATCCATTTATATCCTGGTGGTTTTAATCCTTTGGGTAGATCCACTAGTTCTAACATATAATTTTGTAAAATGGATTCTATTTCACTGTTGACAACCTCCTTCCAGTGTGGAGCCTCAGGAGATGACATTGCTTGTTGGTAAGTAAGAGGTTCATTTTCTATCATTTATGCATAGAAAACGGGTCCAAAGGTTTTAGAAGTCCTTTGAGTTTGCTCCGTCTGTGTTCCTCTACCTATGTTTCATCATTATTCTCATTTGAGTTTTGATTAACATTATCCTCAAGAGTATCTATATCTCTTGATCTCTTTTGAACAATAGTTTCAATAGAGGATTTTAGAGGATAAATGTGTTCAAAGAATCTAGCACTTCGTGACTCGATAATAGTGTTTTCGTATATGTCATCGATTTTAGATTTGTACACCAAAAATCGATATGCACTACTATTATGAGCATATCCAATGAATATGCAATCTATAGTCTTTGGTCCAATTTTGACCATTTTTGGTTTTGATATTTCTACTTTGGCAAGACACCCCTACACTTATTAAGTATTTGTAGGATGGTGGTCTGTTTTTCCAAAGTTCATGTGGAGATTTAGATGTTTTCTTTCGTAGTATTTTATTCAAAATATGATTTGCCGAAAGAATAGCTTCTCCCCAAAAGTTATCTAGCAAGCCAGAAATAATTCGAAAGGCATTCATCATTTCTTTAAGAGTTCTATTTTTTCGTTCAGCAATACCGTTGGATTGAGGTGAACATGGGGCTGTAGTTTGATGAATAATTTCGTGCTTAGCACAGAATTCCTCAAACGAAGGCTCGTATTCTCCTCCTCTATCACTTCTTAAAGATTTTATTTTCTTGTTGCGTTGATTCTCCACATCTGCCTTATACTGTTTACACATCTCAATTGCTTTGTCCTTGCTTCTAAGGAGATATATGTATCAATATCTGGTACAATCATCAATGAATGTGATAAAGTACCTCTTTCCACCTCTAGTTTGACAAATTTTCAAATCGCATACATCAGTATGTATTAATTCTAGAGGTTCAGTCTCTTGTTCAACGTGATGAAACGAGGTTCTTGTCAGTTTTGCTTTTGCACAAACTTGACATTTATAGTTGGAATCTATATTGCATTTTGGTATAAATTCTAGATTAATCAATTTTCGCAGTGTATCAGAATTTAAACACCCTAATATAGAATACCATATGTTAGAAGGGTCAACAATATAAGCAGAAGATTCACTTTTATTTATATCATTGTTTGGTACAACAGTGGTTACATTTGCTTTAAATAAACCATCACTCACATATCCTCTTCCAACATACACTCCATTCTTTGATATTACAAACTTATCAGCAACAAATGTCAGTTTGAAACCTTGCTTGCTGAGCAACGATCATGAAATCCGGTTCTTGTGGATTTCTGGAACGTGGATAATGTCATTCAATTTTAGTTCCTTTCTAGAAGTCAACTTCAATACAATCTTCCCCTTTCCTTCCACCTTTGAAACTGATGAGGTGCCTATGAATAGTTGCTCGTGAACAGTGGTAGGTTTGTTGGTTGTAAACGTCCACTTGTTGGCATTTATATGACGAGTGGCTCCCATGTCTATAAACCACTCCTTGTTGTTTCCAACAAGGTTAAGTTCAGAAACAACCGCACACATATCCATATCTCCAACATCATCTGGATTTTCTGTCATATTTGCTTCTGGTTTCTTCTTTTTGGGTCCACGATAGACGGCTGCTTTGTGGACTTTCTTTCCATAATTATGGAAAGATCCTTGAAACTTCTTTTATTTCTTTGTTTAAGGTTCCTACTCTTGCTTACTTTTGTTTGTTTTTTCATACTCAACCACATTATCCTTTGCCTGTAACGAACTGGCAGCCTTTTTCTCTGATTTTCTGTTGTCTTCTATGATTCGTAGACGAACAACCAGATCCTCCATGGTTATTTCCTTGCACTTATGCTTCAAATAGTTTTTTAAATCCTTCCATGACGGAGGCAACTTTTCTATAGTGGTAGCCACTTGGAATAACTCACTTAACTCCATCTTTTCATCATGAATTTCATGAATGATTACTTGGAGTTCTTGAGTCTGACGGACGACTGTTTAGGAATCGACCATTTTAAAGTCAAGAAACTTCCCGATAATGAATTTCTTCACTCCGGAGTCTTCAGTCTTGTACTCCTTTTCAAGAGATAACCAGAGCACCTTTGTAGTCTCAACGGTACAATATACATTATATAAACTATTATCTAAACCATTGAGAATATAATTCTTACGGATGATGTTAGAATTCTTCCATGCAGTAAGATCCTCGACTTTGGTGGCATCAGGCTCCGGTTCTTCAACAAATGGGGGATCCTCTGAAAGGTATTTGGCCAGCCCCAAGGTTGTCAGGTAGAAAAGCATCTTTTGTTGCCAACATTTGAAATCCTGACCAATAAACTTCTCTGCTCTCTCGCCATGCGAATATGGAACAGTTGGTGGAACCAAAGGCGGTGCCGGTAGCACAGTCGTGTCGGCACAGATTTGATTTTACTAGTTTGTGACATTGTTCTGCAAATATAAGCATCAATCAACCAATAACATTTCAAGATTATTAGAAATCAATCAACAAAAACGGCAGAAAACCGTTTCTACGAATAGTAACGCCTTTAAGCATTAGTAATATTGTTTCAAAGAAGTTGCAATTCGCAAGAACTATGAACAATCACAGTATTTCAAAAGAATCATATAAAACAACACTATGCAACGAAGAATACAGGGAAAACAAGATGAATACCGATTAATATCCGAGTCTAGCGATTTGTCAATAAATGCATAATAGCGATCTGTTTTGTTTCTAGCATCTATATAGATATCTCAAATTCAAGGCAAAAAAATACGTAAATTAAGGATTCACAAAGATTACTAAAGCTCAAATGAGCCAAATACTTTTTCAAGCATTGCAAATAACTGCAATAAGAGAGCATTATGAACGCATCAATAGTTGAACATAAAAGTGCAATTTGGTAAACATTTTGTGACAGAACTACAAACAAAAACCTTTTTTTACAGAAAAACAAATTGAAATCAGTATGGCATGCTGTTATGATTAAATAGTTCGTAGGAATTATCTTCCACAAGAAATATTAGAGTTTACAATAGTGGGAAAAACCTAGAAATCAAAACAGGGAAAAAAATAAAACATATAAGAGAAAAACATATCAAACATGCCTTTGAATACAAGATGCTTCAATTCAGGTATGCTGCTTCTTACTCCTCCTCCTGTTCTCCCTTTTGATTACGGAATTCAGATCCAATTTAACTCTTGGATCGAGAAGGCTGCAATTTATTCCAGATTGCATTTTCAAACAAAAACCATTATGAAGAAATAATCTGCTGTTAAATCATCGCTTGCTTCCTTTATACCATTAGATATACATAACACTTTATATATTTGCAAATTGAGCTACGAATAAATGGTCATTTGTGAAAAATGTACATATAAGATAATAATACGACCTTTGTTTACTGATCCAAACATTGCACTTCACTTTCAGTAAATCTCAATACCATGTGCAATTTCTTTTGCATTATTAATGCGTTCATCCACTACAATAATACCATTTTCTATTATATCATCATAACCAATTCCATGTTCAAAATATGCACATTGATCTAAATTATTAGCTAAATTTGTTTTTTTTTTTGTTTTTTGGGGAAATATTTGTTAAGAGATCCTCTTAATGTTATTCGACCATCATTTCATTTTTTTTTTCTTATTAGACCTTCCAATTGGTTGTTTTTGCGAAAACAGTACAATAAGCTCTTATTTTTCATCTAGAATTGTGAATCCTGTAAAAAAATATTTGTATAATATAAAATCATATGACTTGTTACAACACTATGTCCATCACAAGTATAAATTATGTTGGAAATTGTTCATGGAAAATGTCTTTCTGCTTGCTATTTTGATTTTTATGCTTTCACTATTGATTTGTCCTATCATTCATGATTTCTGTTTTCTTTTATCCCAACAAATTTTTCAAACAATTTTCAAAAGTCCATCGGAAACTTTAGTTAAAATAATAAAAAGTCATACTAAAATTAAATGATCAGATGTTGAACTGTAAACATATCAGAAATACATTTTTCACTTTCAAAATTGTCCATGTGGACAGAAAGCATATTTTGTCACTAAGTTTTGGATAAGGCATGCTCTCGAGTTTGTAACTAAAGTTTGCCTTACTAAACTAATGTCATTAAAAAAATTGAAGTCAAATACATATATGTTTATTGGCTAGCAAAAACTCTTCTTCATATTTTAATACATTTATAATGTCTAGGCCTCATATAGGGATATTCTTAGGTTATGTGCACTTCTCTCTCTTAGCAAGTCATTTCGATAATCCTTATAATAAAAATTAGTCTTGTAGTTCCCTTTTTATCATTTTTAACAAGTATTTTAAAATTATATTTTTATTTTTATTACTTGCAGTAGATTATTCCATTAGCAGGTCAGTATCAGTTTCCATTTCTTTTATTTTAATCCCTTTTTGATTGAAATTACAACTTTGAAAACATACATTTTGATGGTTACCCATACCTTTGCTATAACAGAAAGATTATTCAAACCATGTTAGTCCATAAAAACTTGTGCAATAAATATTGTATGAAATACAGCTGAACATTAAATACAGAAGTTATACGACATTTTAGACAAACAGTTGAGCAAGATAATACTATTTTTGTTCGTATGCAATGTTCCAAAATGTGCAGAAATTCCTTTCTAGTCATTAACCAAAAATTAAGAAAATTTGAGAAATTAGGGTTACTACCTCAGTGATTCTATTCCTGTTACAGTTGTTGGATTTTAGGTCAGCTCCCTCGATTGCAATGGCCATGGTCTTGTTGCTTCAAAAAAATTGAAACTAAGGTTTTAATTCCTTATGAAATCAACCGCTCCTCTCCTTTGTGCTGATCGATCGAATAATAACTCTGGCTATATTTGCTATCGATTGATCGCTGCTGTATCCAACCTGCAATTTAATTCAAAAAAATGGATGAAAGGGGAAAATGAAAAACGATTGTGAGAAATGAATTATGATGCAGATTTGGTGAGAAATGAAAAATTAGCGGCGAACTGGGAGCGAAAGCTTGGTGCAGATTTGATACGGATCAAACCCGAATCAAATTAACTAATCCAAAACTTCAACCATCAACGGTTAGATTTTAGGAGTTGGGTGAGATGCGGATTGGTTGAGCTGTATCAAATAAAATTTGACACGACTATGAGTTGTATCAAATTTGATACGGCTTTAAGCCGTATCAATTATCTGCATTCTGGTGTGCCAAATTTGTTGTTTTGGTGTAGTGAGACATTATTGCAGCCCTGACATCACTACTAGGAAACAATTATCCACTGCCTTTAGCACACCTATTCTTATGCAGAAATACCCAACAATCAGCATCTATGCTCTAGCCAGAATTAGACAAAGATTAGAGGAGTCGCTAAACTGTTATCTGAATGGATTTTATAATGAGTCGCTCAAAGTACAAAGGGCGACAATTAGAGAAAGACTAATATTTGTGCAATCGGGATTATTAGTACCATCTCCCTTTCTGAAAGAGCTTACCTTAAGAGAATCTGAAAGCTTGGGTGATTTTTATTCCAGAGCCGACAAATTCATTCGCATGGAAGAAATGCTTAACATAAGGATAACTTTGAAACAAAGTCAAAAGGCGGGAAGCCTTATTCCAATCCTCTTGCAGAAGGCTCTTCAAAACCGAGCAAAGGAGAAGGTTACTGCTCTTATCACAAGACAGACGGATACAAACCAGACATTGTTGGAGTTTGATAAAGATGCACCAAGCCAAAAAGAAAAGAAGGACCATTTGAGAAATTCGAAGCAAGACCAGTGGGAAGCTGGTCAGAGAAAACGTAACATGGGAATGAGAACTTAATAATCAGTCATCCATCTCAAATACTTAATTTCATTAGTTATTTCACTTTATATCTTGCTTACGATCAAACAAATATTAATGTAAATTCGAGTGTTATTACAGGTAAAAACCAAACCCTGTTCAAGCTTATGCATACAACAAGAGGTCATGGGGAGCACTTAAAGCATGCCCAATTTCTGTTTATGTCTCATCCCATGAAAGGGAATGAAAGCTCAATTAGGAGCACTTAAGAATGCAATCATGACTTAATGCGCAACAAAGTTATCGATGATGGAAAGCTTTGATAGATGTTGCCCAAAGGAATATGCAACGAAGAAACAATCAAATGCCAATCATTGCCTGACTTAAATGAGATTTCTCTAATCTTATCTACTTTGTCCTAAATTTTCACAAACATTTCTCGTTAAATGCATTATACTAATATAACTGAAAATCACCATGAAGGGTATGGAGCATACCTTTGATGAAGATGAATCAACAAAGCCTTTGGTAGAAAAGGCAAACCAATAAAGCCTTTAGAAGAAAAAGCACATCAAACAAAGCTTCCGAGAGAGAAGCACCATCAAATATAGCTTCCGGGAAGAGAAGCACCACCAAATAAAGCTTCTAGGGAGTGAAGGAACAACAAACACAACCTCCCAAAAAAGGAGCATCGAATAATGGTTCCAGAGAGAGAAGAAATAACGAACGCAACCTCCCATAAGAGGAGCATCAAACAAAGCCTCCAGAAGAGGAGCAGCAGATAAAACTTCAAAGAAGAGAAGCCACAGAGTTACATCTCCACCTATTGGAGTCGCCCCGTAAGTGGGTCTAACAGATAAAATTACATCTCCACCTAGTTGAGTTGCCTCATAAGTGGGGCTAACAAAAAAAGTTACATCACCAACTAGTAGAATCGCCTCCTAAGTGGGGGCTAACAAACAAAGTTACATCTCCACCTTGTGTAGTCGCCTCCTATGTGAGGCTAACACCCCCTACAAATTATAATACCCCTAAGTGGGGCTAGTAATGCCTACATCTTCCCATATAAAGGGAGCAGTGTCACTCTCTTAGAGAGTATTCATTCATTTGCATATCATGTGGGTTAGGAATAAGACTAGACGTTATATACCCAAAGGCTAGAAAGCTGAGAGGAACATTTGCCGAATGACTAATTAACCCAGGACATGATTAATTTATTGCGAAAGCAATCCTCTACATATGCGTCTGAGAAGTTATCCCTCGATATATTTATAACTCTTTCACTTGTGTGGTTCTTCTGAGTAAACTTCCGAGGAACCCAAGATAACTTATGGTTGCTTGATCACTTTCAATAATGTTTGGATAGGTTGACACTGTGCACATATGTAATTATTCGATGATTTGTGATGCTTTCATTAGATGGCCTTTGAGTGAACTTTTAATGCTTTCTTTGTACTCTTATTAAGACATTCAGCTTACGGCATTTTCTAGTAACTACAAATTGGTGCATGGTCTCTACATGATTTCTGATTTCCACTAACCCGAGTGTGAGTCTCGAGGTTTCCATATGGATTTTTATTTACCCAAGTGTGAGTTTTGGGGCCTTTATTATTTTTAGACATGATGTTTGTCCTTCTATTTACCCGATTGTGAGTCGTGGGGTTGCTATGATTTTTAACTATTTATTTACCTGAGTGTCAGCCTTGGGATTTCTATATTATTTTTGATTTCAGCTAACCCTAGTGTGAGTCTCGGGGTTTTCGTAAGATTTCTGACTTTCATTTGCCCGAGTGTGATTCTCAGGTTTCATATACGATTTTTGATTTATCCTTACCTAAGTGTAAGTCTTGGTGTTTCCATACAATTTCTGATTTCAATTTACTTAAGTATGAATCTTGGGGTTTATATTATTTTCAGATATGATGTCGGACCTTCTATTTACCCGAGCGTGAGTCTCGGGGTTGCTACAATTTCTATTTACCTGAGTGTGAGTCTTGGGCTTTCTACATGATTTCTAATTTACCCAGGTATAAGACTTGGGGTTCCTACTAATTTCATATGCGATTTCCATGTGATTTCTACTTACCCGAGTGTGAGTCTCGAGGTTTCTATATGATTTCTGGTTTCCATTTACCCGAGTGCGAGTCTCAGGATTTCTACTAATTATAGATGTGAATTTCTGATATCTGATTTTCTATTTATGAGTTTTCATCTTCCTTTCATATGCAAGTTGTCGAATTATTGTTGCATGAGTTCAAGTCTTAGCCTTAAACCTCTGTCCTTAGTATTTCTAAATGAGTATTCTAGATTTGCAATATTTTCAAAAGATAAATGTTTAGGCCTGCATTATTCCAACAACCAAGTTTAATTAAGCATGGCTTATGTCTGTTTCCAAAATGATTTTTTTTACCATATACACATATGATACTCGAATATACCGTTATTATTCCAAGATAAAGGTTCCTAAGTTAAAGCACAAGCAGGTACTACGTACCTCCCATCCGAAGACTTCCAATAAGGATTATGATCTCACAACACTTCATACAGGAAGTTTTCTAAACTCTTGGCATATTTAACCCTAATAGTTTGTTTTATAGATAGATGTTTAAATTTACACTAAGTCCACAAAGAGCTCATAACTTTGGCTTCATGTATAGCCCTTTCTGATTAAGGAAAATTGATACATCCCCTTGCATCATTACAATTGGTTATGCAAAACTAATACCAAAGATTTTTGTTATAATTCTTGAGTGACAAGCAAGCGGTGTAGGAGCCATAGGATTTTGTCCTAAAGAACAAAAGCATCTTTATACTTTGTGGAGGAGGGGGGAATGGGATAATTGTTAACACCAAAATTTACATTGGCCAAATATAAAGAATCAACAGCTCTAATACTAGAAACTATAAAAGGAAAAGCCGTGAGTAGCTATGTCGACACCAAAAGAAGGAGATGAAATCTTATTTCTCCTATAACTTTTGATTGATAAGATATTAAGGCCTGAAACCACTTCCATTGGATTTAGATGATGGTTTCCCATTCCATAGAGTGGTCATATTAAAAAAACGGACGCACTGTTTGAGAATAATGGTTAAAACAAGAAAGTCGGAGAAAGCCGGAGATAGTCAGAGAAAGCTGGAACCGGCAGCAGGGTGTAGGAACCGACAGTAGGGTGCAGGAACCGACATCAGAGTGCAGGAATTGGCAGCAGGGTGCAGGAACTGACAACATAGTGTAGGAGCCGACAGCAGGGTGTATGTGTCGGCAGTAGGTGCAGGAACCGACAACATGGTGCAACAACTAGCAGCAAGGCACATGAATCGACAGCAGGGTGCAGGAACCAAAAACATTGTGCAGGAATGAGACCCGAATGGTCTAGGAAGCACGAGACAGCAGAAAAAGACAAAAACCGTGACTAGAATAGTCTAGGAAGCAGGAGAGAGCAGAAAAAGACAAAAAAGGAGACCAGAATGGTCTAGGAAGAAGGAGAGAGAAGAAAAAGACAAAAACAAAAGCAAAAAAGTGAGAGTAAAAAGGTGACACCGAAAAAGTGGCCAAAAAGGGGCGGGAAAAAGAAGCAGCAAAAGGGAGGCTTTCTGACGTGCTTTATAGGAAACTTTTTAAGGTCTATGGCTTTTAATGTGAATTAGGATTTGTGTGACAATATATTTAGGTTATAGGAGATTTAATTATTTGTTTCTTTTTTTATTGTCGACAATTTAGAGTTTTGACATTGTGGTTTTGCATTTTTGGTATTGAAGTTTGCTGGCTTCTTTCTGGGAATGCTTGTACAGTCAAGTCAATGACTACCCCTTTCATGACCGATTAGATGTTTAATACCTTAAATATTTCTCTGTGAATTGCAGGACAAAATGTTTGATGAGCATTTCGATTCTTAGGCTGATGCAGGAGCATCAAAGACTACCCTCGACAGGCTGGAACCATTCGCAAGAATGACTATATTATGATCAAAGGCAGGCCACTTTGGAATTTTTTTGCTCTTTTTTACCCTCGATAGGAAAATTAGTCAAAGACCTATCCTTAACAGGCTGGAACCATTCGCAAGAATGTCTTAGCTACACCTACAAATAATAATGCAGAACTAGAAATCTATCTAATGAATTTTGTGATGGGAAATTATTTTATTTACTGATAGAAATATATTGCTAAAGTTAATTTCTGGACAACTCACCTTAAAATTTTGTATTTAACTTTCAGGGTCAATACAAGTCAATAGTAGTCTTTCCTGTTTGCACCAAAGTTTCTGTCACGTTTGACCCATTTATGTACTTATCATTGCCACTACCTTCAAAAACAACAAGAAGTATGACAATTTGCTTGTTTAGTGGTGACGAAAGCTCTCTTCCGACACCATTCACCGTAGATGTGCCTAAAGCTGGTATGCGTAGAGATCTGCTTCAAGCTTTATGTACCGCCTGCAATTTACCAAGCTCTGAAGATTTGTTGTTAGCAGAAGTGAGATTCTTACTTTCTAATTTGGGTTTCCTTCATGAAATTCTTCTGCTATAAACATATTCATCTTTTAAGTAGGTATTTGACAACTGAATCTACCGCTACCTAGATTTTTATGGGCCTCTATCCGGCATAAGAGATGACATCCGTTTCGCAGCTTACAGACTTCCAAAGAACTACAAAGAATTTGTTAGGCTAGAGATACTGCGCCATAGAGCCAATAATAGGTAAACTATAATCAAACTACTTTACTATCTCATACCGATGTACTGTTTTTAAAATTTAATAAATATATAGCCAATCCATTGGATCATCGAAACAGTATTCTACAAAAGAATCATTTAGGAGCACCATTAATAACTATCCTACCCGAGGGAGCTAAAACTGGAGCAGATATATATACTGCAGTGACCAATTTGCTTTCATCACTGTCTCGGTGTAAAGCCTATTCAAGTCCATCTGATACTAACAAAAGTAGTGGAAGCCTGTCTACAAGTCCTGATATTACTAGTACCATTCTTACGTATGATACAGATCCAAGTTATAGTGACCCAGAGCTATTCACCTCATTCATGGAAATTATAATAGAGGATGACGACACTCTTCGGACCGTCAATCTATCCATGCAAATATAATGATAGTACCGAGTTGTTTAAGAGTACGTAGCAATTTATTTGGTGATTGACATCTATTACGTGATTTAATTACTGGTAATTTCCTATCTTTGATTAATATGCTATTTAGCATCCCAATATCGTATTAAATTGATGTGACATCTACTACGTGATTTAATAAAAGCAACTAACTTAACATGGACTATTTGTTTGGTTCTTTTGTTTGGTCAAACGTGCAGCTAGATATGCTACAAGAAGAGAACAAATATATGCATGAGAAGGTAACTATTTTATGAGTGCTATTGTACTAATTTTTCTGCCCTTTTTTACCTTCTTTCTTTCAAGAATGAAATTTAACTTCATTTTTTTAGCTACGATTTGTTTAACAGAAATGTAAGGAAGTGGAGGCTAGAGCAAAGGTACTTGAAAACCAGGTTAAACTGGACATATGATCCATTTCTTGTCATTTGAATTTGATCGAATAGTTTATTACAAACAATGTTTGACTAATTTTGTAATGATTGGATGGTAATCTAGTTCTTTCAGTGCACCAATTTTTCTTAAACTTTTTTATGTCCATCTATCGATGATGTTATATATATTTGTTGTTTAATTACATGGGCATTTTCTGTTTAATTACGGGTTTCCGCACTTGTAGATGGAATATCGTTAGAAGCTCGACTACTTAGCACGTAACTTTGTAAATATCTTAAAAATATTTGTCCAGTAGTTTGAATGTGGTTTATGACATTGTCTATGTTTATTCAACTTTGTCGGAAGAAGGCTTATGAAATTCCTGAAACATTCCATTTCAGGTTTGTTTTGCGGTCTTTTTTCCTCAACTATTTTGTCCTGCGTTTATTACAACTCACAGTATCCTCATTTGTGCAACACAAAAACAATTACATTGAAAGCTATGTCGTGCAATTAGCTCCACTTCTTCCGTAAAGCAAGATGATACAAGCTTCAAAAGCAATTGCCGACAAGAATAAAAAGGACGATTTTCATCAACGGTCTATGGAATTATAAAATCAAGTTGCAAGTCAAGTGACGAATCAAGCATCAATCCAAATCAACAATAAATCATTTGCTTCATCCTCAAAACGAACATTACAAGCTTTGTGAATTTTCGGATGGATGCTTTGTGATATGGTCCATGTTTCGCCTTCGCGGTATCTAAAATTCTGTGTATCTTTAGTAAAACTTTGTATTGCTTTTTATAATTCGGACTTGATATTTTGGTATTTTGAAATTGGAAGCATGTAACAAATATTTTGAGCATTATGCAAATGCGACATTGTTGAATTTGAAATATGGAAGTACCAAATCTTATATTGAATTGATGTGTTGAATTGTATATGTGATTGGAAATCACAAAAACATGTTATGCTCATTTATAGGTGCTAGCAATTTATGTATGCCAGCATTTATAAAAGTTAGTAGGATCATGATACTGACATTTATAAGTGTTACCAAATCTTATAGTTCCAATACTTATAAGTATTAGTAATGAATATGTTTGTAACTCTTATAAGCGTTGTCATATCTTATGGTTCCAACATTTATAAGTGTTAGCAATGAATATGTTTGTAACTCTTATAAGTGTACCATATCTTATGGTTCCAACATTTATAAGTATTAGCAATGAATATGTTCGTAACACTTATAAGTGTTAGCAATGAATATGATTGTAACACTTATAAGTGTTAGCAATTACTCTGTTTGTAACACTTGTAAGTGTTACAGGAAATTCCTCACAGGCCGTTGGTGACACTTAAAAGTGTTACAAAAATTATTTGTAACACCTGTACTTGTTGGGAATCCCCTGTTTTGGTGTAGTGCCAGTCGCCATCGATCGCTGGTTCAGTACGTTCGTGGATTGTGAT
Source organism: Allium sativum (assembly GCA_030737875.1). NCBI lineage: Eukaryota > Viridiplantae > Streptophyta > Magnoliopsida > Asparagales > Amaryllidaceae > Allium > Allium sativum. The sequence goes on from CM060921.1 coordinate 783,697,944, forward strand.
TTAATTTCTTTGGATCCTATATCATGTGAATTTTGTGCCCTACAAATTTCAGGGCCCTATGCAGTTGCTCCTGCCGCTTTGGTCGCCGGGCATAGTGGGGGGTGTTGGATAGGTGTAGTTGGGGGTTATATAAACAATTTACGTGTAAATTATATGGCATAACATATCAAGTTAGTTCATTTCACATGAATCATGGTATATTATAATAATATAAGAATACTAAAAATGGTAACATTATTAGATATTAACATGGTTTCTAATATAATTTCATTTTTTGAAAAGAAGAATGAACTTATATTCAAACCCAAACTCAATTGACGTCTCGTGTTTGAACCATGACCTTTACGATCTTAACCTACGGTATAACACCATTTATGACATGAGCTAGTGGTTTTTGACATGGTTTGTAATATAACTATAATTAGTATTTAGAAATGCAAGAAAATTATTAGTGAAAATATTGCTCATATTCAAACTTATGCCAGCGACTCTTTATTTATTTCAAGAAAAATTGGTTTTTCGACGTAACACAACCAGCATAATTTTCAATCGAAAAGTTGAATTGAACGAGCGGTAGTACAAGCGAATGTAGCTTGTTCATTTCTACATTGCTAGTTCAACTCTTCTTTATGGCTAGTGAATTAAACTAGTAGACTGGCTAATATAAAAAAAATGTCTTTTAAAATAAAACTAAAAGGCATTTGACATTCTAATAGAACGACGAACACTTTGTCATTCATTTGTTTAAGCGACAAAGTCTTTATTGTTTTAGACATTTACTCCAATGGTTATTGCAACAGCTACTCTTTCCACTCTTCTACAAATTATACCACAACTTTTTCATTAACCAAAACAATAGTTTTCACAGCTCGATTTGATGAAATATTAAACCATGTTATCATTGATGAAAAAACCACAAGAATAAAAAACAAAGTAAAAGGAAATGTTTTATCCTCCTAACAGTAGCACCCTATTCTCTAAGGCTAAAAGATAAATGCTACAGATACTGCAGCCATCTCCAGTTTCAAATTTCAGTGATAGAAAATCAAATATTAATCAACCGGAACATCAAATAGCATGGGAGTATGATGTGGGAAAAATTGGATGAAAAGACGTTTTACCTTTGAAAATGTGCATTCATATAAAAATTGCAAGTATATTTAGGATGTGCACATCATGTTTTGGAAAAAAAATAAAAAGAAAAGAACATTCATATAGGAGGTACCGCTTAGAAATTCATTTGGATTCATATATTTTGTGATGTGTTACACATTGCACTATGACATAGATGGTTAAAAAATTAGGTGTACACATAATGGATGTAATTTATTTGAGAATAAATTTCCAGAACGAAATTTTCTAAAGGGTGGAAGAATGTAGCACCCCTCATTTTTAAATAATAAAAATAATCTAAATAAACACATAAATTATAAATAGTGAAAAATGGACTATTTGGAATTGTCGATATTTGACCCTGAAATGTATATCATTGCATTCATGGAGATTTTATGATTAGTTTACATATATAATATGTTCCGAACAGAGTTCGTACGAAAAAATTTATTAACATTAGAAGTTCTATATTGGAAAATAATTATACTCGTAGATGTGCATAAATATATATATTAAAAAAATATGCACATATTAATTCCAAAAATAGTATGCATTTAAATTTGAAATTATACGCATGTCAAAAATGAAATAAAATCAAGTAAAACAGGAAATTAAAACCAAGATTATGAATTAAAACATAGAAAACCAATAACGGAAACACATACATGGAAAAATACGTGAGAACTTGTATAGGACAACCCATCTATTGGTCGGCCCATCTATCAACCCAGGCACAAGTTGGGTCATCCCATCACGTTTATAAATAATGTGCTCAGGCTTGTTTCGACGGTAAGGTCTAAATAGTTTAAATCCGACAGAAATGATTTATTTGGATATTTATGAACAAATGTGCAGGGCTAGCCTCGAAACTGATTAAGTGTGTGTTGAAGCTGTGTAACAAACCGACACTACCCTATAATTTCCATTTCGTAACACATATTTTTTAATTTGCCAACACTTATTTGTGTTGTAGACTCACTCGAATAATAAGCGTCGCTATGCAGAAATGTGTCACTAAAAATACATATTTAAATATATTCTTATGGAAACTCATATCAGCGTTGGAGCTGAATGCTCCTAGGGGAGAAATGGTAAATAGGTACTTCTATGCCCTAATTTCTAACCTTTAACGCTTGTTCAGGCTTTTCTCCTTCAACAGCCGCTAGAACAACAAATTCAACTGCTATCGAAATGGTAAATGGCGATTCGATTCACTTCTTCTGCTTCCAAAACTTATTGATGTTGATTCCTATTAAGATTCGGTTTATCAGCAACACGAGGCAATCAAAGCTTCGATTATCAGCGTTGGCTGCTTACCATCGCTTATCAACATCATTTGTCTGGTGGTGCATCTACGTTTCCTAGTTGCTTCTTCGCTCAAGTCTTAACCGTTCCCATTAAGGTAAAAAACAATTCAAATTCGTAATTTTCGTTTATACTTTTCAAGTTTATAACGTATTGAAAATTCTTTTCCCAATTTTGTTATGCTTAGTCTATATAACATTGCTGTGTTAGGATTTTTATAATTCTGAGTATCTTTATTGGTGATCTGGGATCGAGTTCGAATATGCTTAAAGAATAGGCAAATTTGATGCAGAAATGTGTAGATCTGATTTTGAGCTGACTCTGGAGTTTAGCATGCCCATTTCGATTTATTATATGATCCCCTATGTTGTAAAAATTTGCACATGAAACTGTGTAGAATTCTATTTGTAAGGAACCATATACAAATTTTCGGGGCTCAATACTGATATTTGGATTGTAAGGAATCATATACAATCATTCTTAGCATTGTGGTCTCACAAAATGACTCCACCGCAATAAAGTCGTTATATCACCCAAAAAAATGCAATACAAGTTTGTTTTATTAAAACATGCAATTTTTAATTTCCTTTTAAGATTATAATCTTACAAAATTTACTCGATCCTGATTATCGATGCAAAATACCATGTCGACTAACGAAGCATCGTAAATTACCAAATCATTAGTAGAAAGAAGTTAGAGGGTGAAAATAGAAAGAGTGAAAGTTAGAATAGAAGATGAAGAAGAATATAAATACAACAACATTAGAGAAAACACGAATCTCACAGCGGAATGAATAAAATATATTATATAACATAACTTTTGAATTACAAATTGTAACTATATATACATACCATTATCAGAGTACAACACTTACAGCACAGCGTCAATAAACAATAGCTATAAAATGTTGAATCCTCCTGCTCCTTATTCTTCCAAGTATATCTGTGAAATCCCGACTACTTGACTGTCCGTACAAATTTGGATACCCAAGAGTCTAGGGTAAAACAAAACAAAATAAACTCTAGGTCAGTCATGAGACTATTGTGAGTAAACTCCAACCACTTGGTTTAACATTTTATAATCCTTTGTAAAGAAAGGATAATCATCAGACCGATCCACACATAAACATGGATAGTTTTTACCTTACGACAACCCAAAATATTATTTATATCAACACTATTCTGATATTATAATAATGTCTAATCAATCAGTAACAGTCTAGCGGAACGCTTGCATCTCACGCTTCACATACAATGTATACAATCAAAATCGCGAGAGCTTATCTGGTAATGGATTTACAACTATGATAAGGTATAGAACCTCCTTCCGACAGTATATCCCTAGAGAGGAATACACAGGGTTTAACAAGAACATCTTCTAACCTAGCCCACACATGACTGGCCACTCATTTCCTTTCAGTATACCATATGTCTTATCACCCGTGGTTGGGATCAGCAATCGTTATCGAAGCATACAACAACGAAAGAATAAAGAAGCAAATAGATTTTTCCCTAAATCATGCGACAATACACCCTAATGGGAGCGACCCACTTAGCCATGTTGCCTTCCCGATTTTGGTCATTTCCTGGTTGTGAAGCTTGAGGCCATATTAATGTTTTTGACATGTCATATCTTCATTCACTTAGAACGCAACATTTTCAAACCTGCCAAATCATTTATTAATTTCCCCAGATATATCACGGGCATAAAGCAAAGAGAAACAAATTCCTATGCCACCAACGTAAATACGTTTGAAGAGATCAATGTAGATAATATGTTAGGCATAGTCTATCAGACATTCGTCCATACAAGATGTCTTGGGACAGGACAAACCGAAGATACTATCCCATCAATCCGTTTTAGGCAATTCAAACCTAGGATTAACAGAACACCCTTTGCGGTTCATTGCGTCTTCAATTATCTTCAACATATTTTGGTTTGCAACGCTTATGCCCACACAGAGTGGTTTTCAGATAATAAATCTGATCCCGGTCTCTCTACATTGACAATGAAAATATAAAATTGGCTAAAACTTTGATAGCTGATTATTTGACTATCAAAGGAAACATCCATAAAAGCCACGATCCTATTTCCTAATGGAAATTCTACCAATCAAGTATCAAGTAATCTAAACCCCTTTAAATTAATTTATTATTAATTTATTCGTTTCCCGATTCTTTCTTCAATATCTTTACCTAGATACTTCTCAAAACCCGGTTCCCTCTCACGATTCTTGGAAGACATTTCCATATATTCATAAACTATTTATTTTATATATTACAGAATATGTCTTATTAACATTAAAAAAATTTCCATATATATTCACATTTTCTTATTTTCTATATTTAGAAAATATATGTTTTTAACATCGGAAAAAAATTCCATTTCTTATTCGTGCATCGCTATTCTTCCACATTCATCAATCCCTAAATGTAAACTAGTAAGAGAACAAAAACTAAGTATCAAACCCGAAGGCCGAAACCAACATTGGATTGACACTCAGGAAACCATTCAATTCGACTAATCTTCGGTTAGTTTCTAATTTTCTTAACTTCATTTCTGAATTTCTTATCAACAAAATCATTTCATTTTCTATGCTTAGAAAACATCTATGATTATATTTGGAAAACAAATCCAAAATCAGTTATATGGATTTAAACGAATATTGTATAAAACATCATTGTTACAACCCAACCCATTAATCACTCACTGACTAGCCATAAAACTCTAACCAATCTCGAACGACTTCACTATTATCAAGGGAGGGTACTAGTTTGTAATGGTAAAAAATGTTGGAAACAGTTATTATTTCCATAAGAAAATAATATTACAACTCTATTTGTAATATTTTAGAAACATAAATGAAATTATTAGATTTTACCTTAAATAATATATGATTTAACATTGTTTGGCCTAGTTATGAAGTGTGATTATACTTATACCATCTGGTCCAGTATACAACACTATTTTCTGGGAACTGAAAATAGTATGGTTCTAGAAGTACACTTATTACAAGGAATAAGCAGATGGTTGAAATCTTGGGAAAGATGAAATAAGAAGTTATATGAGCTTGAGACGGGATTAAATATTGGAAATTAAATCAGTATTTCCACAAGCGATATTGTTAACGTTAATATAAAAGTTTGAATGTTAGATAAACCTTTTAGATTGTATAATACACAATGTGAGACATGACATTGTTAAAACCATATAAGTTGATAATTGAACTTATAGCTTTTTCTTAAAGTATATATAACGATATTTCCAAGGTAAAGGAAATATGGAAATGGTTTTGAGGATATAAAACAATGTTTCCAAGGTAAAGGAAATGGAAAATGGGTTTATGAAATTATAGCGATATTTTCGAGGGAAAAGGAAATAGAGATGGTTTGTGAATACGTTATTCTAAAAAGGATAAGAATTTGGTATTTGTTTTCAAAGGTAAGAAAATGTAAGATATTAGAAATATAAGTATTCCATTGAGATAAATATATGGAACTCGATTTTCAAATCGATAAAATGTTTTTAATGAATGTTTCGATTTAAAAGGGCCTGAGCTACTGAAGTATTGATCTAAACTATTTTTGAATTAATAGTTAAAAACCTGACTATCAATGAATTCTCTTGTTGACTTTTGACGAGTTAATTCGAAGAGTCCCAGATGAGAATTGGACCCAAAACCACTTCGAACCAGTTGTGCGTTCGAGACTAACTTGCAGGAATACCTTTTAAGATGACTATAGATCGTGGATCTTCGTGAGCGAAAGAACTACTTATTGAATTTCTATGGCTAGCTGCCAGAGATATTTCGGTAGTGATTCTGTCGTGATTGGAATACGGTAGGAGAGTGCTTTCGGTTCATCCTTTTTCTCGATGACTTGTATGGATGTATGTCTGACAGAATATTTCCTAATAATCACATACTTTGATTTTTACAAATATACCAAGTTTGGTGGCAGAGAAAGAAACTTCTTTTAGCTTAACACGCATAGTATATTTGTGGATATCAATTAGTGATTTGATGGATCTAACAATGTGGCATTCAAACTAAATGATGATGTTCCAAAATGTAATCGTGACCTCAAGCCTCATCAACAGAGAAATGACAGAATTCGGGCAGGCATCATGGCTATGTGGGCCATTCCCATTAGGGTGTATTATTACCATCTAGAGAAAATTCATTTGTTTCTTCTTTCACTTCTATATCTTATGGGAAATGATTTATTAGGCTTATTCATTGGTGAAAATATATTCGGTACACTCAAGTTGAATAAGCGGCAAGTCATGTGTGGCCGGGTTTTAAGATGGTCTTGTTGAACCCCAATGTTTCCTTTCTAGAGAACACTGATCGAGAACTAGTACCATACCTTGTCATGCTGGAATCCAAGCTCCAATATGAGACGTACGTTTTTTGATGTGTACTAAAGTATGTTATAAATTGAGATGCAAGCTATCTGGCTATATTCTTATTTATTTGTGAGTTGATCATAGATATTATTATAATATATCTGGATTTTATGATATAAAAGATGATTTGGTTATCGTAAGTTAAAGCATGTGTCATGTTTATGTGTAGTCGTGTCTTGCGAAAGTTCCATTTTTTTAAAAGATTTCCTTAAACTATGAAAGTTGTTTGGATTATGAATTTATCACTAAAAGTATTCTACACTGATTCGGGTTGATTTTGCTTTGCTTTAAAATGTGCTCGGGCTAGACTGAGTATATTTTCCAGGTTAGGTTTCACTTGGCGCTTCAGCAGAGGAGCTGCAGTCGAGACATATTTCTATATTTCCTGGTATTAAATTATTTTCCCTGTGTACATTGTATTGATCTAGTGTGTACTATGATGTTGTAATCTTATATATACAATTTTCTTTTGAGTAAAGAGTTATTGCTATATTATATTTTATTCATTCCACTGTGAGATTCCATTCTACTCTGATTTTATAGTGTTAGTCTTCTTCTTCTATTCTAATATTGTTTTTTCTTTTCTTCTCCTTTAATTTATTTCTATTAACTATTCGAGCTTCGGTACTTTGGTTTTGGCAAGTGAATACATGATTATGCATTATTGTTGAAATTCGAGCGTCGAAATTCCGTTGGGTTATTACAGGTGGAAATCACTTATCATGAAGCAGAAATCCCAATTCAGGTTGATGAAAATTTATTAAAACAGGACATAGATAAATTTATCTCTTTTGAAGAAAACAAAGCAAGCTCATACAAAGACTCATATAAAGACAATGGAATTAGAAAATAACGTTGCTAGCAAAGAAGAATATGCTCAAATTATTTCAGTAAAGCAAGCTGCTATACAAATGGAAAAGCAGATTCTAAATAAAGTAGCCAAAATATTTGCTAACTCTTCTTCCTCCTCTAAAAAAAGAAAGAGGAAGAAAAAAGTAAAATAAAATCTCTAAAAGATGTTAGCTCTGATCCTCCTTTTGAAATTCAAAACTCAGAAGAATACAAGGAATATGCTAAGGATGCAGTATGATTTTTATTCAAAGAAATGTATATTAGCAGAAATTCTAAATTGGATGATCAGCTCAAAACAAAAAATAACACAACATGCAAAAGGAAGAGAAAAAATCAGATGGGTAGAGATGCCACAATGAAGCACAATGCTTCATTGTAGTTGTGTATCCTTTATAATTGTTATTTTACTATATTTTAAAATGTTGATTATTGCATCGAATGTTAGGGGTATTAAATCCCCTGAAAGAAAGCTCGATTTAGCATATTTACTAAATTCAGAAAAGCCAGGTATTATTGGACATAAGTTAGAAAAGCATAAATATGAAAGATTATCATGTTAAATACCTTTCTAACTAGAACTTAATCCATAACAATAATCAGGGAGGAAATAGTAAAATTATGATCTTATGTGACCCTGATATTTGGCGAATTAGTCAACAAATTCTTAATCTTCAATTTATTCACTACTACTGGACCAACAAAGGTGGTGCTCAAATAGAAATCACTTTTGTATATGCATCTAATTTCGGGAAAGAAAGAATGAGCCCGTGGAATCAGATTGAGACCTTCTGTCTCAATATTAATGTGCCTTGAAGTATTCCAGGTGACTTTAATACTATAATGCATGCACATGAGAAAATGGATGGTGTTCCTATCCCATTTTAAAAGTTATAAATAATGAATAACTTTCTTATTAAAACTGGTTTATTTTAAACTCTTTTAACTGGAAATAAGTTTACCTAGAAATCAGGTAAATTCAGAAATATTCACTATAAGTTAGATAGAATACTTGTAAATCAGAAGTTCATAAGTTTTTTTTCCTGATTATAAGTGCTTTGCACTTGCTCATGTAATAAGTGATCATACTCCCATCTAATTACACTTTTCTTACGATGCGATACCAATAGAAAATCAACTTTTAAATTTGTTAGTGATTGGGTCTATGAAGATAATTATATGAACATTGTCAAAGATAATATGAAAATAATTGTAAAATTCACTGCTCGATACAAATTTCAAAACTTTTGCAAAATACAAAGAATAATCTGAAATAGTGGAATCCAAGCAGAAACAAAAATGATATTAAATTTATTAAAAAGGAATGTGAGAGATTGCAAAGTGACCTTATAAATGATTTCTCAGACAGTAACATTGTCAATAATTTTTTCTATGCCCAAAATAATTTGGCCACAAATTTAATATGCAATCTTTAAATCTTAGGAAGAAAGCTAAAATTGACTGATTGACTAGTGAGGATGAAGCTAGTAAATTTTTTAGGCCAAAATGTCAAGTAGGAAAAGTAGAAAAAATATTGGGAAGTTGATTGATTCTAAAGGATTCAATTTAAATAGTTGTTCAACTATTGACAAAGAAGTCATTAATTATTTATCAGATTTGTTTAACACATCTAAAAGTAATCATGACTTCCCCATTATTAATTCTATGTATGCTCTGAATGAAAACAGTCCAAAAATTCTGCTTGCCCCAATTAGGATTGATGAAATTAAAAATATTGTTTTTAATGCCATTGATAAAAGTCCAAAGCCATATGTATTTAGGGAAAAGTTCTATAAAACTCATCGGGATGGCATCAAAATGGAAATTTTCAGTGTTGTCTCTGAATTTTCTAGAACTGGTAAAATTTTAAAGAGTATTAATCATAAATTTATTACTCTTGTGCCCGAGGTCAAAAATCCCAATGGCTTAAATGATTTCAGACCTATATCTTGCTGCAATTTCATATATAAAACTATTTCTACTATCTTATGTAATAGCATTAAAATATATTTGTAATTCCTCATATCTAAAAACCAAAGTGCTTTTATACCTAGTAGGATTATTGCTGAAAACAATCTTTTAGCTCATGAGTTTATAAGGAATTTCAGTGTTAAAAATAGAAACCTTATGTGCATCAAAATTGATTTGCATAAAGCATTTGATAAGTTAAACACAGAATTCATTATTCATATGATTCAGAAATTAATTTTTAATTCCAAATTCTGCTCTCTTGTTTACGAATGCATACGTATTATCTCCTACTCTATAATTGTTAATGAATCTCTAAAGGGATTCACTAGAAGTAATAGAGGCATTAGTCAAGGTGACCCCCTTCCACCTTATTTTTTACTATAGTTATGGTCCTTATGGAAATTGAGCAAATTCATGGCAATATTAAACCAATTAATAGAAATAAGTCTACAATTTCTCATCTTTTATATGTTGATGACATGTAACTCTTTTTAAAAGCTGATATATATAGTTCAGTTATGGCTGCAAACATTCTGGAAAAGTTAATCTTTATGCTGGATAAAAAGTGAATGAGGTGAAAAGTAAAATTTACTTAAGTGAGAACTGTTTCAATAAAAATGAGATTATTAGTATTTTAAAATTTAAGGAGGGTAGCCTACCAGCAAATATTTAAGAATGCCTTTAAGTTCTAATCAAATTATTGATAAAGACTGCACAAGGCTTTATGATGTTATTCAAAATATGCTTGAAGTATGGTTTAGCAAAATTTTATCACTTGCTGGTTGCATTGAACTGATTCATACTATCATCGCTGCAATTATTATGTATTGGATTCAATCTCACAATATTCCATCTAATATTGTGTAGAAAATTAAAAGAATGTGTGCTAACTTTATATGGCAAGGAAAACAACATAAAATTGCTTGGGATAAAGTGCGCACAACAAAGAAAGCAGGTAGACTTGGTCTTAAAAACATCAAAGACCTTAATGAAGCTTCTACTCACAAGTTATTTTGGAAATTCATAGAAGGGAAATCTCTTCGGGCTAGATGGATAAGAGCAAGATACCTCAAAAATAAAATTGCTAGACTACAAAATCTGAAACTTACCACACTTTTACTCGGAAGAAAATTCTCAATTGTAGGGAAATTGGAGCTATCCTTTTGGAGAGGATGTTTAAAAATGGTGAAACAACAAGCCTATGGTTTGATCCATAAATAAAAGGTAATTGTTTAATTAATATACTTGAATGAAATAGCCTATACCTACTTGGGGGTGCAAACAATAAAGTTCAATGCATCATTGAGAACTACGAATGGAAGACTTCAAATATTGGAGCTACTAAGTTATTCAAGGATGATATAAAGGGTATTCCTATTGATTGAAATATTATTATGGATAGCTGCATCCGGAAGTTAAATTCTAAAGGCAAGTTCTCCTTCAGAAAAATTTGGGAGTTTATCAATGGAGGAGAATCTGATGTGGACTGGTATAATGTTATATGTAACAAATCAAATTGTCCTAAAATGGCTCATTGTGCTTTCTTTACTATCACAAACAAACTACCAACAAGAGATAAACGTGCTAAATGGAGAAATGGTGTTGATACTATATGTGTTATGTGCAATAATAATAATGAAAGCTTTAATCATCTTTTTTTATGAATGTGCATACTCTAGTCTCATCTGCTTTAATGCTAAAAATCATAAAAGTGCTAAATGGAGAAATGGTGTTGATACTATATATGCTATGTGCAATAATAATCATGAAAGCTTTAATCATCTTTTTTTTTTATGAATGTGCATACTCCAGTCTTATCTGCTTTAATGCTAAAAATCATTTGAAATTCAACCAAGTTATATATATCCCGAATATCAGAGAAGGTGTTCAACATATTAAGGATAACTTTAAACCAAAATCAAAGGATTTCGAATATGCATCCATTATTCTCACTTCTGTCATATATCATGTTTGGAGAGAAAGAATCCATCAAAACAAAAGCACAGATTGCGTTCAATTATGGAATACTATTGAAAATGAAAGCAGAATCATTGCCAACAAGGCTTATTTTAGAAATTCAAACCATGGAAAAGTTAGCAACAAACTTTCTGATAATATAGAAGATAAAGTCGAAGTTTTCTCCCAATTTGGAAAGGTATCCTTAAATAATGTTAATTGGCATGCACCAAGATACAAGCAATTCAATCCGACCTATGACCAAACTAGCGGGATTACGAGCTTCCATACCGGTCATGATTACAACTGAGATCCTGCCAAAGATGCACTCTGCAAGGGGAGAAAACAAAAACTAAATTCAAATCTGAATTTTAATTATTGTAAGGGCATCCTAACATGTAATATATCTGATGTATGTCTCTGGAGTCATAGTCATGCTAGAAGTGATCCCGATATGTCTCTGGAGTCATAGTCATGCTAGAAGTGATCCCGATTTCTCAACTGCGAAAGAAAGGATAGATTCAAGCATGAATGATTCAATTCAGAGAATTGTTGAATTTCATTACAAGAGCAAACTCAACAACAATATCTATAGCAAATTTGAGTCATGCATTAGAGAATCTAGCAGTGGAATAGAGAGAAAGAATAATGAAGCTTGAAAGCATACCAAAGATGAAGAAGAAGCTAGGGTTAAACCGCATGTTGGATAAGAGCAAATCGGAAGGAAGCGGCCTCAAATTAGTTAGCAGCTTGAAGATTATCAAAGATCCAAAGCATAAATCGAAGGACTTTTCGATTATGAAACCTCTGTGAAGATTTATTTGTTTAAAAGAGCGAATGGTGTCGGCTAGGGTTTCTGAGTGTATTTGGCCATTTATATCTACCTAGGGTTATTTGCGTTTTGGCCAGTTTAATTTTACTTTACTTCACGGAAAAAAGTACAATGCATCTATTTTAATGTTCGACCCGAAATTACCCCCTCTTTCCAAACATTCGAATAACCGAATGGCAGCCCTTAATTACATCCTTCAGGGCATCTCATCCCAAATTCAAAACCCTAAATTCACATCTCCCTCCTTTTCGTCCTCATTTAAAACGACATGTCAAACACCATTTTAAATCCTCATTCTACCCCCACTCTCCATTTGCCTCGCTTATTAATAACCTATTTCCCCAAAGTTTCATAATCCATGGCAGACAAAGGAGGCTGCTGCCGCCGCACTCGGACTCAAGCCAAGAAGCGATCTTTAGGCGTTGTTGAACCCGTATCCAAGTCTACTGCAAATAATAAACGTATCAGTTTAACCGAGACTTCAGTTATTTCAACTATCGAGTGCATCCCCAAAGCTGATTCCCCAAAGGGGAAAAGGACAATGATGTGGAGCTTGACTCTGAGATCGAAGATATACATGCATATCTTAGAAAAATGGAAACTGAGGGTAAGAGTAGACCTGCAGTAAATTACATTGATGAAATTCAGAAAGAGGTTGCTGCTAATATGAGAGAAATTTTGGTTGATTGGCTGGTAGATTTTGCCGATGAATACAAGCTTGGATCGGATTCTTTATACCTAACTGTTTAGTACATAGGTAGGTTTTTGTTTGTGAATGAGATTAGTAGGCATAGATTGCAAGTTCTAGGTGTTTCTGCTATGCTAATTGCTGCAAAGTACGAGGACATTAATCCTACAAAAGTGAAAGACTTCAGTTATATAACCGATTCTACTTACACAAAGGATGATTTAGTGAGAATGGAGGCTAATGTATTGAAATCACTTGATTTTGAGATGGGAAGTCGTACAGTGTACACATTTTCGGTGAAGTATATAAGAGTTGGTCACGATGATAGCAAGTACTCGAACACAAAGTTGCAACATATGGCTAAGTATTTAGGAGAGTTAAGTTTACTAGAATATAACTGACTTCATTTCTTGCCGTTTAAGATAGCCGCTTCTGTTGTTTATCTTTCTAAGTTTACTTAGGGTCTAAACTTCCATCCTTGGAGCTCAAAATTGCATCAGTAAACGAGTTATGATCCCTCTCAGCTCAGAGATTGCATAACTGTTTTATATTCTTTATTAAGGAATGCAAAAGAGTCTTCTTTGAGTGTTGTAAGAGACAAATAGTTCGACCGTGTGTCTACTCTGGACCTGGAATCTCTTCCGTCAAATATTCATGAATCTCATTTTCTCGGTTTTTGACTTTTATGATTTTAATTTTTATAGCTATTGTAAAGTGTTACTCTGTTATATACAGTGGCGTAGCTAGGATATAAAGTTAGGGTATACACGATGTGGAATATGGCTTGAGACAAGGATATTGTCTTTCAAGGTGGAACATCATATATGTGTAGGTAGAATAAAGCCGAACAGAGGTTACTGGGATATTCACTAGAATTATGGGATATTCAAGTTACACAATTGAAACAGCGTTTGCACAATATGGCATGGGGTGGAACATGGCATAATAGTAGTGCACATATTGTCTTTTCTTGGTTTTTTGAAAATGCTGGGGTAGGCACGTGCCTGCCCCATTTGCAATGGGGCTTCGCCCCTAGTTATATACACTCAAAATGGTGAGAGTATACAATTACTTAAGGAAACAAAAAAGTATGAATACATTTAAGTTTCTTTGTCGAGAATCTAGAGCGAAAGTTGTATTCATATTATTATTATTATTATTATTATTATTATTATTATTATTATTATTATTATTATTATTTTGTTCATTTTATTTCGCCAAAGTGTTAACTTCTTACTACGTGCTTAAGTAGTAATTTGAAGCAAGATCCAAAATCCCGGTTTTCGGTACCTGTCCAGTCTGGTAAAAAATTTGAAATTCCGGTCCCGTTCCGGAAATTACGGAAGTTCCGGTTTAATTTCGGTTTGTTAATTTCGGTACTTTTTTATTTACAATACGCAATAAATACACAATACTAATTTTTAGTGATCTCTGCAATATTATTTATGTCAGTCGTTGAATGTATATGTGTTATATATATCAGCATGAGATATTTGGTTCTTTACTATTTTAGCCAATTTTAGCAAAGCCACAATCTCTCAAGCTAACACATTTTGTCAAATAGTAACTCTAAGGTGAATTAAGTGTTTGTTGAAATCAAAAATTGATCACAACACCTAAGGTGTTCTTACAACACTTCACCAAAAGGTCGGATCTAAAGGCCACAAATATAAAATGCAAGTAAAAACACAACAAATTAAAGTGGTTCGATCTCAGATTCGACCTACGTCCACCATAACAGAAGATTTCATTATTATCGTTGAATTCACAAGGTACATGGTTTCACTCTTTTTTCTTTCTTTTATAATATTCCTCTCTATTTTCTGTCTTTACTCTTGATTCACTTGAATTCACGAAGGAATGGATGAGATGTCTTGAATGGTGATGGTTGTTGTGTGGATCTTCAACCATTTGAACACTTAGATGATCTTCATTGGTTCCATGATGATTTTGTGATGAACCTAGGCTTGAGAGAGAATTAATGGAGGTTGGAGTGATTTGGAGTGGTGGAGAAATGAAATTGGCAGCCCTTCGAGGTAGAAAATTCCATCCCTTAAATAGTGGAAAATGGGGGTATTTATAGGTGTCATTTGGAGGGAGTGGCAAAGCTGAAATTTATGGGTGCAGGCTATGGATCGGTCGTAAACATAATTACGAAAATGCCATTGGGTTATTTTGAAGCCAATCCATACTTGTGTACAAAGCAACTGACCCATTCCATGATGACGTGTCTTCTTAGAAAACATTGTATAAATCCACACTGTACAGCTATCTAACTGCTTTTATATAGAATCACGTTATCCTTTTCTTTGGTTTGGAACAATACGAACCAATCGAATTATAGCATGAAGCATGCTTCGCTGATTCACAGAATGATGTCGACCCATCATATAAACTAACCGATCCACATGGCATGAAAGAAACTGATCCATACAAGTTCAACACGCCCTATACTATCGACCCATGGATGGTAACTTTTCCATCCTACGTGGCATTACAATGAACAACTCATGCAATATGTATGGGATAACTGCTCCATGCTGCTTCCTTAAATTCTTGCGTGGCATGTTACATGTATATTAGGGTGCGTTCTTAACGAACGTGAGCGTGGCATTTGAGCATGGCATTTGAGCGTGCCATTTGAGCGTGGTACTGTAGCGAAGTGGAATTGTGTTTTTAGCTACGAACGGGGTATTTGAGCGTGGTATTTTTAAAATAAGATTTAAATAGAGATGGTTTGGCAAATTCGAATACAAATACAAATACAAATACAAATACAGTTTCTAATACAGATACAAGTACAGTTACAAATACAAACACAAATTAGTGCAGACCCGCAGCAACCAACCGATCTCTAATGGTATCTCGAACTAATGACATGTCTCGGGATCCTTCTGCTTGAACACGTTCTATTCCTCTATTCGTCGTATTTCTCATACTATAATATTCCGTCAAGTAATTATCGGGTATTCGTTCAGGATCATCATCAAAAGCCACAAAATCTGGGTCACCACTATTGTATTTGCGTATGAAATTGTGTAAGGCCATTGTAGAAACCACAACTTTCACTTGAGTTTGAAACCGATATGTAGGCATCTTGTTGAGAATGGTAAATTTTTTCTTCCAAATGCCAAATGTTCGTTCTACGGCTATCCGTAAACTCGAATGGTAGTAATTAAACACTTCATTGGCCGACTTTGGTTGATTCATTGTATCACGGAAATGCGGAATATGATATTTCATATTTCGATATAGCGCCAATACAGTTTTTGAAATACGGGTAATACCGGGTGGAAGTTCTGATGTGATGTGGAACAGTAATTGAAAAGCGTTTAGGACATCATTAAAACAAACGGAAATTGTGCTACCTGATCGTTGAAATCTTTCTTGTAGTTGTCTATTTGAAATCCCAGTAGCCATTGTATAAATGAATATTCCAACCATTTCGACGACACAGATTTCTGGTCTGGAAGCGAGACCATGATGTTGCAGTTTTTCACATAATGCGTAGAAACAAAGCGTTTTCATCCGAAAATTATTTTGACAACGGCTTTGATGGCCATTCAAAATTTCGTTGATCCAAGATAAGCCAGTGAACTCCGAAGTATTAATCCGCGTCATATGATTTCTCCTTTCATTCTGAACCAGATAAACCCCGTAGAGCTCCATCAAATCGTCGTTCTCGGAGTATGAATCGGAGTTTGACATTAGTCGAATAAGTAGAAAGAGTTGAAGAAGTAGTATTGTGTAAGGTGTTAAGATAGAGGGGGTAATATATAGGGAGGAAGAGAAGTTGGAAAAAAAGCCGTTGGCGTCCGACGCGTCGGATGCCAACAGCTTGATTTCCAACATCCAGCGATCGTTCCATTTGAGCACGGAAAAAAGTGCTCGCATCCGACGCGTCGGACGAGAACATAAAGTTGAGCGTGCCAAAACTTTGCTGCGAACGCACCCTTAATACATATTAAGATGGTCGATCCATTGTTTGCAATATGACCTGCTCGGCCCATGCGGTATCAAGTATGTAAATCACAACCGATCCATAGCATTCACAACTTTGCCACCGCTTCAGACTGCAGTAGACCCATGCACATAACTATTGCTTGACCCGTGGTTTATAGTACATGTCGAACCATATATTCATGTTAATACTTCACCAGCCAAGCCAATACATCAACTCAAATATATCCACGTTTTTACTAATGAATACATGATCCTTTGCTTGCTTTATTATTCATAGGACCGACCCATATTATATTCTAAGGTACCGATCCATCTTGTAAATGTTGATACCAACCCATAGAATAAGTGCCGACCCATAGAATAATTGTCGACCCGTGAATACACGTGTTAAATATATAAATGGTGCCGACCCATATTATTGATAGATTGCCACCGAACTAAATAGAAGCTGATCCATGTTGAAATGAAGTGAACGACCCATATATTTGCAAATCTACAGACCCATCATTCATAATGTGCCTGACCGATCCATACTTTCTGTATTTTACATATCGACCCGTCAGACAAAGTAGTGGTCGATCCATCATTTTTGCCACGAACGCTTAGTGTTTGAACAACATGACACACTGTTTTGGAACCACATTTTAATAGGGTTAATAGTGTTAGATATGTAAGCCTAAAATTTTGCAAGCCCAGATATCTATAATAATGTTAATAGAAAGATCCAAAAATTCAGTTATCCACGTTATTTTGCAAACCTCCCAAACCATACCAATCACCGTACTTATCATCTGCAGCTCGATCCAAATTCATTTCCAATCCTAATTCATTTGCAAAGCCGAAAGGGAAAATCGAGGGATAAAAACCTCATTCGTTGCCACGTCCTAGGTGAAGAGGGAAGGTGCCGAGGTTAATCCTAAGCGCGACGAAGTAATCAGCAGATCGATGCTTCCCAGCTCGAAGAAGAAACCCTAATTCATTCTACAGCTTTGTGTTTTCCTTCTTCTTTTTTATGGCTTTTTAGGTAACCAGAAACGGATTTCTTGTTGAACTCCGGTCCGATCAATGCTGGAACCGAGCCGACATGGCCGAAAATCCGGTGGCCGGCCAGAAATTAATACCTTGAATTGTAGTTATATCAGAAAAATGACAGAAAAAAAGAATCCAAAGAAGAACGTTCCATGTATCAAACCTAAACATTAGATCCCAGTCAATAAAATAAAAAATAAAAATAAAAGAAAAGGTAGAAATAAAGAAAGAAAGAAAAGAGCTTGTTGCTTGTCGGGATGGAGTTTTATAGTTGGTAATGTTTTGAAACCAAAAGAAAAGTCTTTGGGCATCCAAGCAAGAGGATGCTTCAATGGAGATGTGCACGAACTTATTTCTCCGTACCATTGTTAGCATAAGAACCTTCAGTTCAACTACAACAACGTAGGGTTCAACATTTCAACAATCCAATGTATCAAAATCAGAACTATATATATGTCTTCTTCTAGTTCTACTTCTTAGTCTATCTCTTTTTTTTTGTGCGTGCGTGCATGAGGAGGGGTGGAGTGGGCTGGGGGTTGGGTTGGTGGGGAGGGTTAGGGGAGGCTTATGTAAACAATTTAAACATGAATTATATGGCATAACATATAAAGTTAATTCATTTCACATATATCATCGTATAATATAATTATATAATAATAAAACAAGCATTACTAAAAATGGTATGTTTATTCGATATTAACATGGTTTCTAATATAGTTTAATTTTTTGATAAGAAGAATGAACTTATATTCAAACCCAAACTCAATTGATGTCTCGAGTGTCTAAACCATGACCTTTATTATCTTAACCTACGGTGTAACACCATTTATAACATGAGCTAGCAGTTTTTGACGTGGTTTATAATATAACTATAATTAGTATTTAGAAATGCAAGAAAATTATTAGTGAAAATATTGCTGGAGTTCACACTTAAGCCATCGACCCTTTATTTGTTTCAAATAAAAATTGGTTTTCCTTCATAACACAACTAGCAAGGTTTTTCAATTGAAAAATTGAATTGAAAGAGCGCTGGTACACGCGAATGTAGCTTGTTCATTTCTAAATAGCTAGTTCAGCTCTTCTTCGTGGCTAGTGAATTGAACTAGTAGACTGGCTAATATAACAAAAAAAAGTTTACCTTTCAAAAAAAAAAAAGCTAAATACTTAAAGGCATTTGACATTCTAATAGAACGACGAACACTTTGTCGTTCATTTGTTAAAGCGGCAAAGTCTTTACCATTTTAGACATTTACTCCAATGGTTATTGGAATGACTACTCTTTTCACTCTTCAACAAATTATACTACAACTTTTCATCATCCAAAACAATAATTTTCATAACTCAATTTAATGAAATATAAAACCATGTCATCATTGAGGGAAAAAAACCAGAAGCAACAAAAACAAAGGAAAAAAGAAATGTTTTGTCTTTCTGACTATAACACCCCATTATCTAAGGCCTGAAGTTAAATGCTACAGATGTTGCAGTCATTTCTAGTTTTAACTTCAGGTGATAGAAAATTGAATATTAATCAACCGGAACATCAAAGACACGGGAGTATGATATGGGAAAATTTCGATGAAAAGACATTTTACGAGACGAACCGATCTCCCGATCCCCGGAAGAACATATGGTCTTAGGATATAATACTTCAAATATAACAGTAGAACAAAAAACTTGCATTAAATATCATAATATTCATCATATTACATCAAATGGTAATTCAAAGTCACAACATCCCATCGGATCCAAATGCCATATATTACAATGAGGATAAGAAAACAATTACACAGCGGAATTAAAGATATATTATGATGGAGTCCTATGGAGAGTGCAAAAGAAATTCCTATTCCTGCTCTAGCTCTAAATCCAAAACCAGATTTCCCAGATAGCTTCCATATATATGAAGTCATAACTTCCAAAAGTGGTCTAACTAAGCTTGTTTAGTAGCATGTCCATGTGAAAATAAGGGCACCCAAGTTTGCAAGGGAAAAACAAACTACGAGACAGTCATGGAAGTGGTATGAGAAACTCTAATCAGTTATTATTAACTTATTTAAAAGTAAGGCATATCATGGGGAAACGCCACATAACATGGAACGGGTTTCCTCCACATGAATACCAGTAATAAAATCATTAACCAAGATTCAAAAACTTCAAAATTTATGCTTTTGATGAAATGAAGTTATTATAAGACTTAGGTCCCATCACACAATGTAACACAAACCGGAGGATAAAGTTCTACCTTATAATAGCCAGACATGCTTGGTATTCTTAAAAACAAATATTTTGATATTATTATTAATGTCTATATGTAAAAATCACTTTTGAAAGTGAATGTATCAATCTTAGCTCGCATAATTCCCATCCCACTATGTTGGCGATATGGTATACAACTAAAAACACGAAGTCTCGTATTGGAAATCGAATTCCCATTATGAACCAAGGCAAAAGATCTTCCTCAACCGCATTCAGAACACTCTAACAAATGTCCCAGGAGTCAACCAATGAGTCCTTCGGATCGGTAGAGCCGACCATCACTAAACGACTGATTGGAATCTTTCCTGAAAATAAAGTTCCCTCTGTCATATTGGACCGTCATACAAGGCACCTCTCCATCATTCACATAAGTAAACCAGCCTGGGCCCTATTTCATGGCATCACTATTCGGCTAGAAGGAAGCGTTAGCCTATATCTATACTGTCTAGTATCCTGTTTTAGACTCACTACGGTGTGTGAGACCCTAAAGTCACATCCAGAAAGCTCTCCTTTTCAATAGAAGCTTTGATCTATCTTCCCACAGCACTTAGCATACCACATTCTCAAATCACAATATATGATCGGTGTTTATTAATACATAACCCTCTGAATACCGAAGTCTCATAGGAGGGTGTTAAACAAAAGAATGAATTATCCGCCACTAACTGCTATAACATTAATAGAAACCAATCAGTTACATGGCGAAATACAATGTCATACACACATCCATTTACAAGTCCGTTCTGGGTTTGACCAAAATTGAAGGGACCTTATTCCTCGTCCAGTTAAGGAGAGATGCCCTTGCATACCCGGATAATCAACAAGTACGTCCGGACTACTGCCACTATAAACCTTCAATGGAAGCAAAACATTTCAAGGCATCAACAAGCAATCTATTCGATGTGAAAATTTCTGGTCTTCCACCATCTTTAATTTTTAATCGTCATATAATTATTTGAAATGGGTTAAACCCGATCTTTTCGAAATAACTAGCGCCTAACAAAATCCTTATTGGATTATCAACCCTCCAATTAAGTCTCCTTTAATCGGAAATCATTTCATTTACCTTGTAAAAGGGTTTTCCAAAGGTTATATTCGTTTTTAAGAATTCAAAACCTTTATTTCAAATTATTCCTTAAAAACCGTTATATATAAGCATTGCAAAAATAGCTGATTTCTGCTTAATAGGTTTTTATCATTCAAACCCATATATATTTGGTTCTAACTTCTATCAAATCATTTATAATAATTTTTCTCTATTTTTATTTATTTAAAAATAGGTCATTTCAGTCCAATGACGTTTCAGGTCATATAGTTGCACTAGCATTGTTTTTATTCAAATTTGTTTTGGTTATATTTAACAATCTAATCGTTGTATTTCAATACTCTACCTATCATTTGAAAGCTCTTTTCATTTTGGATCCAACGGTTTTTGTTTCGGAAAAAATTCTGACTATTGGATCTCTCGATATGTCAGTTTGAAGTTACAGGTCGAAGTTCGCGAATGCGACGAGTTCTATTCAAACCAATCTTCTATTATTATTAAAATTAAATTGAATTGCTTCTAAAATAGTTTATTAAATATATAAAAGTTTCCAGAAATTATATTTCCCATTTTCAACTCAATATTCAAATATTCTCATAAATGGTATTATAATATTACTTTTCAAACTTCAGTATTTTAAACCTATTTTTTCCTGACATCCATTATAAAAATAAATAAGAAAGTTATGTAAAAGAAATCATTTCAAAACCTTTCCTAGATACCCTAACCGATCTTCACTTTTTCTAGTTATTATTCATTTTAAAATAAAAACTTGAACATGCCATAACTACTTGGAAATTATTTCAAAGAAATTTCTTTCTTTTGCAAATGTTCATCGTAATGAATTATATTTTACCTCCATCCACAATCGAACGTCAAATTTTGACTTTTATTTTTCACCTATTTTTATAATAATAGAATATTCATTAAAATTGATTTTTATAAATGGAGACTTTACCAATGGGCTAATAATTATAATTATTAGCCACATACAACCATGATAATCACATACCATATTATTATTAATTATGATAACATCAATCACGACTATCGTTATATAATTCACCCCATATACGTCTTAAACCATTAACGCGTGTATGGTTTTGTCTAACCGCAATCAATCAACACATGTATTCAACATCAATGGGGTTCATACCCATATACAATAACCAATATCAAGTTTACTTCAATACCAATAACCATTTAAGGTCTAAACTCATCTCAATGTCCACAAATTTAGTTCTAAGGGTCATATATGCACGTGACAATATAAAATTTACTTAAAGATCCAATCTTTTTGGTATTAAGCAACTTTAAACCATCCCAAATATTACCAAACCACAATTTGAACTCATATACACATCATAAGTCAAGATATATTTAAACGAGTTCATACACATTAACCAATATATAATTAGTTCTATTTCGTTCGTCGTTTCTTACTTGGGTTTCCATTCCACCTAACTTTGTTTGTAAGACGTCCTAGCTATTCTGAAAAAATTCTGCAGCCTTCCGGTGTTTTTGAATATTTTCTGAGAAAAATTGGGCAGGAGTTCGACGCTATTTTATTTCGGATTTTCAGACGAACAAAAGTGAGGCTATTTTTTTGGTTTTTGGAGCGAATGGAGTAGAGTTTTGGGGAAAACGGTTTACAGATTTGTATGGTGGGGGCCGGGCCTGACTGTGTGCGCATATGTGGTGCCTAAGGGTGTTGTTTGGGTGTAGTTTAGGCTGGTTTGGGTGGAGATGTGGATTGTTTTGGGTTTAAAGTGGAGAAAGGAGGTGTTTAAAGGGCTTTAAGGTGTTTAGGAGCTTTTTGGAGGGTGGAGGCCCACGTGAAGGTCTGTGGTGGAGGGCACAGTGGTCTGGGGTGGTGCTAGCCATGGGGGAGGGGGCAAAACTGAAGAAGTAAAGTGAGAAATGGTGTAAAGAAGGCTTATATTTATAGCCAAAAATGGAGTACATGGATTAATGAGTTATCACTCATCTAGCTTAGAAAGAAAGCACATTTAGTGCCATTGGATGCATGAAAACAAAAAAGAAACACAAATAGCAATTATCTATTTTACGGTGTGAATACAACTTAAGGAACATATAGTTTATCTTCAAGCTATTTACACGTGTGATCACATACTGATTCTGTTTCGATGAAACTTGGAATCCCGACATATTTTTCCGTTGGATCCGATAAAAGTGGTTTCGTCGAATTTCTAGATTATTTTCAATTTTTTTTATTTTCTAGGCTATCTAAAATATTATTAAAATATTGATTTTAAACTGACCAAACTCCTATATAAACTATTCAAACTTGAATTTAAAATCTTTAAATTGGTTCTAGAATTTCAGGTCATTAAACACAACCTTACTTAACAAAATTTCAACCCCGAAATTGACGAAAGTAAAGCTGAATAGAAATAATATCTAAGATTTGAGTTATATCTCTCAAACGAGGTACTCCGAGATATCCACCTGGCACCTGGTGTAAGACTTTCTAATACTGTATTCTATCTCACATGTATAGTCTCTTCGTTCTCCGCTCCACTGTACTTTAACTAATTTCACTTTCTTGTTTCTGAGTTCCTTTATCTCTTTGCCAATAATTTTCAAAGGCTCTCTTTGAACTGCTAAACTTAGGGTGATTTCTAAGTCCTCTTGTGCTACTTCCTCAACAACTAAATCAGGATCATGCACATAATTCTGAAGATGAGAAACATGAAAAACATTATGTACTTCGGATAACCATTCTGGTAACTGAATCCTGTATGCTAGGGTTATAATCCTTTCTAATATCGAAAACGGACCAAAATACTTGGGTGATAACTTCTCAGTCTTCTCGAAACAGATAACTCCTCTCAATGAAGAAACCTTCAAGAATACCTGATCTCCAACTTCAAATTCTAAATCCCTTCTTGTAGAATCAACATAACTTTTCTGCCTACTTTTTGTAGCTTTCAACTTCTTCTTATTGAAGTAAACTTTATCTACCGCTTCTTGGATCATGTCAGGACCTAACACAAGTCGATTCCCAGACTGAACCCAACATACAGGAGACCTGCACGGTCGACCATATAAAGCCTCAAAAGCCGACATCTTAGCTATTGTTATAAGAGAACTCCACTAGATTCAAGTGATCTTCTTATAATTCTCCAAAATCAAGGATACAGGCTCTCTGCAAGTCTTCCAAATTTAGATTCAATCTTTCAGTCTGTCCATTTGTTTGGGGATGAGAAGAAGTGCTAAGGCTCAACGTTGTCCCCAATGCTGACTGAAATGCTACCTAGAATCTACTAGTACAGATCGGATGTCGATCGCTAACAATATTGCTGGGTATTGCGTGCAGTCGAACTATTTCCTTCACATACAACTTAGTTAAATTATCAGCTATGGCTGATCTTACCTGAAGAAAATGAGCGCTCTTCGTCATGCGATCAACTATAAGCCAGATACTTTCATTACCTTTCCTCATTCGAGGCAGCCCATCGATAAAAATCCATCGACAGCTAGTCCCATTTCCACTCTAGAATTTCTAATGGTTGTAGCAATCTAGCGACCTTCTGCTCATCACTTTTCATCTATTGGCAAGTTGGGCACCTGTTAATGTATATCGAAATATCACGTTTCATTGATTTCCACCAAAACGAACTCTTCAAGTTTCAATACATTTTATGAACACCTAGATGGATACAAAGTTTCGACTTGTTACACACATCCAACACTTTTCTTTTGAGCTTTGGGATATCCGGAACACAAGTTCTACCTTTCAGTCTCAGAACTCCTTTATTATCAATCTTGAAGTTTGAGACTTTGCCTTATTGAGTTCTCTTACTAATTTTCTCAATAAATTCATCATTCTTTTGATGGACAGAAACCTTCTCTATTAATGTGGGTGTAACTATCAAATGAATAATAATAACATTCTTTCTACTGAGTGCATCTGCCACAACATTGAGTTTTCCTAGAGTGTAAAGAATATCCAAATCATATGCTGCCAGAAACTCTAACCAACGTTGCTATCTCATATTCAAATCTTTCTAGGTAAAAAGATATTTCGGTGAATTATGACCAGTATAGAGTTCAAACTTCTCACCCTGCAAATAATGCCTCCAAATCTTCAAAGCAAACACGACTGCAAGCAGTTTCAAGTCATGAGAGGCATAGTTCCTCTCAAGCGGTTTCAACAGTCGGCTTGCATAAGCAACTACTTTTTCCCTTTGCAACAATAATGCACCAACTCCTTCCCCAGAAGCATCCGTATAGACAGTTAGACCTTAGTTACCATCTATAATCGTTAATACCGCGAAAGTGGCGGTTAATCTTTCCTTTAATTCTTGGAAAGCTTATTCACACCTAGAAGTCCAAATAAATTTAGCATGTTTCTTGGTTAGCTTCGTCAAAGGACAAAACAACTTTGAAAAATCTTTTACGAACTTCCGATATTAACTGGCTAATCCAAGAAAGTTTCATACTTCTGTGGGGGGTCTTTGGCTGTTTCCAACTTTGGATGGCAATGATCTTACTCGGGTCTACCGGGACTCCTTTCTCCGACACCACATGTCCAAGAAATTTTACCTCTGTCTTCGAGAAATTGCACTTGGAAAATTTGGCCTTCACTACATTCTTTCTCAGAATTTGGAGCATCGTTTCCAAATGCTTCGCGTGCTCCTTCCCTGTCTTAGAGAAGATAAGAGTGTCACCAATAAAAACAAGCAAAAATTTGTTCAATACCTCTTGAAACACTCAGTTCATTTAAATCTACGAAGTAGGCAGGGGCATTACACAATCCGAATGGCATTACTAACCATTCGTATAACAAGTCGGGTCCCCTGAAAGTGGTTAGAGGAACACAATCTTCTGCAATTCTGAACTGATGAAATCCTATAGCTAAATCCATCTTGGAAAATAATCGAGCTCCATTTAAATGATCCAATAAATCGTCGATACGAGGAAGTGGATATTTATTTTTGAGTGTTTGTTTGTGGAAATCATGATAATCCATGCAAAGTCTGAGGGAATCATCAGATTTTTTTTTTTGTTCGATCTGTGTCCGATCCGATTTAATTTAGGATAGAAACTGAACACACTTCCATCCGGTCTAATCCGACCGATTTACAGCCCTTATTATCGCAGCATCGGAACCCCCTCCTATAAGATCATAGTTTCGAAGGTGCCCTTACATTGTCTACTTCGATGCCAAGATGTTTGTCGACTTTCTTATGGGCGATGCTGCCGAGATCAGCATTTGCACACTTTGAGCTTCTTTACATCGACATCGCTTCCTTACGACTACCGTCTAACAAGTGGAGGCTCTTCACATGACATGAAGATGACATGGACCACTGCTGAACATATGACTGTACGATATGGGTACGATCCGCATATAAAATAAAAAAGTTATGTACGTTATGGGCTCTCGGGAGGCTGACTACATGTTTTTCCGTTGCCTATTGGACGAGCCCGAGGAACTTAGACGGTTTGTGATAAATATAAACATTTTAGAGAGTCTAATATTTTATTTGCAATTGTTTTCGAATTTAAGTATTTAATAAAAGTTATTTTTTTATATTATTTTCAAATATATTATAATTTTTAGATGATATGAATTCATTGAATATATCTACAAAATTAAATAATTAAAATAATAATAATTTATTATAAAATAATTAAAATAATACTTTTAACTGCCATTTTCACGATATAAAATGCATCTATTTTAATTTCCGCGCCAAAATTACTCCCTCTTTCCAAACATTGGAATAACCAAAAGGCGGCCCTTAATTATATCCTTCCTGGCATCTCATCCCAAATCCAAAACCCTAAATTCACATCTCCCTCCTTTTCTTCCTCATTTAAAACGACATGTCAATCCCCATCTTAAATCCTCATTCTATCGCATCTCTCCATCTCCCTCGCTTATTATTAACCTATTTTCCCGAAGTTTCATCATCCATGGCAGACAAAGGAGGCTGCTGCTGCCGAACTCGGGCTCAAGCCAAGAAGCGATCTTTAGGCGTTGTTGAACCCGTATCCAAGTCTTCCGTAAATAATAAACGCATCAGTTTAACCGAGACTTCAGTTATTTCGACTATCGAGTGCATCCCCAAAGCTGATTCCCCAAAGAAAGTAACGAACATTGATGTGGAGCTTGACTCTGAGATTGAAGATATACATGCAAATCTTAGAAAAATGGAAGCTGAGAGTAAGAGTAGACCTGCAGTAAATTACATTGATGAAATTCAGAAAGATGTTACTGCTAATATGAGAGAAATTTTGGTTGATTGGCTGGTAGATGTTGCCGACGAATACAAGCTTGGATCGGATTCTTTGTACCTAACTGTTTCGTACATTGATAGGTTTTTGTCTGTGAATGAGATTAGTAGGCATAGGTTCCAACTTCTAGGTGTTTCTGCTATGCTAGTTGCTGCGAAGTATGAGGAGATTAATCCTCCGAAAGTGAAAGACTTCAGTTATATAACCGATTCTACTTACACAAAGGATGAGGTAGTGAGAATGGAGGCTGATGTATTGAAATCACTTGATTTTGAGATGGGAAGTCCTACAGTGTACACATTTTTAGGGAAGTATATAAGAGCTGGTCAAGATGATAGCAAGTACTCGAACACAAAGTTGGAACATATGGCTAAGTACTTAGGAGAGTTAAGTTTACTAGAATATAGCTGTCTTCGTTTCGTGCCGTCTAAGATAGCTGCTTCTGCTGTTTATCTTTCTAGGTTTGCTTTGGGTCCAAACTTCCATCCTTGGAGCTCAAAATTGCATCAGCAAACGAGTTATGATCCCTCTCAGCTCAGAGATTGCATAACTGTTTTGTATTCTTTATTAAGGAATGCGAAAGAGTCTTCTTTGTGTGCTGTAAGAGATAAATATGCACAAGAGAAGTTTGAATATGTGTCTAATCTGGACCTGGAATCTCTTCCGTCAAATATTCCTGAATCTCTTTTTCACGGCTTTTAACTTTTATGATTTTAATTTTTGCAGCTATAGTAAAGTGTTATTCTGTTATATACTCAAAATGGTGAGAGTGTACAAGTACAAATATTACTTATGGTCCTATGGACACAAAAAAATATGAATACATCATTTCCATTTTCTTCTTATATTGGGGGTTAAACAGCAAACTGAAGTTTGTTCTTTCTAAGTTTTTTTTGTCCAGACTCTACAGCGAATGTTGTACTCATATTGTTATTATTATTTTGTTTATTATATTTTGCCTGAGTCTTAACTGCTTACTATGTGCTTAAGTAGTAATTTGTAGTTTTATCGAAAAAAAAAAAAGGAAAAAAAAAAAAAAAAAAGAGAGAATCCAAAGAACGTTCCTGCATGCATCAAATCTAAACATTAGATTCCAGTCAATAAAATAAAAAATGAAAAATGAAAGAAAAGGAAGAAAGAAAGAAAAGAGCTTGATGCTTGTCCAGATGAAGTTTTAGTTGGTAATGTTTTAAAACCAAAAGAAAAGTCTTTGGGCGTCCAAGCAAGAGGATGCTTCCATGGAGGTGTGCACTGACTTATTTCTCCGTACCATTGTTAGCAGAAGAACTTTCAGTTCAACCACAACAGCTTAGGGTTCAAGATTTCAACAATCCAATGTATCGAAATAAGAACTATAGGTCTTCTTCTTCCTTTTTTTCTTTTCTTTTCTTTGTGGAGGGTGGATTTTTTTGGTGGGTTTTGGGGGGGGGGGGGGGGGGGGGGCAATTTAAGTGTGAATTATATGGCATAACCTATCAAGTTAATTCCTTTCACATGAATCATGGTATATTATAATAATATAAGTGTGACCCAATTGATGTCTCCTGTGTTTGAACCATGACCTTTACAATCTTACCTACGGTGTAACACCATTTATCACATGAGCTAGTGGTTTTTGACATGGTTTATAATATAACTATAATTAGTATTTTGAACTGCAAGTAAATTATTAGTGAAAATATTGCTCAAGTTCAAACTTAAGCTGCCGCCCCTTTATTTGTTTCAAAGAAAATTTGGTTTTCCTTCGTAACACAACTAGCAAGGTATTTTAATCGAAAAGTTGAATTGAACGAGCGGTACTACACGCGAATATAGCTTGTTCATTTCTGGATTGCTAGTTTAACTCTTTTTCGGGGCTAGTGAACTGAACTAGACTGGCTAATATAACAAAAGAAAAGTTTGCCTTTCGAAATAAAACTAAAAGGCATTTGACCTTCTAATAGAACGACGAACACTTTGTCGTTCATTTACTAAAGCGACACTTTATTGTTTTAGACCATTACTCCTTTTTGCAACGACTACTCTTTCCACTCTTCTGCAAATTATACCACAACTTTTTTATAAACCAAAATAATAATTTTCACAACTCAATTTGATGAAATATAAGACCATGTCATCATCGAGGAAAAAAAAACACAAGCAATAAAAACAACGCAAAACGAAATGTTTTGTCCTCCTAACTATAACACCCCATTCTCTAAGGCTAGAAGCTAAACGCTACAGATGCTGCAGTCATATTTAGTTTCAACTTCCGGTGATAGAAAATCGATTATTAATCAGCTGTAATATCAAATAGCACGGGAGTATGATGTGGGAAAAATTGGATGAAATGACATTATAATTTTGAAAATATGTATTCGTATAGAACTTGCAAGTATAGTCAGGATGTGCGCATCATATTTTGAAAAGAATAAAAAAAAAGAGCATTCATATTGAAAGTACCGCTTAGTAATTCATTTGCATTCATATATCATGTGATGTGTTACATGTTGCATTATGACATAAATGTTTGAAAAATTGGATGTACACAAAATGAATGTAATTTATTCAAGGAGAGATTTCGAGGATGAAATTTTCTTAAGGGTGAGAGAATGTAGCACTCCTCATTTTTAAATAATAAAAATAATCTAAATCAATGCATAAATTATAAATAGTGAAAAATAGACATTTTCATAATTATCAGAGTTCGGCCCCGAAACATGTATCATTGCGTTCGTGGTGATTTTAATCATTAATTTACATATATAATATGTTCCAAATGGAGTTCATAACGAAAAAATTATTAACGTTCAAAGTTTTATACTAGAAAATAATTATACTCGTAGATGTCCATAAAAATATTTATTTTAAAAATATATGCACATATTAAATCCAAAAATAGTACGCGTTTAAATTTGAAATTATACACACGTCAAAAACTAAATAAAATCAAATAAAACAGGAAATAAAAAATCAACGCTCAAAGCAACATTCAGAAATTAAACATAGCAAACCAAAAACGGAAACACACAAGTGGAATAACGTGTGAGAATGTGTATGGGACAAGTAAGCATGGCAATGGGGCGGGCGGGCAGGGGTAGTATCCCCCCATCACCCGCACCATATAATTTTTTGCCCCATGTCTGCCCCATACCCACACGGGTATCCATTAAACGGATTTTAAAAAAGTTGCGGGTATTCGTGAGTATTTGCAGGTATACATGATATTTTATTCAATTTATTTTTTAACTATTTATTAAAATTGCTTAAAAATACATCCAATAAAAAAATAAAATAAATCAGGCATGAAGTTTGGCAATGCGTTGCTTAGATTAGGCAACGTATTGATATATCGCCAGTGAGGAGAAGTGAAGTGAGAAATTTTGCAGGATGAGTTTAATTGTTCGGTAAAAACAAGCACACAAATACACAAAAACCAACAACAATGATTTATGCATTGACAATAAATCACACTCAATACGGACACGGGTACCCACGGACAAAGATATCTTATTATCCGTGTCCGCCCAATTAATTAACGGATATTAAAAAAACCCATTTATTTTATCCATGGGTACCCATTTAGTTACCCGTTTCATACCCATAACAGATTTTATCTGCGGGTAACCATGGGTATGGATTTTTTTGCCATCCTTAGGGACGACCAATCTATAGGTCTGGTCGATCCATATGTCGATCAGGTGCAAGTTGGGTCGACCCATCACGTTTAAAAATAACATTCCTAGGCTTGTTTTGACGGTGAGATCTATTTAGCTTAAATCTGATAGACATGTTTTATTCAGACATCTATAAACAAACGTACAGGACTAGCCCAGAACTAGTACTTTTCCAATGTGTGCAGAAGCTCTGCCATTTCCTTTTCTCCTTTAATTCTTTAGAAAATTGAAATATTAGATTTAGGTTTTACGATTTAAGATTTGGAGATAGAAAATGTGGGTTTGGGATCCAAGGGTCCAAATTCTTTGTCTGTACGAGGTGAATTCTCCAGACCTTATTTTAGTTAGTATATTTTCCTTTCTTTTAAACCCAGATCTATAAATCTGTTTATATTCTAGTTTGTAGAATTAAATAGCACTACACCATAACAGCTATTTTGGAACACAACTAGCGGAAATTTTGGACCGTTATAGACCATTCCAATTTAACCACGGTTTATAACCGTTCCACTAGGTTGGGATGATATTACGTCTACTTAAGAACGGTCCTGAACCATTACGGTTATCACGTTCGGTGGCCGTACCAAAAGACGTAAAACTGTTCGCAACTTTCTCAACCCCCCTCGTATGCCTCAAAATAATTAGCGTCAAACTTAATTATTTCCCCTCCATTTTTTCCCTAATTCTTTTCTTTAACCTCTACTGTGACCTTCATATGCTCTCCCCTATTTCCTTTTTTCTTTGTATAAGTAGAATAAAATTTTCTTCTTTTATCTCCACCTTTGCATCGTTGGAACCACTGCCGTGACTCGGAGCTATCTGCAGTTTCTTCCATCTAGCCATCATCGTTTCAGTCGATGGTAGTTTTATCGAGCCGTCGTTTTGACCGATCCAAGAATACACAAATCCACGGTTAGATCCAATTATCGAAGGTTTGTATTATTCTTACTCTTTGGTGATACCTTGCCATTCATTTTTCCAGTTCCTGATTATTATGTCAAAAGAATATTGGATCTTTTTAGTTACAAGTGATGCTCGCGGGAATTGTTTGTCTTCGTCATTTTGTCCAATGTTGCTATTTGTACCGATTTCATCGGAATCAAATGCAATTGGTTTTTATAAATTTTAATTTTGCTATTCCGAACTGCTCTCACTTTAAGTTATGTATATAGAAATATAAGTTTTAACAATACAGAATTGGAATCCTACGCTAATTGTGACCTAAATTTATTTGAATCGAATTTACAATGTAGCTGGGAATATAGAAACTTTATTTATATGGACCAAATTGCTATTCAATGCTTTTGAACAACAACATATTCATTGCGTGCTTCTGATTAAGTACACACTTTCAACAATGCCGTTAGTAAAAAAATATAATTAGATATTACACACTTGTTTTTCTTGTTTCTCATTTGTAGAAAACAATGTCAACATGAGTAGAAGCTTCACCCAGTTCAGTTGTGCGATCATCTTCTATGCAAGCAGAGCCAACTGTGGTAAATTCATATGGTGTTCCTATTTCAGAGAATACTGGAAGAATAGGAAGTCGAGTTGGTAAATTAATACGAATTCATGTGCCAATATCATATGAATGTTGGGGTAAAGTGCCCAAAAATTATAAAGATGTGTTTGGAATGAGTTGCTAGTAAGTTAAATCAATTTATACCAATTTTAGTATTTTTTTTATAACATATTTTTACAATCACGTTGCTTCTTTTTTTAATTCTTAATTTCTGTAGATATTTTTTCAAATAGAGTCAAATGCAAAGGATTATTTTATGAAAAAAATGCCGAGCCATTCAGAAAATATAAGAGCGAGCTAAGAAAAAATCATTATGATAAATTCTATAATGATGAAGGTAGATCGAAAAATTGTCCATGAGCAATTAGACAAGAAGAATGGGATATTTTCTTAAAAAATGAAGCAAAACAAGGTTCATGCGAAAAAAGGGAGCTAGGTAAAAGAAATAGATCTATGTATAATTATGGTCATCATACTAGAAGTACAAGTCATGCAGTATTAGTACATAATGATTTTTTTATTATTATTGATTTTCATTACGTGTGTGTGTATGTATTCACCTGGTTATAGGCCACAGTGATGTAATATAATAAGGAAAAAAATGTATTTAAAAGTTGCTTTATTAAATAGAAACAACATATGCCTCCTAGAGCAAAGAGCAATCATGCAATGGAGAAAAACAGCGTGTATTGATAATTTGGTAGTTCCGAGTCTATATATAGTGAAAAACTTTATGTGCATGTTGCATATAGTGTTTGTGAATTTTTTATAAGTGTACATATTAATTTATCTAGTGTATGTATGTGTTAGTGTGTATAAAGAAGGCAATGTGTGCCAATAACCTGTTATTTGAAGTAACAACACATATAAAAAAAATTATAATTCATATCGTCTAAGCCATTACTGGAACTAACAGCACACATATGAACTTAAGCTTATGTATTAAAATATATGAAATATAATTCATTAAAAAACTCAATCTTGAATGGTATAGTTACTGTTTTTAAACAAAAGCATGCGCATGTCTCAAAAATGAGTTCAAATTTGATACGTTTTTGTTTTCACACACACCCAAAGTTCTGAAGGACATAGTGTGTAATGACCCGGATTTTTGAAAAGTTATTTTAAATATTTAATAACATTTAAATAATTAATAATATAAAAGAATTTTTATATTGAATTATCGATTTATAATCAATATACGACTTATTTCGAATACATATAATTATCGAAATATGAGAACTGAAATAATTCAGTTCGAAGATAAAACTGAATCGAAACAATTCAGATGATCAATATTAATTGTATTTAAATTTAGACGATGATAAAAATATTTTATTACCAGCGAATTGATTAGTTTTAAATTTAAAATGGCATATAGGTTAAAATTTAATTTCAGAATACATACTATTCAGTTCAGAATTGCGTTATAACATTTGAACGACAGTGGTTACGTTAAAATAGCGGTTCGTGTGTGAACCCTGAGATATTTTAATGGATAAGATCAAAATCGAATCGAATATCAAATCAAAATCTGTTTAAAAGAAATAAAAATCTCTTTATATCGAATCGTATTTAATAAAAATCAAATCAAAAATCTTTTTAAAATAAAATAAAGGATTTGTTGTGTCCTTTATCCTACACAAATTTAATGCCTCCAGTACATTTGTTCCCCTTTCACGCCTATAAGAACAACCCCAAAGCCTTCATTATCACTCCATTTTTCCTCAAACAACGAACTCCATTTCCTTCTGTTCTTTTTTCTCCAAACAAAAGAAATCAAAACTGAAGCCGTGTTTTCCCCAAATCAGTCCACCGAGAAGAGAGAAAATGGCAATCGGTATTACAAAAAGGAAGAAGAATCAAATCGCGAATTGCAGTAAACCCAAGAGATCTCCTATCGCGTGAATGGATGTGAGGCACACACGATGGAGCTGATTCAAGTCCAGATCGAAATTTCTCCTTTTATTATCAAAAGCATTTCCCATTCCTTCAAGTTCGAAGCCAGTCCTTTAAAAGAAAAATATAACGCACCCTCCTTTATACCCAAATCAAAATCGAAGGCTTTAGAAAATTGGAAATCGACATCAACGAGACTCGGGTTTAAGTCTGACAAACTCGGAGGGGGGTTATGAGGTTCGATTTGAAGTGACATTGAGGGGACTACATGTATTTGATTCACTTGGGATTTCATATTTTGAAGTTGCGATCAACTTGGGGGATTTTACTAAAGTTCGACATTTGGACGTGTGGTGTTATTAGTCAACTCAGATAGTATGGATTTGCGGGCCGTTACAGTTGGTATCAAAGCTTAGGCTTAGCGAATACCTAGGCTTTGGTGGGATGTGCTCATTAGAGATAGGGTCAATAGTACCCTAGAATGAGTTGAGTGTATATATATATATATATATATATATATATATATATATATATATATATATGAGATCACATATTTGTTAATTGATATAAAAACTATTTTATATTGTGTTGGCTAGTCTGTTGGGTGGTTTATGAATTCTGGTCGAATCGTGGGACGCCACGAAGTCGATAGGAATTTCTAAACACTTGAGCAAAGCAGTTCGACGCGATATTGTTTTTAAGTGGGTAAATGAAATAATTTTCCCCAAAAATTCTATTTTTTAGAAAAAGAATAATTTTCTGAAATTATTATAATATATGGATGTGTTGGATGTTAATATTATAATCAAATGAGATTATAAAAATTTAAATGGTTATATATAACCAAATAGAACTTGTATATGAATAATATATACAAATGAGATGGATTAAAATTGGATTCAGAATCAGAATTTGGAATTTAAATCCTGGGTGTCTGGGAAAAAATATTTTCTGAAGTATATTAAAATAATATAGCTTTGTTTTTGAATAAAAACCATTTTTGAATGGATTTTGAAAGTGACAAAGCACTGAACTCACTTCAGTGGCTGGAAAATAATTCTGATGATGACTGTAGCATCTTCAGTATTCATTTTCGAGTTTCTAAGTGATGGATTGCTACCTTAGAAAAGTTTTTGGATGGAAATTTGTTTGAAAGAAAACAAGTTTGGTTTGAAAATTCAAATGTTTTGGATTTGAAATAGTTATAAATATATGTATATATTTATGGGATTTCAAAAGGATTTGAAATAGAAACCCGGGAATTTAAATTCTTTAATTTAAATTTAACTTAAGCAAGTTTAATAAATTAAAGTGAATAAATTGACTAAGATCAATTTGAATACGTATGAATGGAATATGAATTGGATGTGAATGTATGGTCTGTAAATCATTCAGAATAAATGAATGTGAGTATATATTAGATGTAATATAATCGAGAACCAAAAGTTTTGGTAGAATTAATTTTGTTGAAATAAGAAATGTTTGAGTTTCAACATCAATGGGTTTTTGCAAACAAATGGGTTCGTACTATTTTTCCTACCTTAGTAATTTTGGGGACGAAATTCTTTTAAGGGGGAAGAATATAATGACCTGGATTTTCAAAAAGTTATTTTAAATATTTAATATCATTTAAATAATTAATAATATAAAAGAATTTTTATATTGTATTATCGATTTATAATCAATATACGACTTATTTCGAATATATATAATTATCGAAATACGAGAGCCGAAATAAATTAGTTCGAAGATAAAACTGAATCGAAACAATTCAGATGATCAATATTAATTGTATTTGAATATAGATGATAATAAAAATATTTTATTACCAGCAAATTGATTAGTTCTAAATTTAAAATGGCATATAGGTTAAAATTTAATTTCAGAATATATACTGTTCAGTTCAGAATTGCGTTATAACATTTAAATGATAGTGATTACATTAAAATAGTGGTTCATGTGTGAACCCTGAGATATTTTAATGGATAAGATCAAAATCGAATCGAATATCAAATCAAAATCATTTTAAAAGAAATAAAAATCTCTTTTTATCAAATCGTATTTAATAAAAATCAAATCGAAAAACTTTTTAAAATAAAATAAAGGATTTGTTGTGTCCTTTATCTTACACAAATTTAATGCCGCCAGTACATTTGTTCCCCCTTCACGCCTATAAGAACAACCCCAAAGCCTTCGTTATCACTCCATTTTTCCTCAAACAACGAACTCCATTTCCTTCTGTTCTTTTTTCCCCAAACAAAAGAAATCAAAACTGAAACCGTGTTTTCCCCAAATTAGTCCACCGAGAAGAGAGAAAATGGCAATCGATATTACAAAAAGGAAGAAGAATCAAATCGCAAATTGCAGTAAAGCCAAGAGATCTCCTGTCGCGTGAACGGATGTGAGGCATACACGATGGAGCAGATTCAAGTCCAGATCAAAATTTCTCCTTTTATTATCAAAAGCATTTCCCGTTCCTTCAAGTTCGAAGCCAGTCCTTTAAAAGAAAAATATACCGCACCCTCCTTTATAGCCAAATCAAAATCGAAGGCTTCAGAAAATTTGAAATCGACATCAACGAGGCTCGGGTTTAAGTCTGACAAACTCGGAGGGGGGTTCTGAGGTTCGATTCGAAGTGACATTGAGGGGACTACAAGTATTTGATTCACTTGGGATTTCATATTTGAAGTTGCGATCAACTTGGGGGATTTTACTAAAGTTCGACATTTGGACGTGTGGTGTTATTAGTCAACTCAGATAGTACGGATTTGCGGGCCGTTACATAGTGAATCAAGAAATGACTAATAAGTATGTTGGCTGGTTTTTTGGACTAAGCCACCAAGAGTACAAGTATTCATAGTCAAGTACGAAGGAAGATTATACACTCAAGCTCATAAACGAATACACCATAACTTATGAAGACCCATGATCCCGTTCGTGACCACCCTTCACATCCCGCTCATGATGTAGTACCACGACCTCCGCTCATGCCAATTCTCCACGACCCGACCATGTTGAAGGACCACGAACCGATCTGATATCCCTACAAGCCCAGCCAAGAATTGGTCATCCACTACCCGCTAATTCAGGATCTTGCGACACCTGTCAATAACCACCATTTGGCCATTTCCCCATCAAGCCATGAACCAGTCTGAGATCCTCGA
The DNA here is from genome assembly GCA_030737875.1 of Allium sativum. Classification (NCBI taxonomy): domain Eukaryota; kingdom Viridiplantae; phylum Streptophyta; class Magnoliopsida; order Asparagales; family Amaryllidaceae; genus Allium; species Allium sativum. The sequence continues at coordinate 783,735,873 of CM060921.1, forward strand.
GATCCGTGCCATATGTCCCTACGAACCGCCTACAGATACCACCTATAAATAGCACCATACTTGGTGTTTTTGGGGATCTTTTGGTAGTTCTGAGTATTATTTCCACCATTACTGTTTTTTATTATTATTTATAATCAGTATTATCTCGAATTTATTGAGTGAATCATTGTTGTAAAAGTGAGATTGAGAGAAATCATTGATTGTACTTGTATTCAACGTATAATCTAAGATATTTAAAATGGACGTAGGCTCGTTAACGCCGAACCACAATAAATCTGGTGTGTTCATTGCACTTTCTTTCATTTTTAGTTGTTAATCTCCGTAATTCTGACAATTTTGGGTGTTAGAGCCAAATTTGGATCTAACGTTTTGGTGCTTTAAATGAGAATTGGAATATCAGTGTATCGGATTATTGCTCTACTGTCTGGACATTCAAGTCCAAAGAAAATAGTCTGAATCTTCACTGTTTTGATTTCTGAAGATTTTAGCAATGTCAAGACATTATGGCTGGAAAGAAATCCAAGGATGTACGAGCTTCGCAAGCAAACAAAGCTGAAAATGAAGATGTTGAAGAAAGTGTTCAGCAGCAGCTCGAGATGAACTCCCCAGCTCGCGGTTCGCAGGGGGCGACCCGACCCGGAGAGGGGGTCACGACCTGATCGCAAAGAGATGCCATCACGAACCGTCCTGATAAGCCCATCACGAGACGACCTAGGGGAGCTGCCACAAACCGTCTTCAGGGAGCTATCACGATCCAAGAACCAGAGTAAGCAGCTACGAACCGGACACTAGATGGGGTCACGAACCGCCCTTCTCATAGGACTACAACTCAACCCGAAAAGGAGATTATGACCCGTTCTGCATATGCCGGTACCTGAGCAGGACCTGGTTCGAGTACTTAACATCCAAGGGAAAATACTGATGACCGACTCAACCCTTCTACCCCAGCCACTAAAGGAGATCTTTCTCGCATCCTTGATATGTTGGATAGGACGAACGATGAGTTGGCAGCCCAAAGGCAAGAGAATTCCTTGTTACGACGGAACATTACTGCATTAGATAGAATAATTGATGATCTTTAGAGGCAGAGGACACCTCCGCCAGCCCATCCTCTAACTTCAGAGTACTCGTCTTCGTTTGGGGAATCTCCAAGACCTCCACGATGACCATTGGAAAGGGCTGAAAATATAGAACAACTTCCATTTGGATCACTTCCTTCTCGAGAAGAGGCAATACTTAACTTGGGGCCCGTCGACCGCAATCTGAATAATCCTGCAACACTTCCCAGAGCTCAAGTTATTAATGATCCTGTTGAGAATCAACCACTGAAATCCCCTCGCCGCGTGATTGACCATGGCAACAGGGGACAAGGAAGTTCTGCTCAAGCCCCAGACTTCGTGGAAGGATGTCAAAGGGATGTTGGAGGGCCTCGTAGGGAAAGAAGTGCTGATCCTGAATCTACACTAACTCATGCTGATGTTGAAGCAATGATTAGGAAAATCATGGTAGATAGCCGTGAACAGAGAAATGAGGATTGGAGTATAGGCCGCAGTCATACGCCCTTTACTGATGATATATTAGATGTCCGCTTCCCGAGACGATTCACTATGCCCACCATGAATCGTTATGCAGGAAGGACAGATCCAGTTCAGCATCTAATGAGGTATTCATGATACATGAATGCCGCTACTGCTCTTGATGCAGTTAAATGTAAAGCATTCCCGATATTCCTGGAGGATGTGGCACTAATGTGGTTTCCCCGCTGCCGACATGATCGATCTTCAGTTTCAGGGAATTGAGTGAACAATTCGTAAATCAATTCCGACTTCATGCTCAGAGGTCTAAGAATGTCATTGAGTTATCCCTCATTAAACAACGCCCTGACGAATCTTTGAGTCCCTATCTAGACCATTTTAACTTAGCAGTCACAGAGGTAAGGGACCCTCACGAACAAACTGTTTTGATGGCCCTAATTGACAGAGTGGACAAGGATACTGAGTTTGGGAGATATTTAGCCGGAAAACCGCCGCTGACCAGAGAAATATTCTATGAAAAAGCTAACACCCGCTTACGTCAGGAAGAAATATATGCCAATCGAAAGAGGAAGGTTGTCGACAAAGAGGATATACAGAGCAATGTTGCCATCAAGCAATCTGGGGGTAGCTCTGGAAAGGTAGAGGTCAACGTTGGAAACAAAAACCAGGGGAATGGTCGCCAGTCCGGGAACAGCAACAAGAGAAGAAACCGAGGAAACGACTCACAGAAGAGGCCTTGATTTAAAACATTTGAAAACTTCACGCCATTAAATGACACATTATAAAACATTTTCCTGGATAACTATAACGTCCTTCAGTATAAGAGGCCTCTACCTAGAGACTCAACAGAAAAGGAACGCGAAACAGGAAAGTTTTTCCTTTTTCATCAGACACATGGTCATTCCATAAATGAATGCCATCATTTGAGAGATGTCGTCGAAAAGCTACTTCGTGAAGGAAAGTTGGACGAATACAAGGTTGCTCCGAGAGACAGGGGGCAAGCTGGGCAGGCCCCAAACCAAAACCAACCCGCTGCTAGGCCAACCGCTCAGCAGAAAGGAAAGAACATTGTCATCAATACTATAGTAGGAGGACCTCATCCTGTTGGGCACAGCTTTAGGGCAATGGATCAGTATGTGAATGCGACTAAACATATTGAAGTAGGAGAATGCAACAATCTTGAAATTGCAGCCCCAATAAAGCAGCATAAAACAATGTTTGATGATATCATCTTTCGTGATAGACTATATTGGAGTCCACGCCCCCACTGAAGATCCTTTAGTGATCATGGAAACCATCGGTCCCGCCTTGGTCCATAAGGTTTTGGTGGATAATGGAAGTTCAGTAAACATCCTGTTTAAGAAAGCTTTTGATCAGATGAAGCTTGAGGTGAAAGATTTGAAGCCCTATGAGGGACGGATACGTGGCTTCAATGGAGCCTCAACAGCCTCGGCCGGATATGTAACACCCCAAGTCCATTAATGTCACTCACAAAGGGAATGCATTAACTTCCATGGAGGTTTTAAGTGAATATAGAACAGTAAAATTACAACAAGACAGATATAAAATAGTACTTGGAAATTCAAAAACTTTATTTCATTGTAGCAGAAGTCAAAACATGTTTGATTACATCATAACACCATATTCAATGTCAAGTACAATATCTATCTTGATAAAACAAGTACATAATCCCATTACATGAATAGCCATTAAAAAGAAAGATAACAAGCTGGACTTTACTTCAGCAGTCCAAGCTTTCCAGAAGATAAGCGATCCAACTAGACTCCACTAGAACTTGGCCCAACCTGCGGACCTGAAGGGAGAAAAAGGATGGAAAAGAGGGGGTCAGACATAAAGTCTGGTGAATATGATAATTCTACAATACTATTACCAAAATAACTGGACTAAGGCATAAGCTGGAAAACAAGAAAATGTCTATGAAGAGAAGATTAAGGACATAGACAATCGCTAAAGGCAACGTTATAGGCGCTCCTAAATACTAAAGGATAAACACTATACTGCACCACACCAGTCACCCTAAAGATTCATCCCACTTAGCTTCACTTAGAAATTTTCCCAATGGCTTTACGTACCCCTAGCTGACTACATAGGTGCCGCCTGCCCCTATCTCCACTAGGTGTACCCTACTTCCCATTATTCGATCGGCTCCCTAACTCGTAGATACCCGTGCTGGCCCCACAGTGGGGTGTATCACTCCCCTAAAGTGGCAACCTGATACAACGGACATGCACGGCTTATACCTACACGATGCAACAACGTCTTACCTACCAGCCCGGGTCCACACACGCATATGAAACCCGTTGGACTTGCGTTGCCACCGCTCCCTGTTTTGGCCTCTTATAGTCAAACCCAGTATGCGTGTCCCGTCCTCGAACAACATTTTGTAACGGAGATACTTTGATAAAAACCATGTCCCCAATGTCAAACTCAAGATCTGTCCTCCTCTTATCAGCATACGATTTTTGCCTATCTTGTGCTGCTTTCATCCTCCTTCGAATCAACTGAATCTTCTCTGAGGTTTCCCTAACCATATCGGGCCCAAGTAGGATTTTATCGGTAGATTCCCATATAAGAGGCCAAAACAGGGAGCGGTGGCAACGCAAGTCCAACGGGTTTCATATGCGTGTGTGGACCCGGGCTGGTAGGTAAGACGTTGTTGCATCGTGTAGGTATAAGCCGTGCATGTCAGTTGGACCCGCCCGGCAAATCCAGCTGCTATAAATGCCAGTCTAATGTGAGAGGTCTTTATGAGGTTATGGCCTTAATGAACTAAGAAATACTTAACTAGATAATCATGTAAGGTGGGACATGGGGGTTAAGTAGGTAACACCCCACGTCCATTAATGTCACTCACAAAGGGAATGCATTAACTTCCATGGAGGTTTTAAGTGAATATAGAACAGTAAAATTACAACAAGACAGATATAAAATAGTACTTGGAAATTCAAAAACTTTATTTCATTGTAGCAGAAGTCAAAACATGTTTGATTACATCATAACACCATATTCAATGTCAAGTACAATATCTATCTTGATAAAACAAGTACATAATCCCATTACATGAATAGCCATTAAAAAGAAAGATAACAAGCTGGACTTTACTTCAGCAGTCCAAGCTTTCCAGAAGATAAGCGATCCAACTAGACTCCACTAGAACTTGGCCCAACCTGCGGACCTGAAGGGAGAAAAAGGATGGAAAAGAGGGGGTAGACATAAAGTCTGGTGAATATGATAATTCTACAATACTATTACCAAAATAACTGGACTAAGGCATAAGCTGGAAAACAAGAAAATGTCTATGAAGAGCAGATTAAGGACATAGACAATCGCTAAAGGCAACGTTATAGGCGCTCCTAAATACTAAAGGATAAACACTATACTGCACCACACCAGTCACCCTAAAGATTCATCCCACTTAGCTTCACTTAGAAACTTTCCTAATGGCTTTACGTACCCCTAGCTGACTACATAGGTGCCGCCTGCCCCTATCTCCACTAGGTGTACCCTACTTCCCATTATTCGATCGGCTCCCTAACTCGTAGATACCCGTGCTGGCCCCACAGTGGGGTGTATCACTCCCCTAAAGTGGCAACCTGATACAACGGACATGCACGGCTTATACCTACACGATGCAACAACGTCTTACCTACCAGCCCGGGTCCGCACACGCATATGAAACCCGTTGGACTTGCGTTGCCACCGCTCCCTGTTTTGGCCTCTTATAGTCAAACCCAGTATGCGTGTCCCGTCCTCGACTTGGGTCGAGCCCACAAAGATACGTTTTGGGATACTGGTTGAAATGGGCCCACACTATTTACCACAAGCATTCCACCTAAGCTTGTCCCCATTAGTCCATCCCACTTAACCCACTTAGTCATGTTCATTTACATGTGTGTTTGGTTAAGTCTAATCGTATTTCAAATGCCTCTAAAGGCAACCACCAGATTCCTCATGCCACCCAAGGCACCTACTTAACCCCCATGTCCCACCTTCCATGATTATCTGGTTAAGTATTTCTTAGTTCATTAAGGCCATAACCTCATAAAGACCTCTCACATTAGACTGACATTTATGGCAGCTGGATTTGTCGGGCGGGTCCGGGCAGTCTTACACCATAAAAGAGTCTAACCTCGTGTCTTTACAACTGTTATGCTTTAGTTTGGGCCTAGGACCTCTCACATTGGGCCGACATTTGTGACTACTGGATTTGCCGGGCGGGTCCGGGCAGGTTTACATCACAAACGGGTCCAACCTCGTGTCCCAAGCATTGATTATTAATAATAATCCACTTTCCCCCAATTTTAATAATTCCCTACTTGAATTATTAATTACTTCCAATTTTTAACAATGTCCATAATTGACTCAATTATGGACATCCATTCATGGTATGCAAAATCTTACAAAATTGCACCCAATTTATTAATTCCTAATATTACCCCTACCCCACGTTTGAACGTTTATTCGCAAAATATATGTTAGACTCGAATAGCCTAACTCATAGCATAAAAGAGATTATCATAATAACAACATGTATATGTGACCAAATGAATCATAATAAGGGGTGAAATTTGCATATGTCCAACTTGCATAGATTATACATGTCATGGACCTAAAGGTGTCAACTTGTTCAAAATTCACCTAATATAATCTCAATCAATTTTCATAAACTTACATATGAACATGTGTGAATCAACATCATCTAATTTTTTAACAACATGGTTTTATATGGGTACACCTAACTCAATAGGCAAATTCCCATAATCAAGTGTTATTTAATTATAGTTTCAAGTTTATGGGTACACCTAACCTAATAGGCAAATTCCCATAAACAAGATCCATTTAAATTAAAAAAAACATAACTTTAAGCATGTTCCAACAACATCATGATTTTACAACATAATATAGCATGATTTATAACATGGCATAGTATGATAGTATAACATAGCTTGACATGATTCTCAACATAGCACGACATAGCATAAGAGAATTTACAACATAGCATGACATAGCATATATAATTTTCATCATACGACAGCATAATAACATAATAAGAGATCCACAATATATAGAATTTACAATTACAAATCACATCACTTTCTTGTGATCCATTCATAACTGAGTCAAATTAGTTTGTAATAGTCTTGTGAGAATCATCATACTCACCAACAAAAGAAAAGAATTAGAGAATGCGTCTGTAGAGACCCTGCGATCGGTAGAAGTGGTCCGGGAATATCCGGATGTGTTTGAGGAGGTGAAGGGCTTACCTCCAAAGCGGGAGATAGACTTTCGAATTTATCTTGTGGATAATGCTAAACCCGTATCTTTGCCAGTGCGCCACATGGCTCCTCGTGAAAGGAGGGAACTCAATAAGCAAGTAAAGGAGTTGCTTGAGAAGGGGTTCATAAGATGTAGTATATCGAAGTGGGGTGCTCCAGTAGTTTTTGCCACAAAGGCGGATGGGTCTCTTAGACTTTGTATGGACTATAGAGAACTAAACAAGCTTACTAAAAAGAACCGACACCCACTGCCGAGGATTGACGATCTCTTTGATCAGTTAGTTGGCGCCTCAGTGTTTTCGCAGTTGGACTTAGCCACTGGCTTTCATCAATTGAGAGTGGCTGAGGATAGTATAGATAAGACTGCTTTTAGGACTCCTGACGGATTCTATGAATGGCTAGTGATGCCCTTTGGTTTGACAAACGCCCCTGCATATTTTGTTGATTTGATGAGTAGGGTGTTTAGGGAATACCTTAACAAATTCGTGGTAGTCTTTGTGGATGACATCTTAGTCTTTTCTAAGAATAAAGAAGAGCACTCCCTACATCTTAGGGAAGTGTTGGAAACCCTTCGAGCACATAACCTTAAGGCAAAATTTTCTAAGTGTCACTTCTGGAGGAAGGAAGTACGGTTCTTAGGGCACGTGGTTTCCAAAGAAGGGATAGCAGTGGATCCCGCAAAGGTGGTGGCCATCCAAGATTGGAAGGTCCCTAAAAATGCAACCGAAGTAAGAAGTTTCTTGGGGTTGGCTGGCTATTATAGGAAGTTTATCAAAGACTTCGCAAAAATATCAGCTCCATTAACACGGTTAACGAAGAAGAACCTGGTTTTTACGTGGGACAAAGATTGCGATGATGCATTCCAACGTTTAAAGAGAGCCTTAACTTCAGCCCCAGTCTTAGTGCTGCCAGACGGGAATAAACCGTTTACCATCTATACTGATGCTTGTGGGACGGGACTTGGCGCGGTCCTCATGCAAGAGGGAAGAGTAATAGCCTATGGTGGAAGGCAGTTGAGGGTTCATGAAAAGAATTACCCCACGCATGACTTAGAGCTAGCCGCAATTGTTTTCGCGCTTAAGTCTTGGCGTCACTATCTTCTTGGTGAGAAATTCGAACAGTTCACTGATCAGAAATCATTAAAATACTTATTCTCTCAGAAGGATTTGAATTTAAGGCAGCAACGGTGGATGGAATTCTTAGCCTCCTACGATTTTGAAATAGCATATACCCCGGGCAAGGGTAACGTGGTGGCAGACGCCTTAAGTAGGAAAAGGTTGTCCTTGAGTCCGTTGTTTGTTGAACGACAAAGCTTAGAATTCATCTCTATGTTTGACTTTAGACCCTCCGTTGACTAAGTACCCGGTCTGTTAGCATCCTTGGAGGTTAGACCTACACTTCTAGGACGGGTTGGTGAGGCACAGCGAGACGACCCACGGTTGGTTGAGATAGTAGAAAAGCTCAAAGGGGGGAGTCGTCAAGCCATCTTCGTAGGAATACCCTAGACGATAAGGGTTGGTTACGAAGGGATAATAGACTTTGTGTACCACAAGACGAAACTTAAGGAAGGTCATTCTTGATGATGCTCATCGCTCAAAAATGACCATTCATCCCGGCGGGGATAAGATGTACAAAGATATGAAGCGGATTTTCTTTTGGGCCGGTATGAAAAAGGATGTGGCCGAGTACGTCGCTAGATGCTTGGTGTGCCAACGAGTTAAAGCAGAACAAAAGAAACCCGGTGGGTTGCTTCACCCATTAGAAGTTCCACTATGGAAATGGGAAAGCGTCTCAATGGATTTTGTGGATGGATTACCAAGATCAAGGAAGGGTAACACGGGGATTTGGGTTAGAGTAGATAGACTTACTAAAAGCGCCCATTTTATTCCCGTGAAAAGTAAGAGGACTGCTCCGTGGTTGGCTTCTGTATACATTAAGGAGATACTTCGTTTGCACGGTATTCCTTCTAGTATAGTAAGCGACCGTGACCCCATCTTTACTAGCGAATTTTGGAAGAGTTTACAAGAGGTGGTAGGGACTCAGCTATGTTTGAGCACCGCATATCATCCTCAGACAGACGGCCAGACCGAGAGGGTGAATCGCATTCTAGAGGATCTTTTAAGGCTTTGTATCCTAGACTTTGGGGGTACATGGGAAGAGCACCTTCCGTTAGTAGAATTCGCATATAATAATAGCTTTCAGTCTAGTATTGGCATGGCACCTTTCGAAGCTCTTTATGGAAGGCCTTGTCGTTCGCCTACATGTTGGTGGGAATCTACCGATAAAATCCTACTTGGGCCCGATATGGTTAGGGAAACCTCGGAGAAGATTGAGTTGATTCGAAGGAGGATGAAAGCAGCACAAGATAGGCAAAAATCGTATGCTGATAAGAGGAGGACGGATCTTGAGTTTGACATTGGGGACATGGTTTTTATCAAAGTATCTCCGTTACAGAATGTTTTTCGCTTTGGGTCCGTGGGGAAATTAGCACCAAGGTTTGTAGGGCCGTTTCCTGTAAAAAACAAGATTGGGAAGATGGCATATAGGGTGGAGTTGCCTGAGAAACTTAGTGGAGTACACGACGTATTCCATGTATCACATTTGAGGAAGTGTTTGCACAAGACCGCGGAGGTGGTAGAGCCGGGCTTGCTTAAAGAGGTGGAAATAGAGCGTGATGCAACAATTAGACAAGCTCCTACATGCATTCTTGGGTCGGAGATCAAAAAGTTGAGGAATCGAGAGGTCAGACTGGTTAAAGTGCAATGGGGAGATGATGAGAGCAACGCAACTTGGGAGACAGAAGAGAAGATGCGTTCGTTGTACCCTTTTCTTTTTGAGGGTATGTCTTTTAGTTTCTCCTTTATCGCTTAGCTTATCTTATCTTATCTTTAGTATGTCCTCTCATTAGTATCTTTGACCTTTAGTTAGGATAATCCTATGGTTGAAACATGTGTTTGAGACATGTTATGTATGATGGATGCAAAATGGATGCAAGTGTTTGCTAGTGGTTGCTCGTGGATGCATATATACACACACTTTAGGCACTAGATCGGCTCAGTCACTAAATATTGCATATTGCATATATATATATGGATGTGTTTAGTAAAATGGATGAACGATGGTTGTATTATCATGTGGATGCTGCATTCAGATGATGGTTGTGCACGCATATAGAAGTATTATGTAGCATTAAGAATCTTTTGCATACATAATGGATGCATGGCACGATCATAGTTGCATTAAGGAGGTCAACTGAATCAGTGGACCGCCTGATTTTGCATTAGATACGGACATATACACACACTGTGCATTTAAACATGAAAGCATTAGAAGTCTGTAAGGACAATGGATGCCTGTGTATGATGGATGAGTAGATGGACGTTTGGATGGTAGGATATACATTCTTCCAGACTTGAAGATTTCGGGGACGAAATCCTAAAAGGAGGGGAGAATGTAACACCCCGAATTTTCTATTAACACTAAAGTGGCTAAAATAATAATAAGTGTGTAGAAGAGGGGATGTATCTAATATGAATACAAAAATATTAATAAGTATGTAAGAGAGGGGATGTATCTAATATGGATATAAAAATATTAATAAGTATGTAAGAGAGGGGATGTATCTATTATGAATATAAAAATATTAATAAGTATGTAAGAGAGGGGATGTATCTAATATGAATATAAAAATATTAATAAGTGTGTAAGAGAGGGGATGTATCTAATATGTATATAAAAACAATAATAAGTGTGTAAAAGGGGGGGGATGTATCTAATGTGTACATTGTAGAATATATATATATATATATATATATATATATATATTGTTGAGTGTTTGCTGGGTCACTTCTGACTCATTGCTGAGTCAACAAGATAAACCCCATCTTGTCTGAACGGCTGCGGTTATTTCTAGGTTAAATCTAATGGCCTAAATGCATTCTAAAATCTATAAATAAGTGGGTAGACCCTAAACCTAAATCACTTGTAAAATTAGAGAAGCTATCGTCATGCTGCTGCCATGGAGTTCAGCGTAGCCGTCACAAACTAAGAAGAGGAAGCCTAATCTACTACAACTAAATTCTACTCAACAAAACAAATCAAACCAAAGAACTCTCTCTCTCTAATTCTCTTCCTTTGTTGGTGAGTATGATGATTCTCACAAGACTATTACAAACTAATTTGACTCAGTTATGAATGGATCACAAGAAAGTGACGTGATTTGTAATTGTAAATTCTATATATTGTGGATCTCTTATTATGTTATTATGTTGTCGTATGATGTAAATTATATATGCTATGTCATGCTATGTTGTAAATTCTCTTATGCTATGTCGTGCTATGTTGAGAATCATGTCAAGCTATGTTATACTATCATACTATGCCATGTTATAAATCATGCTATATTATGTTGTAAAATCATGATGTTGTTGGAACATGCTTAAAGTTATGTTTTTTTAATTTAAATGGATCTTGTTTATGGGAATTTTCCTATTAGGTTAGGTGTACCCATAAACTTGAAACTATAATTAAATAAAACTTGATTATGGGAATTTGCCTATTGAGTTAGGTGTACCCATATAAAACCATGTTGTTAAAAAATTAGATGATGTTGATTCACACATGTTCATATGTAAGTTTATGAAAATTGATTGAGATTATATTAGGTGAATTTTGAACAAGTTGACACCTTTAGGTCCATGACATGTATAATCTATGCAAGTTGGACATATGCAAGTTTCACCCCTTATTATGATTCATTTGGTCACATATACATGTTGTTATTATGATAATCTCTCTTATGCTATGAGTTAGGCTATTCGAGTCTAACATATATTTTGCGAATAAACGTTCAAACGTGGGGTAGGGGTAATATTAGGAATTAATAAATTGGGTGCAATTTTGTAAGATTTTGCATACCATGAATGGATGTCCATAATTGAGTCAATTATGGACATTGTTAAAATTGGAAGTAATTAATAATTCAAGTAGGGAATTATTAAAATTGGGGGAAAGTGGATTATTATTCATAATCAATGCTTAGGACACGAGGTTGAACCCGTTTGTGATGTAAACCTACCCGGACCCGCCCGGCAAATCCAGTAGTCACAAATGTCGGCCCAATGTGAGAGGTCCTAGGCCCAAACTAAAGCATAACATTTGTAAAGACACGAGGTTAGACTCTTTTATGGTGTAAGACTGCCCGGACCCGCCCGGCAAATCCAGCTGCCATAAATGCCAGTCTAATGTGAGAGGTCTTTATGAGGTTATGGCCTTAATGAACTAAGAAATACTTAACCAGATAATCTTGTAAGGTGGGACATGGGGGTTAAGTAGATGCCTTGGGTGGCATGAGGAATCTGGTGGTTGCCTTTAGAGGCATTTGAAATACGATTAGACTTAACCAAACACACATGTAAATGAACATGACTAAGTGGGTTAAGTGGGATGGACTAATGGGGACAAGCTTAGGTGGAATGCTTGTGGTAAATAGTGGGGGCCCATTTCAACCAGTATCCCAAAACGTATCTTTGTGGGCTCGACCCAAGTCGAGGACGGGACACGCATACTGGGTTTGACTATAAGAGGCCAAAACAGGGAGCGGTGGCAACGCAAGTCCAACGGGTTTCATATGCGTGTGTGGACCCGGGCTGGTAGGTAAGACGTTGTTGCATCGTGTAGGTATAAGCCGTGCATGTCCGTTGTATCAGGTTGCCACTTTAGGGGAGTGATACACCCCACTGTGGGGCCAGGACGGGTATCTACGAGTTAGGGAGCCGATCGAATAATGGGAAGTAGGGTACACCTAGTGGAGATAGGGGCAGGCGGCACCTATGTCGTCAGCTAGGGGTACGTAAAGCCATTGGGAAAGTTTCTAAGTGAAGCTAAGTGGGATGAATCTTTAGGGTGACTGGTGTGGTGCAGTATAGTGTTTATCCTTTAGTATTTAGGAGCGCCTATAACGTTGCCTTTAGCGATTGTCTATGTCCTTAATTTGCTCTTCATAGACATTTTCTTGTTTTCCAGCTTATGCCTTAGTCCAGTTATTTTGGTAATAGTATTGTAGAATTATCATATTCACCAGACTTTATGTCTGACCCCCTCTTTTCCATCCTTTTTCTCCCTTCAGGTCCGCAGGTTGGGCCAAGTTCTAGTGGAGTCTAGTTGGATCGCTTATCTTCTGGAAAGCTTGGACTGCTGAAGTAAAGTCCAGCTTGTTATCTTTCTTTTTAATGGCTATTCATGTAATGGGATTATGTACTTGTTTTATCAAGATAGATATTGTACTTGACATTGAATATGGTGTTATGATGTAATCAAACATGTTTTGATTTCTGCTACAATGAAATAAAGTTTTTGAATTTCCAAGTACTATTTTATATCTGTCTTGTTGTAATTTTATTGTTCTATATTCACTTAAAACCTCCATGGAAGTTAATGCATTCCCTTTGTGAGTGACATTAATGGACGTGGGGTGTTACATGGCCTAATCATCTACAACTAAATCAACACAAATCAAATCAAAAGATCTCTCTTTCTCTAATTCTTTTCTTTTGTTGGTGAGTATGATGATTCTCACAAGACTATTACAAACTAATTTGACTCAGTTATGAATGGATCACAAGAAAGTGATGTGATTTGTAATTGTAAATTCTATATATTGTGGATCTCTTATTATGTTATTATGTTGTCGTATGATGTAAATTATATATGCTATGTCATGCTATGTTGTAAATTCTCTTATGCTATGTCGTGCTATGTTGAGAATCATGTCAAGCTATGTTATACTATCATACTATGCCATGTTATAAATCATGCTATATTATGTTGTAAAATCATGATGTTGTTGGAACATGCTTAAAGTTATGTTTTTTTTAATTTAAATGGATCTTGTTTATGGGAATTTGCCTATTAGGTTAGGTGTACCCATAAACTTGAAACTATAATTAAATAAAACTTGATTATGGGAATTTGCCTATTGAGTTAGGTGTACCCATATAAAACCATGTTGTTAAAAAATTAGATGATGTTGATTCACACATGTTCATATGTAAGTTTATGAAAATTGATTGAGATTATATTAGGTGAATTTTGAACAAGTTGACACCTTTAGGTCCATGACATGTATAATCTATGCAAGTTGGACATATGCAAGTTTCACCCCTTATTATGATTCATTTGGTCACATATACATGTTGTTATTATGATAATCTCTCTTATGCTATGAGTTAGGCTATTCGAGTCTAACATATATTTTGCGAATAAACGTTCAAACGTGGGGTAGGGGTAATATTAGGAATTAATAAATTGGGTGCAATTTTGTAAGATTTTGCATACCATGAATGGATGTCCATAATTGAGTCAATTATGGACATTGTTAAAAATTGGAAGTAATTAATAATTCAAGTAGGGAATTATTAAAATTGGGGGAAAGTGGATTATTATTAATAATCAATGCTTAGGACACGAGGTTGGACCCGTTTGTGATGTAAACCTGCCCGGACCCGCCCGGCAAATCCAGTAGTCACAAATGTCGGCCCAATGTGAGAGGTCCTAGGCCCAAACTAAAGCATAACAGTTGTAAAGACACGAGGTTAGACTCTTTTATGGTGTAAGACTGCCCGGACCCGCCCGACAAATCCAGCTGCCATAAATGCCAGTCTAATGTGAGAGGTCTTTATGAGGTTATGGCCTTAATGAACTAAGAAATACTTAACCAGATAATCTTGTAAGGTGGGACATGGGGGTTAAGTAGGTGCCTTGGGTGGCATGAGGAATCTGGTGGTTGCCTTTAGAGGCATTTGAAATACGATTAGACTTAACCAAACACACATGTAAATGAACATGACTAAGTGGGTTAAGCGGGATGGACTAATGGGGACAAGCTTAGGTGGAATGCTTGTGGTAAATAGTGGGGGCCCATTTCAACCAGTATCCCAAAACGTATCTTTGTGGGCTCGACCCAAGTCGAGGACGGGACACGCATACTGGGTTTGACTATAAGAGGCCAAAACAGGGAGCGGTGGCAACGCAAGTCCAACGGGTTTCATATGCGTGTGTGGACCCGGGCTGGTAGGTAAGACGTTGTTGCATCGTGTAGGTATAAGCCGTGCATGTCCGTTGTATCAGGTTGCCACTTTAGGGGAGTGATACACCCCACTGTGGGGCCAGGACGGGTATCTACGAGTTAGGGAGCCGATCGAATAATGGGAAGTAGGGTACACCTAGTGGAGATAGGGGCAGGCGGCACCTATGTCGTCAGCTAGGGGTACGTAAAGCCATTGGGAAAGTTTCTAAGTGAAGCTAAGTGGGATGAATCTTTAGGGTGACTGGTGTGGTGCAGTATAGTGTTTATCCTTTAGTATTTAGGAGCGCCTATAACGTTGCCTTTAGCGATTGTCTATGTCCTTAATCTGCTCTTCATAGACATTTTCTTGTTTTCCAGCTTATGCCTTAGTCCAGTTATTTTGGTAATAGTATTGAAGAATTATCATATTCACCAGACTTTATGTCTGACCCCCTCTTTTCCATCCTTTTTCTCCCTTCAGGTCCGCAGGTTGGGCCAAGTTCTACTGGAGTCTAGTTGGATCGCTTATCTTCTGGAAAGCTTGGACTGCTGAAGTAAAGTCCAGCTTGTTATCTTTCTTTTTAATGGCTATTCATGTAATGGGATTATGTACTTGTTTTATCAAGATAGATATTGTACTTGACATTGAATATGGTGTTATGATGTAATCAAACATGTTTTGACTTCTGCTACAATGAAATAAAGTTTTTGAATTTCCAAGTACTATTTTATATCTGTCTTGTTGTAATTTTACTGTTCTATATTCACTTAAAACCTCCATGGAAGTTAATGCATTCCCTTTGTGAGTGACATTAATGGACTTGGGGTGTTACACGTGGTATCAGAGCATAAGGTTACCAGAACAGATAAATTTTTTTTTTTAGAAAAATATTTTTTTCTAAAGTATTTTTGGAAGAAGTGCTTTCAAAAAAAAAAATGTTATTTAAAGAGAGTTTTTATGAAAAACATAATCCCAAATAGCCACATCCTTATCTTTATCTTTCGAATTCTCCATTTTGAATCTTTCCTTTTTCGTTTCAGCATGGCTGAAGATCTTAATCTCCCAGAAGGTGTGACGATTCCAGGGTGGTTTAGGAGATACTTGGAGGCTAGGGCCACCACTGCAGGCCCAGCGGATACTCCTCCACCCCTAGTTGCACCCATTCCTCCTCCTCCTCCTCCTCGTGTTGACACTTTTGCAAAGACGTGCAAGGAATTCAAGGCCATGAGAGGAAAAACTTTTCAAGGGACTGAGACGTTTGTGGAGGCCAGAGATTGGCTTAAGGAGACTGACGAATTGTTGGATATCTTTGAAGTGGAAGATGGGAGGAAAGTCCGTTTAGCTGCTTGGTTAATGAAGGGAGAGGCCTCGTTTTGGTGGGAGGTCACTAACGGGGAACATCCAGTTGATTCATGGGCGGATTTCAGACGAAGGTTTGAGGCAAAGTTTCTTTCAAGGGCAGAGGAGAACTTAAATATGGAAAAATTCCTGGCACTAAAGCAAGGGAGCTCATCAGTAAAGGAATATGTCAATAAATTTAATCAGTTAGCAAGGTTTGGCTTGGAGTTGGTGAACACGCCAGAGAAGAAAGCTTTGAGGTTCGTTAGAGGCTTGAATGAACCGTTGCAAGGGTTGGCTATGACCCACATCCCTATGGGAGCCACCTTTGAAAAGCTAGTAGAAATGGCACTTATGCATGAGGATAAGGCAGTTGAAAAGAAAGGGGATCAGAAGAAACCCCAACAGCAAAATAAGAAGGGTGGTAAAAACAATAATGGCAAAGGGAAGAAGAAATGCTTCAATTGTGGGACGCCTGGCCATCTCAGCAAAGATTGTAGAAAGAAAAAGAAGACTGGTTGTTTTCATTGTGGAGATGCGGGAAATTTAGTGAAGGACTGTCCAAAGAAGGGGCAGAGGGCAGGGTCTACCTCGGGAGGACAGGTGCAGGCTCTTATGGCACCAGGGCAGGCAAGGGGGCAAGTTCAGGCTATTGCGGCCCCACCGCTGCAAGAAAGAGGTAGAACAATTTCTGTTGAAAGCTTAGTTTTTCTGTTTGATCATCCTGTCCGTACCTTATTCGATTCTGGCGCATCTCATTCGTTTATCTCTGCATCATTAGTTGAATCACTGCACTTGAACACCAGTTTAGTAGAGGATCCCTTGGTCGTTTCAAATCCAATTGGGGGTTCGGCTCATTTGACCATGATATGTTTGGATTTGAAAATCTCTATACTTAGCGTTGAATTTAGATGTGATGCTTATGTATTGGGCTTCACGGGCTATGGGCTAATTTTAGGAATGGATTGGTTGTCTAGAAATAGGGCCATTCTTGATTGTGAAAGGAGAGTAGTTAGGCTTGTGACTCGCCTTGGTAATGCTCTCGACATCTTTTGTAATCCCATAAATTCCGTTATGCTAAGTTATCTTGAATCGCTTGACGCGTCTGTAGAGAACCTGCGATCGGTAGAAGTGGTCCGGGAATATCCGGATGTGTTTGAGGAGGTGAAGGGCTTACCTCCAAGGCGGGAGATAGACTTTCGAATTTATCTTGTGGATAATGCTAAACCCGTATCTTTGCCAGTGCGCCACATGGCTCCTCGTGAAAGGAGGGAACTCAATAAGCAAGTAAAGGAGTTGCTTGAGAAGGGGTTCATAAGACGTAGTATATCGGAGTGGGGTGCTCCAGTAGTTTTTGCCACAAAGGCGGATGGGTCTCTTAGACTTTGTATGGACTATAGAGAACTAAACAAGCTTACTAAAAAGAACCGACACCCACTGCCGAGGATTGACGATCTCTTTGATCAGTTAGTTGGTGCCTCAGTGTTTTCGCAGTTGGACTTAGCCACTGGCTTTCATCAACTGAGAGTGGCTGAGGATAGTATAGATAAGACTGCTTTTAGGACTCCTGACGGTTTCTATGAATGGCTAGTGATGCCCTTTGGTTTGACAAACGCCCCTGCATATTTTGTTGATTTGATGAGTAGGGTGTTTAGGGAATACCTTAACAAATTCGTGGTAGTCTTTGTGGATGACATATTAGTCTTTTCTAAGAATAAAGAAGAGCACTCCCTACATCTTAGGGAAGTGTTGGAAACCCTTCGAGCGCATAACCTTAAGGCAAAATTTTCTAAGTGTCACTTCTGGAGGAAGGAAGTACGGTTCTTAGGGCACGTGGTTTCCAAAGAAGGGATAGCAGTGGATCCCGCAAAGGTGGTGGCCATCCAAGATTGGAAGGTCCCTAAAAATGCAACCGAAGTAAAAAGTTTCTTGGGGTTGGCTGGCTGTTATAGGAAGTTTATCAAAGACTTCGCAAAAATATCAGCTCCATTAACACGGTTAACGAAGAAGAACCTGGTTTTTACGTGGGACAAAGATTGCGATGATGCGTTCCAACGTTTAAAGAGAGCCTTAACTTCAGCCCCAGTCTTAGTGCTGCCAGACGGGAATAAACCGTTTACCATCTATACTGATGCTTGTGGGACGGGACTTGGCGCGGTCCTCATGCAAGAGGGAAGAGTAATAGCATATGGTGGAAGGCAGTTGAGGGTTCATGAAAAGAATTACCCCACGCATGACTTAGAGCTAGCCGCAATTGTTTTCGTGCTTAAGTCTTGGCGTCACTATCTTCTTGGTGAGAAATTCGAACTGTTCACTGACCACAAATCAATAAAATACTTATTCTCTCAGAAGGATTTGAATTTAAGGCAGCAACGGTGGATGGAATTCTTAGCCTCCTACGATTTTGAAATAGCATATACCCCGGGCAAGGGTAACGTGGTGGCAGACGCCTTAAGTAGGAAAAGGTTGTCCTTGAGTCCGTTGTTTGTTGAACGACAAAGCTTAGAATTCATCTCTATGTTTGACTTTAGACCCTCCGTTGACTTAGTACCCGGTCTGTTAGCATCCTTGGAGGTTAGACCTACACTTCTAGGATGGGTTGGTGAGGCACAACGAGACGACCCACAGTTGGTTGAGATAGTAGAAAAGCTCAAAGGGGGGGGGGAGTCGTCAAGCCATCTTCGTAGGTATACCCTAGACGATAAGGGTTGGTTACAAAGGGATAATAGACTTTGTGTACCACAAGACGAAGACTTAAGGAAGGCCATTCTTGATGATGCTCATCGCTCAAAAATGACCATTCATCCCGGCGGGGATAAGATGTACAAAGATATGAAGCGGGTTTTCTTTTGGGCCGGTATGAAAAAGGATGTGGCCGAGTACGTCGCTAGATGCTTGGTGTGCCAACGAGTTAAAGCAGAACAAAAGAAACCCGGTGGGTTGCTTCACCCATTAGAAGTTCCACTATGGAAATGGGAAAGCATCTCAATGGATTTTGTGGATGGATTACCAAGATCAAGGAAGGGTAACACGGGGATTTGGGTTATAGTAGATAGACTTACTAAAAGTGCCCATTTTATTCCCGTGAAAAGTAAGAGGACTGCTCCGTGGTTGGCTTCTGTATACATTAAGGAGATAGTTCGTTTGCACGGTATTCCTTCTAGTATAGTAAGCGACCGTGACCCCATCTTTACTAGCGAATTTTGGAAGAGTTTACAAGAGGTGGTAGGGACTCAGCTATGTTTGAGCACCTCATATCATCCTCAGACAAACGACCAGACCGAGAGGGTGAATCGCATTCTAGAGGATCTTTTAAGGCTTTGTATCCTAGACTTTGGGGGTACATGGGAAGAGCACCTTCCGTTAGTAGAATTTGCATATAATAATAGCTTTCAATCTAGTATTGGCATGGCACCTTTCGAAGCTCTTTATGGAAGGCCTTGCCGTTCGCCTACATGTTGGTGGGAATCTACCGATAAAATCCTACTTGGGCCCGATATGGTTAGGGAAACCTCGGAGAAGATTGAGTTGATTCGAAGGAGGATGAAAGCAGCACAAGATAGGCAAAAATCGTATGCTGATAAGAGGAGGACAGATTTTGAGTTTGACATTGGGGACATGGTTTTTATCAAAGTATCTCCGTTACAGAATGTTGTTCGCTTTGGGTCCGTGGGGAAATTAGCACCAAGGTTTGTAGGGCCGTTTCCTGTAAAAAACAGGATTGGGAAGATGGCATATAGGGTGGAGTTGCCTGAGAAACTTAGTGGAGTACACGACGTATTCCATGTATCACATTTGAGGAAGTGTTTGCACAAGACCGCGGAGGTGGTAGAGCCGAGCTTGCTTAAAGAGGTGGAAATAGAGCGTGATGCAACAATTAGACGAGCTCCTACATGCATTCTTGGGTCGGAGATCAAAAAGTTGAGGAATCGAGAGGTCGGACTGGTTAAAGTGCAATGGGGAGATGATGAGAGCAATGCAACTTGGGAGACAGAAGAGAAGATGCGTTCGTTGTACCCTTTTCTTTTTGAGGGTATGTCTTTTAATTTCTCCTTTATCGCTTAGCTTATCTTATCTTATCTTTAGTATGTCCTCTCATTAGTATCTTTGACCTTTAGTTAGGATAATCCTATGGTTGAAACATGTGTTTGAGACATGTTATGTATGATGGATGCAAAATGGATGCAAGTGTTTGCTAGTGGTTGCTCGTGGATGCATATATACACACACTTTAGGCACTAGATCGGCTCAGTCCCTACATATTGCATATTGCATATATATATATGGATGTATTTAGTAAAATGGATGAACGATGGTTGTATTATCATGTGGATGCTGCATTCAGATGATGGTTGTGCACGCATATAGAAGTATTATGTAGCATTAAGAATCTTTTGCATACATAATGGATGCATGGCACGATCATAGTTGCATTAAGGAGGTCAACTGAATCAGTGGACCGCCTGATTTTGCATTAGATACGGACATATACACACACTGTGCATTTAAACATGAAAGCATTAGAAGTCTGTAAGGACAATGGATGCCTGTGTATGATGGATGAGTAGATGGACGTTTGGATGGTAGGATATACATTCTTCCAGACTTGAAGATTTCGGGGACGAAATCCTAAAAGGAGGGGAGAATGTAACACCCCGAATTTTCTATTAACACTAAAGTTGCTAAAATAATAATAAGTGTGTAGAAGAGGGGATGTATCTAATATGAATATAAAAATATTAATAAGTATGTAAGAGAGGGGATGTATCTATTATGAATATAAAAATATTAATAAGTATGTAAGAGAGGGGATGTATCTATTATGAATATAAAAATATTAATAAGTATGTAAGAGAGGGGATGTATTTAATATGAATATAAAAATATTAATAAGTGTGTAAGAGAGGGGATGTATCTAATATGAATATAAAAATATTAATAAGTGTGTGAGAGAGGGGATGTATCTAATATGTATATAAAAACAATAATAAGTGTGTAAAAGGGAGGGATGTATCTAATGTGTACATTGTAGAATATATATATATATATATATATATATATATATATATATTGCTGAGTGTTTGCTGAGTCACTTCTGACTCATTGCTGAGTCAACAAGATAAACCCCATCTTGTCTGAACGGCTGCGGTTATTTCTAGGTTAAATCTAATGGGCTAAATGCATTCTAAAATCTATAAATAAGTGGGTAGACCCTAAACCTAAATCACTTGTAAAATTAGAGAAGCTACCGTCATGCTGCTGCCATGGAGTTCAGCGTAGCCGTCACAAACTAAGAAGGGGAAGCCTAGTCATCTACAACTAAATCTACACAAATCAAATCAAAAGATCTCTCTTTCTCTAATTCTTTTCTTTTGTTGGTGAGTATGATGATTCTCACAAGACTATTACAAACAAATTTGACTCAGTTATGAATGGATCACAAGAAAGTGATGTGATTTGTAATTGTAAATTCTATATATTGTGGATCTCTTATTATGTTATTATGTTGTCGTATGATGTAAATTATATATGCTATGTCATGCTATGTTGTAAATTCTCTTATGCTATGTCGTGCTATGTTGAGAATCATGTCAAGCTATGTTATACTATCATACTATGCCATGTTATAAATCATGCTATATTATGTTGTAAAATCATGATGTTGTTGGAACATGCTTAAAGTTATGTTTTTTTTTTAATTTAAATGGATCTTGTTTATGGGAATTTGCCTATTAGGTTAGGTGTACCCATAAACTTGAAACTATAATTAAATAAAACTTGATTATGGGAATTTGCCTATTGAGTTAGGTGTACCCATATAAAACCATGTTGTTAAAAAATTAGATGATGTTGATTCACACATGTTCATATGTAAGTTTATGAAAATTGATTGAGATTATATTAGGTGAATTTTGAACAAGTTGACACCTTTAGGTCCATGACATGTATAATCTATGCAAGTTGGACATATGCAAGTTTCACCCCTTATTATGATTCATTTGGTCACATATACATGTTGTTATTATGATAATCTCTTTTATGCTATGAGTTAGGCTATTCGAGTCTAACATATATTTTGCGAATAAACGTTCAAACGTGGGGTAGGGGTAATATTAGGAATTAATAAATTGGGTGCAATTTTGTAAGATTTTGCATACCATGAATGGATGTCCATAATTGAGTCAATTATGGACATTGTTAAAAATTGGAAGTAATTAATAATTCAAGTAGGGAATTATTAAAATTGGGGGAAAGTGGATTATTATTAATAATCAATGCTTAGGACACGAGGTTGGACCCGTTTGTGATGTAAACCTGCCCGGACCCGCCCGGCAAATCCAGTAGTCACAAATGTCGGCCCAATGTGAGGGTTCCTAGGCCCAAACTAAAGCATAACAGTTGTAAAGACACGAGGTTAGATTCTTTTATGGTGTAAGACTGCCCGGACCCGCCCGGCAAATCCAGCTGCCATAAATGCCAGTCTAATGTGAGTGGTCTTTATGAGGTTATGGCCTTAATGAACTAAGAAATACTTAACCATATAATCATGTAAGGTGGGACATGGGGGTTAAGTAGGTGCCTTGGGTGGCATGAGGAATCTGGTGGTTGCCTTTAGAGGCATTTGGAATACGATTAGACTTAACCAAACACACTTGTAAATGAACATGACTAAGTGGGTTAAGTGGGATGGACTAATGGGGACAAGCTTAGGTGGAATGCTTGTGGTAAATAGTGGGGGCCCATTTCAACCAGTATCCCAAAACGTATCTTTGTGGGCTCGACCCAAGTCGAGGACGGGACACGCATACTGGGTTTGACTATAAGAGGCCAAAACAGGGAGCGGTGGCAACGCAAGTCCAACGGGTTTCATATGCGCGTGTGGACCCGGGCTGGTAGGTAAGACGTTGTTGCATCGTGTAGGTATAAGCCGTGCATGTCCGTTGTATCAGGTTGCCACTTTAGGGGAGTGATACACCCCACTGTGGGGCCAGCACGGGTATCTACGAGTTAGGGAGCCGATCGAATAATGGGAAGTAGGGTACACCTAGTGGAGATAGGGGCAGGCGGCACCTATGTAGTCAGCTAGGGGTACGTATAGCCATTGGGAAAATTTCTAAGTGAAGCTAAGTGGGATGAATCTTTAGGGTGACTGGTGTGGTGCAGTATAGTGTTTATCCTTTAGTATTTAGGAGTGCCTATAACGTTGCCTTTAGCGATTGTCAATGTCCTTAATCTGCTCTTCATAGACATTTTCTTGTTTTCCAGCTTATGCCTTAGTCCAGTTATTTTGGTAATAGTATTGTATAATTATCATATTCACCAGACTTTATGTCTGACCCCCTCTTTTCCATCCTTTTTCTCCCTTCAGGTCCGCAGGTTGGGCCAAGTTCTAGTGGAGTCTAGTTGGATTGCTTATCTTCTGGAAAGCTTGGACTGCTGAAGTAAAGTCCAGCTTGTTATCTTTCTTTTTAATGGCTATTCATGTAATGGGATTATGTACTTGTTTTATCAAGATAGATATTGTACTTGATATTGAATATGGTGTTATGATGTAATCAAACATGTTTCGACTTCTGCTACAATGAAATAAAGTTTTTGAATTTCCAAGTACTATTTTATATCTGTCTTTTTGTAATTTTACTGTTCTATATTCACTTAAAACCTCCATGGAAGTTAATGCATTCCCTTTGTGAGTGACATTAATGGACTTGGGGTGTTACAGGATATGTGGAATTGTTAGTAACTTTGGGAGAGGGAGATCGTCGAAGAGTGAGAATTATTCCATTTGTGGTATTGGATATTGAGTCACCTTATAACTCATTCTTGGGCCGACCGGCCCTAGCAGAATTCAGAGCATATATTGCACCTTGGTGCTTATTATTTAAGTTCCCGACGGATGCAGGAGTGGGTGTAGTTAGAGGTTATCAGGTCGTAGGATGAGCTTGCTACATAGCAGAGCTGAAGTTGTTGCTCAAAGGATTAAACATAGAACCAAAGGGTACTCCACCTGCAAAGGAGGACACAACATAGCAATTATAGATGGGCCCGAATGAGCCGCCTAGAGAACTGCCCGAGGATATAGATCCCAGAGAGGACGAGGAACCTAGGGGAAGAATAGCAACTCCAAACAAAACAACTGTGGATATTCCAATTGACGATAATGACCAAGTGAAGGTCTTGAAAATTGGATCCCAGTTAGACCCCCTTCGTGCAAAAGAATTGACCGACTTCCTAAAGGCCAAACTGGATGTGTTTTCCTGGACCCATGCTGATATGTATGGGAAATCCCCATCAATTATGCGTCACTCACTGAGCATCAACCCGAAGTGTAACACCCCGTATTTTCTGTTAATGTTGTAATAACAAATTAAAGAATACTTAATTATAAATGCTAGAATTAAGGGAAAACATGAAAATTTCTTGGCATAGATTGGTTCATGAAATGGTATATTTGGTATACCATTTAGTGTGAGCATAATTAAAAGAATAATTATGGCATGATTTAATTAAGATCAATTTACATATATAATTAGACATATATAGAAAATATGCGAATTTAGAAAATACGAATTACGACTCACTGTTGAGTCATTAGGGGCTGAGTTGGCTGTTCTAGATAACTCTATCTTGCCTTAATGGTCTTGATTTATTCTGAGATGATCTAACGACTCCTATTCAATCTAATCTCTATAAAAGCAACCTAATACCTCGCCCCTAAATCATATTAAAAATTGAACCTAGAGCCGTCATGCTGCCATTAGACAACCTAGAGTAGCCGCCAC
This sequence comes from Allium sativum, assembly GCA_030737875.1. Classification (NCBI taxonomy): domain Eukaryota; kingdom Viridiplantae; phylum Streptophyta; class Magnoliopsida; order Asparagales; family Amaryllidaceae; genus Allium; species Allium sativum. The sequence continues at coordinate 783,760,892 of CM060921.1, forward strand.
TTGAAGCTAACATAGAGACAAACCAAACTAAATCAAAACAACGATTGTCTACATCAAAGGCGAGCATTTCAACTCCAGAATTCAGAATCCAGAGATCAAGACCTTCCTTCGTTGTAAGCGCAGTTATCTTTTAGACGTAAATAAATCTAAGGCGTGATTTGATATAAAGCGAAATTAGAATTATACCATGTTAATTCATATCGATTTATTGTGATGATTTTATCAGGAATTGGAATGATTGTGGATTATTGGATTTGGTATTGGATCTATTTGAAACTATCAATATCATATGCAAGCTATGTGTTTCATGTAAAGATCTACATGTATATGTTTTTATGCAAGTTGTAAGTTTTATATTAGATCCAAGTCAAGATCTACATGTACATATTCCTATGTTTTATGTTAGATCCTTATGCTACATGATTAGATCCATATGTTCATATGCAAGTTGCAAGTTCTATGTTAGATCCATATGTTCATATGTAAGTTGCAAGTTTTATGTTAGATCCATATGTTCATATGCAAGTTGCAAGTTTTATGTTAGATCCATATGTTCATATGCAAGTTGCAAGTTTTATGTTAGATCCATATGTTCATATGTAAGTTGCAAGTTTTATGTTAGATCCACATGCCTATATTCATATGTCCATATGCAAGTTACAAACTTTATGATTGGATCCATGTCAAGATCCATTTAGGTTAACATGATTAATGCAAGTTATATAATTTATGATAGATCCAAGTTACGATCTAATTATATATATATATATATATATATTCATATATATGTCATATGCAAGTTACATGTTAGATCCTAAACCAGACCCATATTTATATGCAAGTTTGTGAAGCGAATTTATGCAAGTTCACCTTATTAGATCTAGTTTACAACTATATGTTAATGTTATAATTATACATATCTTGGAATTGGACATGTCATGATTATGTCACATGCTAGTCTATAACTGATGTTGATGCCAAATTACATGATATATGTTGATTGAACCTATGTTATGCATGTTCCCCCTTTATCTCTCGTTTATAGATTGGGCCAATTAGCGGGCCTAATGTCTTTATGTGATTAATGTAAACGAACAAATGGGGGTAACGTTGGGGGTAATTATTAAATCAAAACATGTAAATATGTAGGTGGGCCAAAAACCATGTAATTGGTTAAGGCCATGAATGGTATAATTTATATACCATTTGTCTTGAATTAAAACATGAGACATGAAATACTTGTAGAAATTTGCATATATAAAAATGTAACTCTAGAAAAGACGAATATGCCTAACCCGAGGTTAGACTGAGTTGTGGTGTAAACCTGCCCGGAACTGACCGGCACATCCAGTAACCACAACAATACCTGTCTAATGTGAGAGGTTAGAGCATCAAGCCCAGAAAAGCCCGAGGTTAGACTGAGTTGTGGTGTAAACCTTCCCGAAACCGACCGACACATCCATTAACCACAACAATACCTGTCTAATGTGAGTGGTTGATGCTTTAATTAATTAATTTGTTAAAGCTCATGAACAATCAAGCTAGAAATGGTGAGGTTAAGTAATTAAGGAAACACTTAACCAACTTAATAAAACAAGAGTGGTGAGGTTAAGTAATTAATAAAACACTTAACCAACTTAACATGTGAACAAGACAAGATTGGTGGGGTTAAGTAATTTAGAAAACACTTAGCCAAATCAACATGTTATCTAGGCAAGATTGATAGGGGTTAAGTCAAGTCAAGAACACTTAACCAATTTAACATGTTGACTAGAAAAACCCCAGTAACAGGGACCCGTTTCAGTAGTAACCCGCATGAACGTATCAAGATACCCTGAACTAGGTAGGGTAGGGCACGATTACTGGGCTGAATATAAGCGGTCAAAAGGGCGGCGGTTAGGTGCGTCAGTGTAGGTTCCGACGGAGTACGGGCGTGCACGGGCTTCGGAGTGGAAAAAGTAGGCACTAGGCACCAGGCGTACACTTGCGCATCTAGAATCATGTCAGGGGTTGCCATTATAGGACTTGATACACCCTATAATGGAACCAGCACAAGTACTTTATAATCACGTGGGGCCGCATGACACAGAGAACACATGAATGCGAGTAGGAGCCGATCAATACATGAATGGGATCACTTTATCATGAACATACATTGCTAGTTAAACAAGTTCTTGGCGGGTGCAGAGAAGTAAAAGTGGGTGCGATAGCCAAATCTAGTTAAGTCTTACCTTATCTTGTTTTAGGACTACCCTATCCTTGTGGTATCATTCTAAGTTCAGTTTATTCATGTCACAGTCTTTTACGTGTTTACATGTTATTAAATAACTGGGCTTACCAGACTTATGTCTGACTCATTTTCCTTTCGCCTCATTTCTTCCGTTCCCCCCTAGGTCCACAGGGAGGGAACACTTCTGCTTGACCAGATCAAATCAAAGTTTGAAGACCGTAGATGTAAGGCTTGGACTTTCCTTTTTGAGCCATGGTTGTGGTCTAAGATATGTTGGGGATTTATGTCATTTTATTTTCAGTATTGCTTCTTTATGGTTTCAAGACAGATGTAATAATTTGGAAGATTGAAACTATTTGTTGAAATGTTGTATTGAACAAGTATTTATGGAATGAAGATTGGTTTCTTTTCCGCTGCTTTAATTATCTGTCTTGTAATTTATTAGTATCTTGTACCTTAAAATGCTGCACCAAAGTTAAGGCATTCCCTTTGAGAGTGACCTTAACGGAGGTGGGGTGTTACACTTGGTATCAGAGCTAAAGGTTACCAGATTGGATAAAAAAATTGAAACCATTTTTCAAAAAGAAGTCATAAAGAAGCATTTTCAAGAAAAGTGTTGTTTAAAATTTAAAAAGGAATAATCCCCAAATCCATATGCATTATCTTTCTATCCTTCGTTTTGAATCTTTCCTTTATTTTCAGCATGTCCGGGGACTTTAACCTACCTGAGGGCGTGTCGGTGCCTAGTTGGTTTAGAAGGTACCTTGAAGCTAGGGCCAATGAAGCAGGCCCAACAGGCGTTCCTCCGCCTCCCCCAACTGTTGCTCCTCCTCCTCCTCCTTCGAGAGGAAATGCTTTCTTAAAGGTCTATAGAGATTTTAGATCCATGGGTGGAAAAGACTTCAAGGGTAGTGAATCTTTCGTAGAAGCCAGAAACTGAAGACTTATTCGTTATCTTTGAAGTAGATGAGAGGCAGAAACTACAGTTGGTGGTGTGGTTGCTCAAAGATGAGGCCTCCTTCTGGTGGGAGGTCACTAATGCTGAAAGACCGATAGCGACTTGGGGGGACTTCAAGGCGAGATTTGAAATGAAGTTCCTCTCACAAGCTGAGCAAAGTCTGCAAATGGAGAAGTTCCTATCACTTAAGCAGGGCAACCTATCAGTCAAAGAATATGTCAATAAATTCAACCAGCTTGCCAGATTTGGACTGGAGTTAGTCAACTCTCCACACAAGAAGGCTCTCCTTTTTGCCAAAGGACTGAATGAGCCTCTACAAGGCCTGGCAATGTCCCATATACCCATGGGATCAACATATGAAAGGCTGGTGGACATGGGTCTGTTGCAAAAGGAGAACAAAGATGGAAAGAAGGAGGTGAAGACGGAAGAGTCTCAAAATAAGAAAGGAGAGGGATCTCAAAACAAGAAAGTGAACCCCAAGAAAGGCGGGAAGGATAATAAAACCCGTAAGAAGCTGAAGTGCAATTACTGTGGCATACCTGGACATTTGGCTAGGGACTGCAAAAAGAAAAAGAGAAAGTTGGGCGCTTGTTTCCATTGCAAGGAAACATGACACTTAGCTAAGGACTGCCCCAAAAGGCAAGGGCAGGGAGAAAGAACTGGAGCTTCTTCTAGAGGCCAGGTTCATGCTCTCATAGCACCTCTGCAGGAACGAGGTAGTCATATTTCTATTGAGAGTTTAGTTTATCTGTTTGATAATCCTGTTCGTACTCTCTTTGATTCTGGCGCATCACACTCTTTTATATCTACTGCTTTAGTTGAATCTCTGCACCTAGATACCCATATACTAGAGGATCCCTTGGTTGTTTCAAATCCAATTGGGGGCTCAGTTTATTTTTCAATGGTTTGTTTGGATTTGGAAATCTCTATTCTAAGTGTTGGGTTTAAATGTAATGCTTTTGTTTTGGGCTTCACGGGCTATGGGCTGATTCTAGGCATGGACTAGCTATCCAGTAATGGTGCCATCCTTGATTGTGAAAAGAGAGTGGTTAGACTCATGACTCGCCTCGGTAACACTCTCGAAATCTCTTGTAATCCCATGAACTCTGTCATGCTTAGTTGTCTTGAATCACTTGATGCGTCCGTTGAGAATTTGCAGTCCGTTAGAGTAGTCCGTGAATACTTAGATGTGTTTGAAGAGGTGAAGGGCTTACCTCCGAAGCGGGAGATAGACTTCCGCATATACCTTGTTGATAATGCAATGCCCGTTGCTTTACCCGTTAGGCACATTGCCCCAAGGGAGAGAAAGGAGCTCAGCAAGCAAATTAAAGAGCTGCTTGAAAAGTGGTTCATAAGACAGAGTATTTCTGAATGGGGTGCTCCAGTAGTATTCGCGACCAAAACTGATGGTTCACTCCGCCTATATGTAGATTATAGGGAGTTGAACAAGATGACTAAGAAGAATAGCCACCCCCTCCCAAGAATTGACGATCTGTTTGATCAACTCGTAGGTGCATCCGTTTTCTCCCAACTAGATCTGGCTACTGGGTTTCATCAGCTAAGAGTGGCTGAGGATAGCATTGACAAGACCGCATTTAGGACCCTGGATGGTTTCTTCGAGTGGCTTGTCATGCCTTTCGGCTTGACAAACGCACATGCCTATTTTGTAGACTTCATGAGCAGGGTGTTCTGGGAATTCCTCAATAAATTTGTAGTGGTCTTCGTAGACGGCATCTTAATCTTCTCAAAAAGCGAGGAAGAACATGTTGTGCATTTAAAGGAAGTGTTAGATACTCTTCGAGCACATCAGCTGAAAGAAAAATTCTCCAAATGCCACTTTTGGAGAGAAGAAGTAATGTTTCTTGGACATGTGGTGTCCAAAGAGGGGATATCCGTGGACCCCGCAAAAGTAGTCGTAGTGCAAGATTGGAAGATTCTGCGAAATGCAACCGAAGTCCGAAGCTTTCTCGGGCTGGCGGGCTATTATCGAAAGTTCATTAAGGACTTTGCGAAGATCTCAGCTCCGCTGACAAGATTGACAAAGAAGAACTTGGCTTTTGCTTGGGATTTGGATTGCGACATTGCTTTCCAATGTTTAAAAAGGGGTCTGACAATAGCCCCAGTTCCGACATTGCCTGATGGAAGAAAAATGTTTACAGTATATACAGACGCGTGCAGAACAGGACTGGGTGCTATCCTAATGCAAGAAGGCAAAGTAATTTGCTATGGAGGAAGGCAGTTGAAGGTTCATGAGAAGAATTACCCAACTCATGATTTAGAACTAGCTGCCATCGTTTTCGCCCTTAAATCATGGCATCATTATCTGCTAGGAGAAAGGTTCAAATTATTTACTGATCATAAATCATTAAAATACCTTTTCTCTCAGAAAGATCTTAATTTGAGGCAACAAAGGTGGATGGAATTTCTCGCCTCATATGATTTTGAGATTGCCTATATCCATGGTAAGGGCAATGTAGTGGCAGATGCCTTGAGTAGAAAGAAGCTGACTTTAAGCCCTCTCTTTGTGGAAAGGCAAAGCTTGGAGTTCACAGCAAGCTTTAACTTCAGACCCTCCTCTGACTTTGTACCTGGCTTGCTAGCAACGTTAGAAGTGCGACCAACTCTATTAGACTCAATCGGAGCAGCGCAAAGAGAAGACCTTCAGCTAGCCGATGTGATGGACAAGTTAATTAGGGGTGAGACTTCTAGTCACCTCAATAGATACTCCATTGATGCCAAGGGATGGTTGAGACGAGATGGAAGACTATGTATCCCACAAGCAAGGGGTTTGGTAAAGATGGTTCTAGAAGAGGCACACCATTCCAAGCTGACCATACACCCAGGTGGAGACAAAATGTATAAAGACATCAAAAGAGTTTTCTTTTGGAATGGCATGAAGAAAGACACAGCTGAATTTGTTTCTAAGTGTTTAATATGCCAACAAGTCAAGGCGGAGCAGAAGAATCCTGGTGGTCTGCTCCATCCTCTAGAGGTCCCACAGTGGAAATGGGATATCATCTCGATGGACTTTATAGATGGGTTGCCTAGGTCAAGAAGGGGCAATACCAGCATCTGGGTAATAGTGGACAGGCTTACTAAAAGCACTCACTTTATACCTCTCAAAAGTAGAAGGACTGCCTCATCTCTAGCATCCATATATCTTAAAGAGATAGTTCAACTCCATGGGATACCCTCCAGCATAGTGAGTGATCGAGACCCTATCTTTACAAGCGAGTTCTGGAGGAGTTTGCAAGAGGCTGTGGGCACACAACTATGCTTAAGCACGACCTATCACCCACAAACTGATGGTCTGACGGAAAGGGTGAACAGAGTACTAGAAGATCTCTTGAGACTGTGCATTCTTGACTTTGGAGGTACATGGGAGGATCATCTTCCTTTAGTGGAGTTCTCTTACAACAGTAGTTACCAAGCCACCATAGGCATGGCACCATTCGAGGCTTTGTATGGAAGACCATGCCGATCACCAACTTGTTGGTGGGAGTCTACAGATAAGCTCATACTTGGACCAGACATGATTCAGAGAAACTTCAGAGAAAGTAGACTTAATACAAAGGAGAATGAAGACTGTCCAAGATAGACAGAAGTCCTACGCAGACAAAAGAAGGACCGACCTTGAGTTTGAAGTTGGAGATAAGGTGTTTCTTAAAGTATCCCCTTTGAAGAACGTCGTTCGCTTCGGATCCGCAGGAAAGTTAGCACCAAGATTTGTAGGGCCGTTTCCTATCATTGAGAAGATTGGGAATATGGCTTATAGAGTATAGCTGCCCAAAGATTGGCTGGAGTTCATAATGTCTTTCATGTCTCTCACCTGCGAAAGTGCTTACATGAGTCTGCGGAAGTGGTGGAACCAAGCATGTTAGAGGAAGTAGAAGTTGAACGAGAAGCAACTGTAAGGAGGGTTCCAACTCGTATCTTGGGCACAAAAGTCAAAAAGTGACGCAACCGTGAATTGAAACTTGTCAAGGTTCAATGGAGCGACGCCGAGGAAGACGCAACTTGGGAAACTGAGGACAGAATACGCACGGCCTACCCTTTTCTTTTTGAGAGTACATCCTTAATCTCTTTTTCCTTAGGTTTATGCTTGTACCTATCCTTTTGAGTATATCTTCTCGATCCTATCCTTTATCCTTAGGTAGAAACCCATTTGGATGAAAACATGTAATGGAAACATGTTATGGTTGATGGTTGCAAGTGGTTGCTGGTGGTTGCTCGTGGATGCATATACACACACGTTAGGAATTAGATCGGCTCAGTCACTTTCATATTGCATATATGTATTTGTATATGGATTGAAACTTGATGTGTTACCATATGGACGTTGCATTTGTATGAATGATCGTGCACTCATGTAGAAATTTTGTATAGGAAAATTGCATACATAATGGACTCATGGCATTGACATAATTTGCATTAAGGAGTTCGACTGAATCAGTAGACCTCCTGATTTTGCATTAGGTAAGGACATGTACACACACTATGCATATGGTCATGAAGCATCAGAAGTCTTTTAAGGACAATGGACGCCTGTGCTTGATGGTTGAGTAGATGGACGATTAGATGGTAAGATGTTCTTCTCGACTTGAAGATTTCGGGGACGTAATCCTTAAAGGAGGGGAGAATGTAACACCCCATATTTTCTGTTAATGTTGTAATAACAAATTAAAGAATACTTAATTATAAGTGCGAGAATCAAAGGAAAACATGAAAATTTCTTGGCATAGATTGGTTCATGAAATGGTATATTTGGTATACCATTTAATGTGAGCATAATTAAAAGAATAATTATGGCATGATTTAATTAAGATTAATTTACATATATAATTAGACATATATAGAAAATATGTGAATTTAGAAAAGACGAATTATGACTCATTGCTGAGTCATTAGGGGCTGAGTTGGCTGTTCTAGATAACTCTATCTTGTCTTAATGGTCTTGATTTATTCTGAGATGATCTGACGGCTCCTACTCAATCTAATCTCTATAAAAGCAACCTAATACCTCACCCCTAAATCGTATTAGAAATTGAACCTAGAGTCGTCATGCTGCCATTAGACAACCTAGAGTAGCCGCCACTTGAAGCTAACATAGAGACGAACCAAACTAAATCAAAACAACGATTGTCTACATCAAAGGCGAGCATTTCAACTCCAGAATTCAGAATCCAAAAATCAAGACCATCGTTCATTGTAAGTGCAGTTATCTTTTAGACGTAAATAAATTTAAGACGTGATTTGATATAAAGAGAAATTACAATTATACCATGTTAATTCATATCGATTTATTGTGATGATTTTATCATGAATTGGAATGATTGTGGATTATTGGATTTGGTATTGGATCTATTTGAAACTATCAATATCATATGCAAGTTATGTGTTTCATGTAAAGATCTACATGTATATGTTTTTATGCAAGTTGTAAGTTTTATATTAGATCCAAGTCAAGATCTACAAGTACATATTCCTATGTTTTATGTTAGATCCTTATGCTACATGATTAGATCCATATGTTCATATGCAAGTTGCAAGTTTTATGTTAGATCCATATGTTCATATGTAAGTTGCAAGTTTTATGTTAGATCCATATGTTCATATGCAAGTTGCAAGTTTTATGTTAGATCCATATGTTCATATGCAAGTTGCAAGTTTGAAGTCAAATCCATATGTTCATATGTAAGTTGCAAGTTTTATGTTAGATCAACATGCCTATGTTCATATGTCCATATGCAAGATACAAACTTTATGATTGGAACCATGTCAAGATCCATTTAGGTTCACATGATTAATGCAAGTTATATAACTTATGATAGATCCAAGTTACGATCTAATTATATATATATATATATGTACATATATATATATATATATATATATATATATATATATCATATGCAAGTTACATGTTAGATCCTAAACTAGACCCATATTTATATGCAAGTTTGTGAAGCGAATTTATGCAAGTTCACCTTATTAGATCTAGTTTACACCTATATGTTAATGTTATAATTATACATGTCTTGGAATTGGACATGTCATGATTATGTCACATGCTAGTCTATAACCGATGTTGATGCCAAATTACATGATATACGTTGATTGAACCTATGTTATGCATGTTCCCCCTTTATCTCTCGTTTATAGATTGGGCCAATTAGCGGGCCTAATGTCTTTATGTGATTAATGTGAACGAACAAACGGGGGGAACGTTGGGGGTAATTATTAAATCAAAACATGTAAATATGTAGGTGGGCCCAAAACCATGTAATTGGTTAAGGCCATGAATGGTATAATTTACATACCATTAGTCTCGAATTAAAACATGAGACATGAAATACTTGTAGAAATTTGCATATATAAAAATGTAAATCTAGAAAAGACGAATATGCCTAACCCGAGGTTAGACTAAGTTATGGTGTAAACCTGCCCGGAACTGACCGACACATCCAGTAACCACAACAATACCCGTCTAATGTGAGAGGTTAGTGCATCAAGCCCAGAAAAGCCCGAGGTTAGACTGAGTTGTGGTGTAAACCTGCCCGGAACCGACCGACACATCCATTAACCGCAACAATACCTGTCTAATGTGAGTGGTTGATGCTTTAATTAATTAATTTGTTAAAGCTCATGAACAATCAAGCTAGAAATGGTGAGGTTAAGTAATTAAGGAAACACTTAACCAACTTAATAAAACAAGAGTGGTGAGGTTAAGTAATTAATAAAACACTTAACCAACTTAACATGTGAACAAGACAAGATTGGTGGGGTTAAGTAATTTAGAAAACACTTAGCCAAATCAACATGTTATCTAGGCAAGATTGATAGGGGTTAAGTCAAGTCAAGAACACTTAACCAATTTAACATGTTGACTAGAAAAACCCTAGTAACGGGGACCCGTTTCAGTAGTAACCCGCATGAACGTATCAAGGTACCCTGAACTAGGTGGGGTAGGGCACGATTACTGGGCTGAATATAAGCGGTCAAAAGGGCGGCGGTTAGGTGCGTCAGTGTAGGTTCCGACGGAGTACGGGCGTGCACGGGCTTGGGAGTGGAAAAAGCAGGCACTAGGCACCAGGCGTACACTTGTGCATCTAGATTCGCGTCAGGGGTTGCCATTATAGGACTTGATACACCCTATAATGGAACCAGCACGAGTACTTTATAATCACATGGGGCCGCATGACACCGAGAATACATGAATGTGAGTAGGAGCCGATCAATACATGAATGGGATCACTTTATCATGAACATACATTGCTAGTTAAACAAGTTCTTGGTGGGTGCAGAGAAGTAAAAGTGGGTGCGATAGCCAAATCTAGTTAAGTCTTACCTTATCTTGTTTTAGGACTACCCTATCCTTGTGGTATCATTCTAAGTTCAGTTTATTCATGTCACAGTCTTTTACTTGTTTACATGCTATTAAATAACTGGGCTTATCAGACTTATGTCTGACTCATTTTCCTTTCGCCTCTTTTCTTCCGTCCCCCCCCCCCTCCCCCGGTCCGCAGGGAAGGAACACTTCTGCTTGACCGGATCAAATCAAAGCTTGAAGACCGTAGATGTAAGGCTTGGACTTTCCTTTTTGAGCTATGGCTGTGGTCAAAGACATGTTGGGGATTTATATCATTTTATTTTCAGTATTGCTTCTCTATGTTTTCAAGACAGATGTAATAATTTGGAAGATTGAAACTATTTGTTGAAATGTTGTATTGAACAAGTATTTATGGAATGAAGATTGGTTTCTTTTCCGCTGCTTTAATTATCCGCTGCTTTAATTATTTGTCTTGTAATTTATTAGTATCTTGTACCTTAAAACGCTCCACCAAAGTTAAGGCATTCCCTTTGAGAGTGACCTTAACGGAGGTGGGGTGTTACACGAAGCATCCACCTGTTAAGCAGAAAAGACGAATGATAGGCCCAAAGAGGTTAGCTGCCTTGAAGGAAGAAGTTGAAAAGTTGAGGAGCAATGGATTTATCAGAGATTCAACTTACCCGGAATGGATTTCAGACCCGGTTTTGGTAAAGAAGGCCAACGGGAAATGGCGTACTTGCATCGATTTTTCAGATTTGAACAAGGTCTGTCCGAAAGACAGTTTCCGCTTCCTAGAATTGATCAATTGGTAGATTCTACGACAGGTCATGAACTCCTCTCCTTCATGGATGCATATTCCGGATATAGCCAAATTCCTATGCATGCCCCGGACCAGGAGCATACCAGCTTCATCACGGATTTGTGATTGTACTGCAATGTAGTGATGCCTTTTGGCTTAAAGAATGCCGGAGCTACATATCAACGATTGGTAAACCGGATGTTCTACAGTTAGATTGGAAAGACAATGGAAATGTACGTTGATGATATGCTTGTGAAATCCAGACAATCATCTAACCATACCACTGATTTAGCAGAAATGTTTGACATCCTTAGGCGATATGGGATGAAGCTCAACCCTCTAAAGTGTTCATTTGGAGTAGCCTCTGGAAAATTCTTGGGCTTTATCGTTTGCTCACATGGAATTGAAATCAATCTAGATTAGATTGCAGCGATCAGGAATATCCAAGAACCAAGGCAAATCAAAGATGTGCAAAGCCTCACTAGGAAAGTAGCCGCATTAAGTAGATTCATCTCCAAAAATATGAATAAGTGCATTCCATTTTTCAACTTGATAAAGCGAGGGAAGCGCAATTTCAAGTGGACTCCTGATTGTGTAGAAGCATTTCCGAACCTCCTGATCATCTGGAAAAACCTCTGATATTGTCCAAGCCGGTAGATCATGAGGATTTATTCGTGTACTTGGCAGTATCGTCCCACGCAATAAGTTCAGCCCTAGTGAGGGAAGAAGATAAAGTCCAGAGACCGGTGTACTATGTAAGTAAGAAACTAGCGGCAGTAGAATGGAACTACCCAAAGATAGAAAAGCTTGTGTACAATTTGCTAATTGCATCTAGAAAGCTCCGCCACTATTTTCAGGCTCATCCTATCACTGTGTACACCGATCACCCGCTACGACAAGTGTTGCAAAGAACAGTGGCATCAAGAAGGCTACTCAAGTGGAATATCGAGTTGAGTCAGTTTGACCTGAACTTTCAGCCCCAAAGATTGATAAGGGGGAAAGTACTGGAAGATTTTATAGCAAAATTTACTATCTCGGAGGATGATATAATGAGTGAAGAAGTTGATCCTCCAATACAACTTGTTGACCCTAACGCCTGGAAACTGTATACTGACGGAGCCAGGATTGACAAACGATCTGGTGCTGGGGTGGTACTGGTAACTCCCGAATAATGATCAATATATTATGCTCTGAGATTAGAGTTCCACGCCACCAACAACAACTCGGAGCATGAAGCCCTGATTGTCGGGCTTAAGCTTGCGAGGGAGCTAGGAATAGCAAGGATGGATATCTTTTACGATTCGAAGATAGTGGTGAACCAAGTTAATGAAGAATTTCAGGCCAAAGGGCCAAGGCTTATATCTTACTTGTAGGAAGTAAAAAAATTGCTGTGTGGCTTGGAACACTACTGCATAACACACATCCCCCGATCAGAAAACCAGAGGGCGGAAAAGTTGGCCAAGATGGCTAGTTCCGATAACCCTGAGGACACAAAAATGGTTCCAATAGAGGTACTGCATTCTCCGAGTATCGATCAAATGGAAATTGATCCCGTACTTGTGACTGAACCAGAAAGGGAGTCCTGGATGACACCCATGAAGAACTTCTTGATAAATAGGACACTTCCCATCAAAAAGAGCGAAAGGCGTGCTGTCATTCGCAAGGCTTTTCGATATGTCATGCAAGGAGAATTTTTTTACTGATAAGGGTTTTCAATGCCACTCCTCCGGTGTATAGCCCACGACGACATAGAAAGAGTGTTGAGGGAAGTTCATGAAGGCGAGTCTGGCGACTACACTGGAGGACAAACACCGGCAAAGAAGATACTTCGATATGCCTATTTCTAGCCTATCGTAAACAAAGATGCGGCTAAGTATACACGGCGTTGTGACGCATGCCAGAAGTTCTCAAAGATCCCCAGGGAACCTCCTGGCCAGTTAAAGACGATGATGAATCTGTGGCCCTTCGCTGTTTGGGGAATTGACATTATTGGAAGCCTCCCCATAGTGAAGGGTGGAGCAAAGTTCGCAATTGTAGCCGTGGATTACTTTACAAAGTGGGTCGAAGCGGAACCGTTGACCCCGATAGCAACCAAGAGGGTGATCACCTTCGTCGTGAGAAACATCATCTGTCGATTTGGGATTCCGAAAGTCATCATAACGAATAGTGGTACTCAATTTGACAGTACCGAGTTTTAGGATTTTTTCCAGAGATATCACATCGAGAAGAGATTCACAGCCGTGGCGCATCCCAGTCAAATGGACAGGTAGAAGCGGCCAACAAAATAATCATGTCCATTTTGAAGAAGCGATTGAAACGGGCCAAAGATAAGTGGGTCGACGAACTACCTTTGGCACTGTGGGCCTACAGGACAACCTTTAAATCAGCCATCGGGCATACCCCCTTTGCCCTTACTTTTGGATCTGAAGCAGTCATTCCGGTTGAGTTAAAGGTGTCATCTCACAGGGTCAGTTACTACGACCCACTGAATAACAACAAGCTTCTCCTTGAATCCCTGGATATGGTAGAAGAAAAAAGGGGTGAAGCGGATCTACGTGCCTTCAGGCACAAACAGCAAGTCGCTCGGTATTACAACAGAATGGTCGGAGCACCAACCTTTGAACCCAGAGACTTGGTTCTGAAGCATGTCTTTCCACTCCAAGTACATTTGGGCCCAAGATGAGAAGGATCGTATTCCATCCTATGGAAGCTGGATAATGGAGCCTTCAGGCTAGCGACCGTGGATGGAGATGAAATCCCCAAAGTGTGGAACGCCCAGCATCTGTGGCATTACTTGACATGAAATTATCAGTTTTATTCTTTTGTTCTTAGGACCATGTAAAAAGGCATGACTTGCCTAAAACAGTCTAGTTACTTAAGAAAAAGATTATAAGGTGGAAGTAGGTCATGATTCGACCGAACCACTACAAAAATATCATGTGTCATTACTTTTATCGCACCGTTCCTTATTTACTCTTTCATTCTTTATTTACATGAACTGTTATAATTATAAAAGCTTGCTACATACTTCGCAATAATCTCAAAACATGTAATTCAAAGTGCCTTCTGTTAGATCAGGAGGACAGTGATATGCAAAGCACTGAGGGTGCAATGGAGTAAGTGACAAAACTATCGACACTCTAGTTCTCACGATTTGGGAAAGAGCATGAAGGACAAAGAAATAAATTGTCCATGAGACATGAAAGTGCACCATGATTTAAAAGACCGTCTCGACAACACTCTGCCCTTGGCATTCGACATGAGAGTATAAAGGTGCTAGAGACTAAGCGCCACAAAAGAACTCCTACCCCGCTGAAGGATCGAGGGGCAAACTGAAAGCTGAGTTCGAACTCTATCCTGGGCATCCGACAGGAGAGTATAAAAGTGTTTCGATCAAACTCCATTAAAGGGCTCCTAATCCGTCACACGACCGGGAAGGAAAATGAAAGCTGAGCCCGAACCCCTCATTTCCGGGCATTGGGGAAGTACACATATGACTCTAATCAATCCTTGATAACCCCTGGCCAGGCATCATATTAATGATTGATTGGGGGCATACTTATATACATGTATACATACAGAAGTGTAGTGCAGAAATTTTAAAGTTTTATTACTAGAATGGTTCATAATTTGATTCTAACTTGGTTACGATTTGAATATTTATGTTCGTGACTAAACATGATAAACTTGCAGGAACACAGCAATGCAAAAAGAAATGGAATTTCATTCACTATTGCAGGTTTATACAGCAAAGCTGGACAAAAGTGAGGGTCACTCACACAACTACATCACGAGGCTAGTGGAAAGTCTAAAAACAAAATATGGACTAACAAGCAGACTCTACTTGGGCTTGGGAGATGACCTCGGCCTCTTCTCCTTCTTCTGCTTTTCCGGTTCCTCCTTGTCGGCGTCATATTTGTCCTGCTTTCTCTTCTTCTTCTTATCGGAAGGAGGATCCTATGGAGGATCAGAAGATTAGGCTGCAAGCTGTGCAGTTATCGATTTACTGGACAACTTTATGATTAATCCAGACCCAGAGGCAGCTGTAGAGATAGGTGCCACATTTAGAGGCTCTTGCTCCTCTATTTTTAAGGCCATTTGCTTATCCCTTTGTGCCTTCGTGTCAGCCAAAGTCACGCTGTCATCATCCTTGGTCTCCCCTATGATCTCTACTTCTTCTTCTCCATCCCCATGCCTTAGACAAACTTTCTTCAATTTCAACTTGTCCAATTTAGAGACTACGGAATCACTCAGCTTCTCTTTCTGTACCGAGTTGACACCTGGGATCTCGTCAGGAGCTCGATCATCTTCTTCCTCTTTTTCCTCGAGTGATGTATCCTCGGATGATGTCAATTCACTATTGATATCTGTTTCATAATCAGATCCAGAATTTTCCTATTCTGGGTCAGATGGAAACACATCAAGATTGTGATATTTTGATGACTCTGGATCTGCCCTCATTTCTAATATTCTCGATGAACGTCTATCAGACATAGCCGTGTTGGCGAATTAACATGAAATATTAGAATGCAGTTACCCGTGAACCCCATGCATGTGCAAGTGCTGGTGTGTGTGCAAAATACCAGAAAATAAAAGCACAAAGTAAATTGGATAAGCGTGGTATTGGTCATTGTATGATGCTGAGTTATGCTGTTATTCAGCCCAAAAAGTTCATTTGGAAGGCTCTAACCTAACTGTCCATTCGTATATCAGGATTGCATTGCATTTTTTAGTTAATATGTATATCGGATCAATGGTGAAACTAGTTCTCAGAGGTCTCGTGGAGCGGCTCGTGACCAAGAGTGGGCTAGATATACAGAAGTCGGTTCGTGGTCAATTGATGGTTCTTGAACCCGTCCGGATCGTGAATGAACCCCCGGATCATGATCTGGTTTCAAGCAAAGGGTTGAAATCCGAAGACCCATCGGTCCGTGGATGAGAAGCTTGCAAGCTACCTTCACGACCCGACCCAATTTCGTGCCTCCTACCACGATCCACTTCGTTGACCTCATCCACGAACCGCGCCTCTTTCCACGAGCCGACCCTATAGCTTTCTTCATAGCTCGCCTCACTTCCTCCACCTCATGATCGCTACAAGCTCTTCCAACGACCCCTGTCACGAATCAGATTATCGAAATCCATCTTCTTCCCTACCAACCGCTCCACCCTTCTCTGCAAATTGATTCCTAAATCTTTCTTCATGATGGAACCCATTGCTGTAAGCTCGGGCGTACTCCACCGTGAAACAATCTTTCATGAGATCTCGAAATCCACATATATATCGATCTCAAGTTCGCTATCAATGGTTTAAATCACAATCGAAGATCGAATTACCTATCGAGTGAGCTTAGGGACCTGCGATTGGGTTAAAAAAGAATTAGGGTTAAGGATTGGGAAAGGAGCAGCGACAGTAAGAAAGTAGAAGAGGAATGGAAGAAAAGGCTGGTTTATATAGGCATTACGTTGGCCTTTGTTCTTCCTGTTTTTGTCTCATTCGGGACCGTGAAAACTCATGGGCCACGAGCAAGAGCCCACCGTGGCTAATGTAAAAGTCTGCTCCCCCATCAATTCTTGACTCACGATCGGAAGCATGGGCTAGGGAATGTTTTAACGACCGGGATTCCAGAATGGTTATTAAATCGAGAAGCCGAGACTAGCTGCGTACAGGAGTGATAATTTTCTTTAAAATACCTATGGAATTTAAAGCTTACCTGACAAGTTGATCGCGATGTGTTCCGGAATCTGAGAGATGAAAATTGACCAATGAATAAAGAAATAATTGGAAACCAGGCAGTATATTTATACTTGTCAGGGGAAGTGATCCTTTGAAGTAGTGCGACGTTACAAACAAACACAACTATTCGAAACATTGTGATCGTCCATGTAAATACAACCGTTGATTCACACCGTTTCATGAAAGGGCGCCTTGAAAATTTCGAATCACGTTCCATCTCTCATAAAACGTACTTTGAGGGGGAAAAATGTTGGCTCGTTTTTTGGAACAAGCCACTAAGAGTACAAATATTCATAGTCAAGTACGAAGAAAGATTGGACACTCAAGCTCAGAAACGAATACACCATAACTTATGAAGACCCATGATCCCGTTCGTGACCACCCTTCACATCCCGTTCGTGATGCAATACCACAACCCCCGCTCATGCCAATTCTCCACGACCCGACCATGTTGAAGGACCATGAACCGATCTGATATCCCTAAAAGCCCAGCCACGACTTGGTCATCCACAATCCGCTAATTCAGGATCTTGCAACACCTGTCCATAACCGCTATTTTGACCATTTCTCCATCAAGCCACGAACCAGTTCGAGATCCTCGTGATCCATGCCACATGTCCCCATGAACCGCCTGCAGATATCATCTATAAATAGCCCCATACTTGGTATTTTTGGGGATCTTTTGGTAGTTCTGAGTAATATTTCCACCATTACTGCTTCTTCATTATTTCTAATCAGTATTATCTCGAAATTATTGAGTGAATCATTGCTGTAAAAGTGAGACTGAGAGAAATCATTGATTGTACTTGTATTCAACGTATAATCTAAGATATTTAAAGTGGACGTAGGCTCGTTAATGCCGAACCACTATAAATCTGGTGTGTTCATCGCACTTTCTTTCATTTTTAGTTGTTAATCTCCGTAATTCTGAACAATTTGGGTGTTAGAGCCAAATTTGGATCTAACAAAATACCATAATTAACATTAAAAGTATGAACATATATCAATAACATATAAACATGGACCACTGAAGTATCACATCTCAGGCAACAAAAAAAGCATGTATAAGTATGCATTTGTTAACTACAAGTATTCACAGTTGTGGGGCAGATAAATATATGAGACGCAAAATAAAATATAAGAATATTGGTATATCATTATATCTAAGTTAATAAAATGAGAATCTTAGATAAAGCTAAGTAAAAATATGTCAATATAACTTAGGACCTACTTTGATTGTTGTTTGTGGTAATAAAATGAGAAGCTTGAGCATAAGGATTTGGTTGTTGTCTGTGTTTGTTGATATGGTTGAGTGTTGTGGTTGGTTTTCTAGTTGTAGGCAGAAGTTACTTTAGTGTTAGGCATGTGATTTTGTTGTAGTGATGCACACTTTAATACCAGCTAATCCTCTTCCTAATTGTATGTTCAATTGGAACTGACTTACCTTTAATACTAACTTATACAAAAATGATGCTTACTGTATAATCATCAATCTGTCTCACTTTAGTATGTGAGTCTTAACTCTATATATTTTAGCCCTTCACGGGAATTTATTGACATCATGCACACTTATGGGATATTTATTTTATTTTTTATAACTTTATTTTTGTTAATATCTTTATGTAACTTAACTTCATATATAATGATTTTTTTTTGTGGGCTAATGAAAATCCATCAAAAGGAAACAGACGTCGTCAAGTATGGGAAAAAGCTCATACAAGAAAAGATGGGACAATACCGGATAACACTTCTATATACTTCGTAAGTTATACAAATAATAACTTGGACATTTTAGATATATCATCTCAAGTGTTTATCATATTTTAGGATAAAATTGCAAAAGCAAAGGAAATAATCAATGGTAGTGAAGAAGAAGAAGAGTTGCGACTGGATGAAGACATTATATCACAAGCGTTTGGCAAGGATAAAAAGGGTTGAACTCGAAGTGTTGGGACCAAGATATCAAGAAATCAAGTTAAAGCATGTGCTATTGCATGTAAACAACTCAAAAAAGCTAAAGGGACACGGAAGAATTGAAAAATAAGATGGAAAATATGGAGGGTAAATTGGAAAATATGAATGATACATTGAAGAGAATGGTTAGCTTGGCCACGGATATGGGTCAAGGAAGTAACGTATAAAATGTGACTCTGAATGAAGGAGGAAGTAGTACACATCATGAAAGTGCTGAGAGAAATCAGATCAATGACGTTTATGCTCAATTGAATTTCGTCGTTGCCGCTAATCAATAAACATGTGAAATCTTGAATCTTAATCTAAATGCCATTGCAATAGCTACTATGTGTTGAGATTCAACAACTTCCATTATTCATGGAAATTTTGTGCCATCAACACATAAGAAGTTAGTGGTGGACAATATACTCCAACCGGATGGGAAAACAGCCAGACAAAATCCTTTTGCAACAACCTTTGTTGAAGTTGGTGTTTGTGGTCATGTGTGTCAACCAAAAAGTTCCATTCTATATCTTTTGCAACATATCTTCTTTCGTCAACTTCAAGCTGGTAATTAAACCAACTCAAAACATTTGAAATGACATAATGTTATTAGCTTCTGAGGTAAATAGAATAAATCACAGGATCACAGCCACAGAAAAACGGAATATCTCGCAGTGGAATAAATAAATTATACAATAGTAGTTCATGAAGCTACTAAATGAAAATCAAAATTTATACATAATATCAAAGTTACAAAATTAAACACAGTGGAAGTCTAAATACAAGAATTTCTAATACAAAAGAGAAATAGCCAAAATCAACAGGTAGAGGTGATATCTTCAACAGCCTCCAGCTTCAAAAGGTGAAATCTCAACACTGCAATACTCGATCTGACCCGAGCAATAATGCAAAACAAAACAATTCGGATCAGGACTAACATTCTCATGGAAGTATATCAACTCAAATGAAATGTTCAATAAAATGCATCAGTAACTTAAAGGATGTTGGGATCACCATCCTCTAAGGATCCATTAAACTAATATCATATGACATAATATGCTATTACTATAGTGTTTATGGATACATATAACATATTAAAATAGCGTAAGCGGGATTACAGTTTTACCCTTACACATTTATAATACCGTAGTGTAACAACCCGGAAAATCGGAACCAATTTAAAATTTTTATTTTGGCTATTTCAATAAATTTTGAATAGTTAAAATATTTTATTTTATATAATAATGATTAAGAATTTATTTTAATCGAAGTTAGAGCGAATATGTTCATTTTGATTTCTAAAGGAATTAGAAATAGTACGGTAGTTTGAAAAGTCAAACCTGTACTTTGACCGAATGTACCGGATTCAAAATTTAACGGATTTTAGTAAAACAAAAAATATCTAAATCTTTTTGAAAATATCTTTCCAACGAATCCGTAAAATCGAAATTTCAAAGCGGGAATCAAAAGTTATAGCAAGTTGAATATTCAAAACAGTCGCTATAGTATAATTTATAGCCAGTATAAAAGGACATTTCTCAAACGACCTCTGTTTTCGACAAAACCACTTTTGTTGGATCCGGAATGTCAAATTATTGCTAAGTTTAAATTTCTGGAATTTTTGGAATTAATATGTGAGCGTGGCAAACGAAAATGTGTTTTGTCAATTTCAGTCAAATCTGATCGACTTGAAAATGGCCATTTTTCAAACAGTCTCAGAATTGGATGAAATTAATTTTGTTAGGACCATATCGTCAAGACAAAGAAAGAAATAATTTTTTCGAAATTTTCTGAGTTCGTATGTGGCCCCGGTGAATTTATATATACGACCGAATTAATTTAATAAAGGATTTAAATATTAAATTAAAGATTTCAGGCCACAGATAGTCGTTTGGGCTGACGAGACCTAGCCCATTGGATCCAGAACATGGGCTACTGGGTCAGGTCAACTCTGGTTGGACTGAAAATGGATTGGTTTGAAACTTTTGGTTTTATTTGTAAAATTAACATTAAATTAATATAAAAATACACATCTTCTTCTTCCAAACCCTAATCTATTATTGTAATCGCCGCCACCATGTATCCATTGCCGAAATTACACCCACCTTCTCCCACTAAATTCTCTCAATTCTTCCCCCGAAACCCACTCTTCCTTTAGACTCTTTTGTAGAGATTTCCATCCTCCTCAATCTCACACGGTTGGATCATCACCAGGAGGCACGAACGACGAGGTACAATGCCCCGAAGTCGCGCCAAAACCACCGCCGCCGCCTCCCTTTTGCTCAATCGAGCTCATCCAAAGTGGGCCCCCCCTTGCGCACCTTTTCGTGCTCTTCGTTGCGAAGTATTCTGATCATGCCAACACAGTTTGATTTGATCGAAAGTCCCAACCCTACGGTTGAATGAATTCTAAAAAAGAACGACCATATACTGTAAAGGGAAGAAGAAGAGTATGGCACTATTTCTTTAATATTTAATTAATTTAAAATGTTATAAACCTCAATTAAATAATAACTTTTTCGTACTGATTCAGAATTGATCAATTTCTGAAGAGTTGTGATCGTATGACAAAGATCTACTTTCCTAGACTGAAATGGAACAATTTCGAGCTGTTTGAATTTTGGCCAAATTTGCAACATGAATGTGGGATTTCTTTTTTATATATATAATTAATTATTTTATTTTATTTATTTGCTATGTAATGATCGCATGTATATGATTTAGATCTACTTTGTTCTGACATTTTGGATGATGTTTGATCTATTGCTTGGTGATGGAAAATTATAGATCTATATGTATTAGTTAAATATTATGTTATCATTTTTTTTATTGAATTGAACCAGTTCGTCAATTCAATATAAAATATTATTTTGACAATTCTAATTGAATTGAATCAGTTTGTTAATTCAATATAAAATATTATTTTGTCAATTTTAATTGAAGTTTATCAGTTTGTCAATTCAATATAAAATATTATTTTGTCAATTACAATTGAATGGAATTAGTTTGTCAATTCAATATGAATATTATGTTGTCCTTCTTATTGAATTGTTTTGTTAATTCAATAAATATCATTTGGTTATTTTTATTGGATTGAATTAGTTTGTCAATACAATTGAAAATATATCATTTTTGTCTATATTATTGTATTGAAATAGAATTGTCAATACAATTGAAAATATATCATTTTTGTCTATATTATTGTATTGAAATAGAAGTGTCAATACAATTGAAAATATATCATTTTTGGAATATATAATTGTATTGAAATAAAGTTGTTCTTTTATTTGCATTCTTTGATGCAAATATACATTGAAATAAAGTTGTTTTTTATTTGCATTCTTTGATGAAAATAAATATTGAAATAATGTTGTTCTTTTATTTGCATTCTTTGAAGCAAATATACATTGAAATAAAGTTGTTCTTTTATTTGCATTCTTTGATGCGAATATACATTGAAATAAAGTTATTCTTTTATTTGCCTTCTTTGACGCAAATATACATTGAAATAAAGTTGTTCTTTTATTTGCATTCTTTGATGCAAATATACATTGAATTAAAAAGTTATTCTTTTATTTGCATCCTTTGATGCAAATATACATTGAATTAAAAAGTTGTTCTTTTATTTGCATTCTTTGATGCAAATATACATTGAAATAAAAAGTTATACTTTTATTTGCATTCTTTGATACAAATAAATGTTGAAATTGGAAGTTGAATTTTCATTTGCATTTCTTGATGCAAATAAAACATAGTTTTAAAAAAGTTATGTGTTATTTGTATTTTAGATACAAATTAAAAACATGATTTGTAAAGTTACATTTTTTTTGCAATTTTAGATGCAAACAAAACATTAGAATTAAAGTTACATTTTTGTTTGCAATTTTAGATGCAAAGAAAACATTAGAATTAAAATTACATTTTTGTTTACAATTTTAGATGCAAACAAAACATTAAAATTAAAGTTACATTTTTGTTTGCAATTTTAGATGCGAACAAAACATTACAATTAAAGTTGCATTTTTGTTTGCAATTTTAGATGCAAACAAAACATTAGAATTAAAGTTGCATTTTTGTTTGCAATTTTAAATGTAGACAAAGCATTAAAATTAAAGTTGCATTTTTGTTTGCAAATTTTTGAATGCAAGCAAACCATTAGAATGAAAGTTGCATTTTTGTTTGCATTCTTTGATGTAAATAAAACATGGATTAAATTTTGCATTTTTCTTTCAAATTAGAATTTAACTTTTTATTTACAATTTAGATGTAAATAAAAGAGTAGGATTAAAGGTATCACTTTTACTTTTAAATTAGAGACAATACAAAGATAGAATTTAAAAAGTTACATTTTAGTTACATTCTAGTTGCAGCAAAAATGATAAGAATTAAAGTATCATCTTTATTGTCATTTTAGAGACAATAAAAAGCATAGATTTAAAATATCATTTTTTTAATCATATATTTAGATGCAATAAAAATAGTGGAAATAAAAATCATGTTGTTCTTATCATTTGTTTTCAACATAAAGAGTGAACATTAGGAAAATATATTTCTAATGTGATTTAATTACCATTAGAAATAATTGGTCATTAAAAACATGATTCATTCCAAATCATCATTTTCATCATGTTGGTCATTAAAAACACGAATGTAGACCGTATTTGGCTTGCTTGAAAGGTAGTTGAAACCGCCATTGATATATATATATATATATATATATATATATATACAATAAAAATTAAAAATTAAAACGAAACGCACGTGGTAGTTCGCGTTTCGACAATCGTAACTTCAAACGATTATACCATAAGATCCGACCGTCGAATTTTCCCAAAACTAGAACCGTTAGGACCGCTTTGGGAAGATCTTTCCAATGATAGGAATTTTGTTAAAATATAACGGTTAGATTTTAAGATATGTGTAAATCAAATTTTGGTAAAAACAACGCCGGGGCCACCCATCGACCCGAAGCGTCGTTAATTAAATTTGGCTACTTTTAAATAAATAAAAATAGCGATAAATCATTATAAATTAATATTAACGATATTAAATGGTTTAAATGATAATAATTCGAAAAATTATTTGAAAAGACCGAGTTCAACTCACTTCAAATAATTTTACGGCGATTTTAAATCGAAGATATCGAAGACGGCGATTAAAGATCGGCGATATTCATGTCGAAAGTATAACTACTGATGCCCGACATTGGCTGGCTACCAATAAAGGGTTAAAGTGGTAGTTGTCCGGACGTACTTGTTGATCGTCCGGATACGCGAGCACCTAGGTGACTCCGGATTCGTTCAGACCCAGAACGGACTTGTAATGGATGTATGTCCGACATTGAATTTCATGCCATGTAGTTAAATTGATATCTATTAATATATTTCTGAGGTGGCGGGGAATTTATTCCCTTGCTAAACACCCTTCTTTGAGACGCACGAGCTCGAAGGTTATATATTGATAGTTATCGATCGCATGGTAGGGACTGTCAATGTGACATACCAAGATGTAATTGATCGAGGCTTTTGTTGAAAAGCAGAGCATTGTGGATGATGATCAAAGCATAGCCTATCTAGGCATAGCTTTGTGTATTTCGTTACCTCACGAGCCTCACAACCTGGTAGAGTCAAAAATGGGACAAGGGAACGTAGGGAGTGCACACGTTTCTTTCTAGCTAGAAGTGGTGTTTGGGTTTTTACAAGGCCAGCATTTTTACTTATGTGGTTGATGGAATGAGGCGCCTCGGATTTTTTTGGTCGCCAATGGCCAATTTATATGTCCAATAGGATCGGGAAGCGTGTGTTCAAGTATAACTAATCCACTAAAGTATTTGTGGACCGGCCCTGCAGGATCCAAGGGTTCGCCAGCGTCCGAATCCTGAGACATTGCTAGAGTGTCTCAAATCGGTTAGGAGATCGTCCCTAGCCTTGACTCATGATGGAAACCAACGCCCAATAAGACATTACGACCTTGATTGTAAACCGATATATGGGACATAGTATATGGTAGCTATGCCGTTTAGGATTGATACATTTACTTTGAAGTATTTTTGGAACATATTATACACTAATAATAATATTAAAAATATTATTTTCTACGTATCAAGTATTTTTTATCATTACAAGGTAAAACTCTATCCTCCGTTTGCGTTGCATTGTGTGATGGGACTTGAGTCTTATAATGATTTCATTTTCTAAAAAGCATTGCGTTGTTTTTGACTTAAAAATTTATAAAACTTATGCACTGGCAATCCAATGGAGCAAAACTCGTTCCACGTTAGCGGTGTGGTCCAATGATTAGACATATTATTAGTTTAGTAAGATTTTTCATACCAGTCCCATGACTGGCTCGTAGTTTGTTTCACTTTGTAAACTTGGGTGCCCTCTTTCCACACAGGCAGCTAATTGACAGGTTTCAGGTAGGGATGTTTTCTGGACTAGAGCTTGCTGATGAAGATGTTGGAAGATCTTTTCTTTTTATCTTTTATTTTCTTCTTGAGATTTTGAGACAGTATTGGATATTGATGTATTTTGGGAGATTGAGACTTTATTTCTTTCCTTGTTTTAGACATCTATTTTGCTGAGTGTATCCTATACTACATACTCTGATGTTCTGTGATGTTTTGTGATGACATTTCCTTTCCGCTGCAATGATTTATATGTTCTGCTATGTAACTGTGATATGTTATTGTTTTAATTCTGTTATACTCCTATAATTATCCTTGCTTTCGTTCCACGGAAATTTGGGTCGTTACATTTGGTATCAGAGCTAAAGGTTAACCTTAGCTATGGAGTATAACATTTTAAAACAATTCGTCTAGGTAGAATCAGTAGTATTCTAAGACGAGCAGCTCATTAGAGATGGTATTGGTAATGTCCTAGAATGAGCACAACAGAATATCACATATTAATCAGTCATTACATCATTATCATTTCATCATTTGTCTCTATTTAAAAAAAAAACTTTCCTTTGAAATTTATTGTTTCTCTTAGTCTGACTCTTTCCTTGATGATACAGACTGATTGAGAAATGAGTACTAGAGCACGTATAAGAGCACAAAGAGGCAGAGGTGGGGCAAGAGGACTCGCCCGAGACGAGACTCCTTCAGCCTAAGAATAGGAACAGGCCACTCCAGAAGTTGAGACACCACCGCCACGTCCTTTTGATCTTAACAAAGTGGCAAAGAAAATAAAGAATCTAGGAGGAGTGCACTATACAAGCCAAGAGACGGTGACGGAAGTGCAAGCATGGCTGTAGATGATGGAAAAGATCTTGGGAGGACTTGAGCTAGAGGACCACAGGAAGCGATTTATGGCAACTTGGTTTCTGAAAAACCAGGCCCAAATTTGGTGGGAAACAGCTATGGTGGGAGGTAACGAAGCTGATGTGACTTGGGAGAAATTCCAGGAGCTATTCAATGAGAAGTTCATTCCACCTCACGAGGTTGGGCGCCTTCACGATGAGTTCGCCCACCTCCAGCAAGGGAGCATGACTATTTCGAAGTATGTTAAGAAATTTGATGAGCTTTCTAAATATGCCCCTGAACTAGTCCAAGACCAGCTACAGAAAAATAAGAGGTTTATCAATGGTCTGGCGAGGAGGTATCATAACAAGGTGACTGCACACATCGAGCGCCCATTTGCTAAGGTGATCGAGATGGCATGAGATATGAAGAGATTGATCAAAATGATTCCCAACAAGAGAGAGAAAAGAATCAAGCCAACAACAAGAAGGAGTCGGACAAGAAAACTGAGGCGGGCAACTCTTCCACCGCCAAGACCCAAGAGAAGAAGAAGAAGAGGGACAGATCTAAAGTCAAGTGCTTTAACTGCCAAAGGATAGGACACTTTGACTATGAGTGTCGAGCTACGAAGAGGCCCAAAAGGAACGAGTCTGGACCGAGTCAGAGCAGTGGACAGAATCCCCATGGCCCAAGAGAATGTTTTAATTGCCACAAGCCTGGATACCTCATCAAGAATTGCCCTTTGCTCAAGAAATCTCAGGTGGCACATGTCTATTACGGAGCGGCTGCACCGGCTTCTTCCAAAGCAGGTAAACCTGATGTTTTGGGAGGTACACTTAACATTAAGAATATTCCTATTACAGTTTTGTTTGACACGGGTGCATCTAGAAGTTTCATATCTGTTGACACGATTAAAAAGCTTAAATTGAAACCCAGAAAACTCAAAGAACCAATTAGATCCCATAGTCCGATAGGAGGTTCGCTTATTCTCGATCAATATTGTAGAGTGCCTGTTTCTTACTCCTACTTCCAATTTCCTTTTAATCTGATCATCATGAATTACTCTGGATATGATATCATACTTGGAATGGACTGGCTAACGAAATATGAGGCTGAGTTACTTTGTGCTGAAAGAATAGTCAGAATCAAAACCAAATTTAGAGACATTATTGCTATTTCATGCCACGGCTCAGCCACAGATAGGAAGAATTCTGGTCTTCTCTAGAAGTCACTCCTGCTTGTATTGAGGATATTCCTATCGTCATAGACTATGCGGATGTGTTCGAAGAAGTTGATAGCTTACCTC
This sequence comes from Allium sativum, assembly GCA_030737875.1. Classification (NCBI taxonomy): domain Eukaryota; kingdom Viridiplantae; phylum Streptophyta; class Magnoliopsida; order Asparagales; family Amaryllidaceae; genus Allium; species Allium sativum. Next base: position 783,788,448 of record CM060921.1, read on the forward strand.
CGCGTAGAGAAATCGATTTCAGAATTGACTTAGTTCCTAATGCAAGGCCAGTTGTACACCCTATGCAGAGGATGTCACTGAAAGAAAAAGAGAAGCTGAGCAATCAAACCAAGCAGCTTTTGTGGAAAGGTCTGATCAGGCCTAGTTTCTCCAGCTGGGGTGCAACAGTGGTTTTCGTCCCAAAATCATACGGTACCCTCAGACTATGTGTGGACTACCATGACATAAATAAGCAGAATCTAAAAAATAAACACCCACTGCCCCACATTGATGATCTGCTAGACCGCTTAAACGGAGCACGAGTATTCTTTAGGATGGACCTAGCTACAGGTTTCCACTAATTACGCATTATCGAAGAATGTGTGCCTTTCACAGCCTTCAGAGGACCCGACTTATTTTATGAGTGGCTAGTAATGCCCTTCGGCCTATGTAATGCTCCAGCATACTTCGTAGATCTGATGAATAGAGTCTTCCGCGATGTTCTAAATAAATTTGTGCTGGTGTTCATCGACGACATTCTTATCTTCTCTAAGTCCACTGTTGAACACGGAAAACATCTGAAAGAAGTCTTGGAGGTTTTGCTTAGAAATGTGCTGAAAGCCAAATTATCCAAGTGCATATTCTGGCAAGAAGTGGTGAAATACCTCAGCTATGTTGTATCTAAGGAAGGAATCTCAGTAGATCCAGGAAAGATTTCGGCCATCAAAGATTGGAAGCAGCCTACTACGCCCACTGAAGTCAGAAGTTTCTTAGGTCTGGCTAGTTATTATCGGAAATTTGTTAATGATTTCTGGAGATTTTCTTGTCCATTGACGAAGCTAACTAAGAAGCATATAAAGTTCATTTGGACATCTGAATGTGAGGCAGCTTTCCAAGAGCTGAAACAGAAATTAATCACTGCTCCTATGTTACCATTATTGATGGCAATTAGGATCTGAAATTCTGGACAGATGCTTCTAGAGAAGGTTATCCTTTTCATCTAAATAAACATGTCAGAAGTGAAATTTTTCTAATGTCGAATCTTATTTTAACATGTTATTCTTTTCTCTATTTAAGGTATTGGTGCAGTGCTAATGCAAAGAGACAAAGTTGTCGCATATGCTAGCCGCCAATTAAACCACATGAGAAGAATTACGCCACTCATGATCTTGAGCTAATGGCCATAGTATTTCCTTTACAGAAATGGAGGCACTATCTCTTGGGCGAGAAATTTGAGCTGTATACTGAAAACAAATCCTTAAAGTATCTATTCACCCAAAGAGATTTGAACTTGAGGCAAAAACGTTGGGTTGAATTCCTTGCACCTATGACCTGGACATCTTATATACTCCAGTGAAAGCCAATGTAGTGGCAGATGCTCTTAGAAGAAAGAATATGGCCCGCACCAACCTTATCCTTGCAAATCTCATTATTACCCCCACTTTGATCGATAAGATCTCGACCCTTCAGAAGAATGATGAACTTATTCAAACAATCATGAAAAGAGCCAGGGAAGGTAAATCCACGAGTTTTCAGATAGACGACAAAGGAGTTATGAGGCTATTGGGCTGAATTTGTGTTCCGAATCTTCCTGAGCTCAGAAAGGAAGTAATGGACGAATGTCATAAGTCAAAGCTCAGCATTCATCTGGGTGTGAGCAAGATGTACCATGACCTCAAGCGTACTTTTTGGTGGATATTTATGAAGAGGGATATCTCTATATATGTTTCTAGATGTCCCACCTGTCAACAAGTCAAAAGCGATCAGCAAAAGCTAGCATGTCTATTGCAACCGTTAGGAGTTACAAGTTGGAAATGGGACGAAATTTCTATGGACTTTATTGATGGCCTGCCCTGGTCTAGGAAAGGCAATGACAGTATATGAGTGATTGTAGATCGCCTCACAAAGACTGCTCATTTCATCCCTGTCAAATCCAATAGAACAGCTCGGAGTTTGGCACAACTTTATTTCAGAGAGATTGTCAGACTGCACAGAGTTCCCAGCAGCATTGTCAGTGACCGCGATCTGATATTTACTAGCAAGTTCTGGGAAGCTTTCCAATAAGAGCTAGGGACTAAACTGAATATGAGCACTGCTTACCACCCTCAGACAGATGGCCAGACTGAGAGGGTGAACCGTATATTGGAGGACTTGCTGCGAGCATGCATCCTAGATTTTGGTGGGTCATGGGAAGATCATTTGCAATTGGTCGAATTTTCTTATAATAACAGCTACCAAGCAAGCCTGTAGATGTCGCCATTTGAAGCATTATATGGCAGGCCATGCAGATCTCCCGCATGTTGGGTGGAACCCGGAAATCGATTGGTTTTGGGTCCCGACATGATTTGCGAAGCATCCGAAAGGGTTGATTTTATTAAGAAGCGATTACTTGCTGCCCAAAGACGACAGAAGAGCTATGCAGATGCTCGAAGAAGGGATTTACAATTCTCTGTTGGTGATCTTGTATACTTGAAGGTTTCCCCACTAAGATTTGTAGTCCGATTTGGGAAGACTGGGTAATTGGCGTCGAGATTTATTAGTCCATTTCCTATTCTCGAAAGGATTGGAACTCTCTCCTATAGAGTGCAGTTGCCTGACTGGTTGCAAGGGGCCCACAATGTATTTCATATGTCCCAACTTCGGAAGCATGTTCATGATCCAGATTTAGTTGTGGAGGAAGCAGCACAACGAGATTTGGAGATTACCTCGGCCCTATCAGTGAGAAGGGAGCCAGTGAAGATTGTGGGCAAAGAGACTCGAGTCCTGAGGAACAAGAGGATCCACATAGTCAAGGTGTAGTGGAGCGAGGATCCTAGAGACTGTACGTGGGAGACTGAGGATAACATCAAACAGGCTTATCCCAAGTGCAGAGTGGATATCTCCGAGTGACTCTTATGTTGAGGTACATTTATAATACCTTGCATTTTCTGTTTTGTTTCCTACTTTACTATTATTTCCTTTTCGAGGACGAAAAGCTTTTAAGTGGAGGAGAATGTAACAACCTGGAAAATCCTAACCAATCTAAAAATTTTATTTTGGCTATTTCAGTAAATTTTGAATAGTTAAACTAATTTATTTTAAATAATAACAATTAAGAATTTATTTTAATCGAAGTTAGAGTGAATATGTTCATTTTGATTTCTAAAGGAATTAGAAATAGCACGGTAGTTTGAAAAGTCAAACCTATACTTTGACTGATTGTACCGGATTCAACATTTATCGGATTTTAGTGAAACCAAAAATATCTAAATCTGTTTGAAAATATCTTTCCAATGAATCCAAAAAATCGAAATTTCATAGCGGGAATCAAAAGTTATGGCCAATTGAATATTCAGAATGGTCGCTATAGTTTAATTTATAGCCCGTATAGAAGGCCATTTTCAACCGACCTCCGTTTTCGACGAAAACACTTTTGTTGGATCAAGAATGTCAAATTATTTCTAAATTTTAATTTCCAGAATTTTTGGAATTAATATGTGAGCGTGGCAAACAAAAATGTGTTTTGTTAATTTCAATCAAATCAGATTGACTTGAAAACGGCCATTTTTCAATCAGTGTCAGAATTTTACGAAATTAACTTTGTTAGGACCGTATCGCCAAGACAAAGACATAATTTTTTTTCTTGTAATTTTCTGAGTTTGTATGTGGCCCCGGTGAATTTATATATACGATCGAATTAGTTTAATAAAGGATTTAAATATTAAATTAAAGATTTCAGGCCATAGACAGTTGTTTGGGCTGACGAGACCTAGCCTATTGGATCCGAAACGGGGGCTATTGGGTGCGGTCAACTCTGGTTGGACTGAAAATGGATTGGTTTGAAACTTTTGGTTTTATTTGGGAAATTAACATTAAATTAATATAAAAATACACCATCTTCTTCTTCCAAACCCTAATCAGTTACTGTAGCCGCCGCCACCATGGTATCCATGGCCGAAATTACACCCACCTTCTCCCACTAAATTCTCTCAATCCTTCCTACGAAACCCAGTCCTCCTTTAGACTCTTTTGTAGAGATTTCCATCCTCCTCAATCTCATACGGTTGGATCATCACTAGGAGGCACGAACGACGAGGTACAACGCCCCGAAGTCGCGCCAAAACCACCTCCGCCCCCCTTTTGCTCGATCGAGCTCAACCAAAGTGGTCCCCCTTGCGCGCCTTTCCGTGCTCTTCGTCGCGGTATATTCTGATCGTGCCAACCCTGTCTGATTTGATCGAAAATCCCAACCCTAGGGTTGAACAAATTCTGAAAAAGCACGGCCATATACTGTAAAGGGAAGAAGAAGAGTATGACACTATTTCTTTAATATTTAATTAATTTAAAATGTTATAAACCTCAATTAAATCATAACTTTTTCGTACTGATTCAGATATGATCAATTTCTGAAGCGTTGTGATCGTACGACAAAGATCTACATTCCTAGACTGAAAAGGAATAATTCCGAGCTGTTCGAATTTTGGCCAAATTTGCAACACGACTGTGAGATTTCTTTTTTATAATTAATTAATTTATTTAATTTATTTGCTATGTAATGATCGCATGTATATGATTTAGATCTACTTTGTTCTGACATTTTGGATGATGTTTGATCTGTTGTTTGGTGATGGAAAATTATAGATTTATATGTATTAGTTAAATATTATGTTATCATTTTTTTTATTGAATTGAATTAGTTTGTCAATCCAATATAAAATATTATTTTGTAAATTTTAATTGAATTGAATCAATTTGTCAATTCAATATAAAATATTATTTTGTTAATTTTAATTGAAGTGAATCAGTTTGTCAATTCAGTATAAAATATTATTTTGTCAATTTTAATTGAATGGAATTAGTTTGTCAATTCAATATGAATATTATGTTGTCATTCTTAATGAACTGATTTGTTAATTCAATAAATATCATTTGGTTATTTTTATTGGATTGAATTAGTTTGTCGATATAATTGTAAATATATCATCTTTGTCTATATTATTCTATTAAAATAGAATTGTCAATACAATTGAAAATATATCTTTTTTGTCTATATTATTGTATTGAAATAGAATTGTCAATACAATTGAAAATATATCATTTTTGTCTATATTATTGTATTGAAATAGAATTGTCAATACAATTGAAAATATATCATTTTTGTCTATATTATTGTATTGAAATAGAAATGTCAATACAATTGAAAATATATCATTTTTGGAATATATAATTGTATTGAAATAAAGTTGTCTTTTATTTGCATTCTTTGATGCAAATATACATTGAAATAAAGTTGTTCTTTTATTTGCATTCTTTGATGCAAATATAGATTGAAATAAAGTTATTCCTTTATTTGCATTCTTTGATGAAAACATACATTGAAATAAAGTCATTCTTTTAATTGCATTCTTTGATGCAAATATACATTGAAATAAAGTTATTTTTTTTATTTGCATCAAAGCATTGAAATAAAGTTGTTCTTTTATTTGCATTCTTTGATGCAAATATACATTGAATTAAAAAGTTATTCTTTTATTTTCATTCTTTGATGCAAATATACATTGACTTAAAAAGTTATTCTTTTATTTGCATCCTTTGAGTTGCATATACATTGAATTAAAAAGTTATTCTTTTATTTGCATTCTTTGATGCAAATATACATTTAATTAAAAAGTGATTCTTTTATTTGCATTCTTTGATGCAAATATACATTTAATTAAAAAGTGATTCTTTTATTTGCATTCTTTGATGCAAATATACATTGAATTAAAAAGTTGTTCTTTTATTTGCATTCTTTGATGCAAATATACATTGAAATAAAAAGTTATACATTTATTTGCATATTTTGATACAAATAAAATGTTGAAATTGGAAGTTGAATTTTATTTGCATTCCTTGATGCAAATAAAACGTAGTTTTAAAAAGGTTATATTTTATTTGTATTTTAGATACAAATTAAAAACATGATTTGTAAAGCCACATTTTTGTTTACAATTTTAGATGCAAACAAAACATTAGAATTTAAGTTACATTTTTATTTGCAATTTTAGATGCAAACAAAACATTAGAATTAAAGTTATATTTTTGTTTACAATTTTAGATGCAAACAAAACATTAGAATTAAAGTTGCAATTTTGTTTGCAATTTTAGATGCGAACAAAACATTAGAATTAAAGTTGCATTTTTGTTTGCAATTTTAGATGCAAACAAAACATTAGAATTAATGTTGCATTTTTTTTTTCACAAATTTTTGAATGCAAGCAAACCACTAGAATGAAGGTTGCATTTTTATTTGCATTCTTTGATGCAAATATAACCTGGATTAAAGGTTGCATTTTTCTTTCAAATTAGAGTTTACCTTTTTATTTACATTTTAGATGTGAATAAAAGAATAGGATTAAAGGTATCATTTTTCCTTTTAAATTAGAGACAATACAAAGATAGAATTTAAAATTTTACATTTTAGTTACATTCTAGTTGCAGCAAAAATGATAAGAATTAAAGTATCATCTTTATTGTCATTTTAGAGACAATAAAAAGAATAGATTTAAAATATCATTTTTTAATCATATATTTAGATGCAATAAAAATAGTGGAAATAAAAATCATGTTATTATTATCATTTGTTTTCAACATAAAGAGTGAACATTAGGAAAATATATTTCTAATGTGATTTAATAACCATTGGAAATAATTGGTCATTAAAAACATGATTCATTCCAAATCATCATGTTAGTAGAATTATGGAAATCATATATAAAATTTCTAACATGAATGTAGACCGTATTTGGCTTGCTTAAAAGGTAGTTGAAACTGCCATTGATTTATATATATATATATAATAAAAATTAAAATGAAACGCACGTGGTAGTTCGCGTTTTGGCAATCGTAACTTCAAACGATTATACCGTAAGATCTGACCATCGGATTTTACCAGAACTGGAACCATTAGGACCGCTTTGGGAAGATCTTTCCAATGATATGAATTTGTTAAAATCCAACAGTTAGATTTTAAGATATGTGTAAATCAAATTTTGGTAAAAACAACGCCAGGGTCGCCCATCGACCCGAAGCGTCATTAACTAAATTTGGCAATTTTTAAATAAATAAAAATAGCGATAAATCGTTATAAATTAATATTAACAATATTAAATGGTTTAAATGATAATAATTCGAAAAATTATTTGAAAAGACCGAGTTCAACTCATTAAAAATAATTTTACGGTGATTTTAAATCGAAGATATCGAAGACGACGAATGAAGACCGGCGATCTTCACGTCGATAGGATAACCACTAATGCCTGGCATTGGCTAGCTACCAATAAAGGGTTAAAGTGGTAGTTGTCCGGAGTACTTGTCGATCGTCTGGATACACGAGCACCTAGGTGACTCCGGATTCGTTCAGACCCAAAACGGACTTGTAAATGGATGTGTGTCCGACATTGAATTTCATGCCGTGTAATTAAATTGATATCTATTAATATATTTCTTAGGTGACGGGGAATTTATTCTCTTGCTAGACACCCTTCTTTGAGGCGCACGAGCTCGAAGGTTATATATTGGTAGTTATCGATCGCATGGTAGGGACTGTCAATGTGACATGCCAAGATGCAATTGATCGAGGCTTTTGTTGAAAAGCATAACCTTGTGGATGATGATCAAAGCATAGCCTATTTAGGCTTAGCTTTGTGTATTTCGTTACCTCACGAGCCTCACACCCCGGTAGAGTTAAAAATGGGACAAGGGAAGGCAGGGAGTGCACACGTTTCTTTCTAGCTTAAAGTGGTGTTTGGGTTTTTACAAGGCCCGGCATTTTTACTTATGTGGTTGATGGAATGAGGCGCCTCGGATTTTTATTGGTCGCCAATGGCCAATTTATAGGTCCAATAGGATCGGGAAGCATGTGTTCAGGCATAACTAATCCACTAAAGTATTTGTGGACCGGCCATGCAGGATCCAAGGGTTTGCCAGCGTCCAAATCCTGAGACGTTGCTAGAGTGTCTCGAATCGGTTAGGAGATCGTCCCTAGCCTTGACTCATGATGGAAACCAACCTCCAATACGACATTACGGCCTTTACTGTAAACCTATATATGGCGACATAATATATGGTAGTTATGCCGTCTAGGATTAATACATTTACTTTGAAGTATTTTGGAACATATTATACACTAATAATAGTATTAAAAGTATTATTTTATACGTATAAAGCATTTTTTTATCATTGTAAGGTAAAACTCTATCCTATGTTTGCGTTGCATTGTGTGATGGGACTTGAGTCTTATAATGATTTCATTTTGTAAAAAGCATTGCATTGTTTTTGACTTAAAATTTTATAAAACTTATGCACTGGCAATCCAATGGAGCAAAACCCGTTCCGCATTAGCGAAGTGGTCTAGTGATTAGCCATATTATTAGTTTAGTAAGATTTCTCATACCAGTCCCATGACTGACTCGTAGTTTGTTTCACTTTGCAAACTCGGGTGCTCTCTTTCCACACGGGCAGCCAATTGACAGGTTTCAGGTAGGGATGTTTTCTGGACTAGATCTTGCTGATGAAGATGTTGGAAGATGTTTTCTTTTTATCTTTTATTTTCTTCTTGAGATTTTGAGATAGTATTGATGTATTTTAGGAGATTGAGACTTTATTTCTTTCCCTGTTTTAGACATCTGTTTTGCTAAGTGTATCCTATACTGCGTACTCTAATGTCCTGTGATGTTTTGTGATGACATTTCCTTTCCGCTGCAATGATTTATATGTTCTGCTATGTAACTGTGATCTGTTATTGTTTTAATTTTGTTATACTCCTATGATTATCCTTACTTTCATTCCACGGAAGTTTGGGTCATCACACATAGTCTATACAGATACCGTAAAGTCCACAGTAACGTAGTGGCTATCAGAGGGCACTCCATAGGTACGGTATAAATCAAATCATAGGGGTCTCGATCAGGATAATATGACGACGCACACGAGGAATGCCCAGAGTAGGAATACACTAGTTGCATGCCCGGACTGGTGGTAACGCATAGCCGCGACTACCACCCACCTCAAACAACACTCCCAAATCAAGGATGCGCATCAAATCAAATCAATCAAACCGAGGGACTATAGCAATAAAAGAAGAAGTGTTGCCGATAGAGGTAGCTAACCCCACTTGGTACGGTATGTCCCTGTTTTAGTCATTTTAATTATGACCCGAAGGTCAAGGATATCCACCATCGTTCTCTTTCTTCAAATCCAGTAATCGCCACCGAATCATCCTACTTCATTCTGGAACTCTACCGCGTGCACAGTTGTCAAAGTCGTTTTCAGTATTGGCAGAGAGTATGACAATATCCAATCCCGGTCTCTTTAACAACCAAACGTTTACATTTTTCACACCGTGGCCATTTGATAAAATCATATCTTGAAATAAATTGATTTAAGAAATTTCTTAATTCAAACCAAACAGTTTATGAATCAATTCCATATAAAAAATTGTTTCAATTCATATTCAATCAATTTATAATTGAATTCATATATTCATATCAATTATAAATGCAAATTCAAATCAATTCACGTTCATTTCCTATAAACTTCAATATTTAAGTCAATTCAAAATTTGCAGTTAGTTGATCTAAAATCAAATTCATTGAATCAAGTATCGTTATTTAAATTTAAATCTTTAAACCACGAATTTAAATCGCGAAATCAAAACTTATCCACCTATAGAGTTTATTATTAAAGTTTATAAAATATATATAAAATAAGCATTTAAAATATATTTATAAGTTATAAATTTATATAGAAAATAGCTTTATAAACATGTATAGGTTTAATATAATTTAGAAATAGGTTTAAAAAATTTATTATAATATATTAATTTAAAGTTAAAAATACATATATGATTAAATTATATAGTTTAAAATGAATAAGTTATAAGTAAAATGTGATAGCCCGTAACTTCCCCGGTAAGGAAAGCCCGGATTACCTTGAGAACACGACAAAATAGAACACAGACAGAAGAACATTTCATTGTTATTACAACAATTCCATCAGATACAAGAATATACAGAGTATAAATGAATAAAATACATTCGATAAATATCAGAGATTACAATAAATTACATGGCAGCGGAAAACAATACAAAACACAACTGAAAGTAATACACGGATACAGAGCTTTCCGAGCATCGTTCCAGCTATAAATCAGGATCCTATGAATATAAATATGCAAAACCAAAACTACTAGCTGCCCGTGTCGAAAATAGGGGCACCCAGAGTTTAGGTTAAAACAATAAACTCCAGGTCAGTCATGTGACTGGTGTGAGAACTAAAACAGTTATTTAAACTTTTCTTTAAAAGAGGGTAATTCAAGGGACCACGCCATATAACACGGAATGGATTTCCTCCCAAGAACACTAGTGCATAGAAATAAACAGCGCAATTGCTTTTTCGAAAAATGAAGCTATTATAAGACCCAGGTCCCATCACACAATGCAACGCAAGCCGAAGGATAGGGTTTTCCCTTATAACAGCCAAATAATGCTTAATATGTTTAAAAACAAATCATTTGATACTATAATAAGTGTATAGTGTCAAAACAATTTCAATCATAAATATCAATCATAGATGGCATAGTATCCCATGCTACTATGTCGCCATACTAGGCTCTACAAATAAAACCGAATGACACGCATTGGAAATTGGATTTCCGTCATGAGTCGAGGCAAGGGGCAAGCTCCTCTCCGATTCGAGACACTCTAGCAAATGTCTCAGGACCCCACTATGATCCCATGGAACCTCCGAGGCAGGTCCTCCCTTACTTTTGAGGAGTGGCAATTCCTGAACACACGTTTCCCGGTCCTAACAGACCTAATATCGAGGTGCCTCGCATCCAACAACCACACAGGTGAAAAGTATATAAATGTCAGCCAGTTTAAGCACTGACACCACCACTAGCTAGAAAGAAACGTCGTGCACTCCTTGGGTCCTTATCCCGTTTTTGACTCATACTGAGGTGTGAGGCTCGCGAATTCACGCTATAAACAAAGCTACGCCACACCAGCCGTGCTTTGATCATCAACCACAAGACTTTGCTTTTCAACAAAAGCCTTGATCAATTGCCACTTACGCGTGCCACACTGGCAATTCACTCCATGCGACTGATGTCCATCGATATACAACCTCTGAGCTCGTACGTCTCAGAGAAGGGCGTTAAGCAAGAGAACAAATTCTCCGTCGCCAAACAGATGTATATTTAACAGAGATCAATCAACACAGAATAAAATCCAATGTCAGACATACAGTCCATTTACAAGTTCGTTCTGGGTCTGAACAAAACCGGAGGCACTTTCCTCGCATATCCATCCATCTCCAACCATCAACATTTTATTATCAATTTCACATCAACATCACAAATAAATTTCACAACGCATCAAACAAGAATACAAGCCGTCCATGATATGTGGACGACGGGTGTCGGTGCTACTAAACACCGTCTGCATCCTAGTATATATTTATAGCTAGAAAAAGAAATTTTAAAGTGAGAAGTTCTCACAGAGGGTTCCACTCCGCCGTGCTTTGCTTTTGAAATGTTGAACTGTCTGGATCTGCTTGAAATTCCAATGCAGTCCTTTTCCAGCTGTTCTTATAAAAATTATTTTTCTATTGCTTCATTTCAATAAATAAAAATCATATTTTTATTTTTACTTCTATATTTTTACAACGCTTTCTTTTATATAAAAATTATATTTTTACTTCTTCTACATAATTAAAAATTATATTTTTATTCTTTCTATCATATAAAATTTATATTTTTATTACCTCTACTATATAAAAATAATATTTTTATGATCTCTACTATATAAAAATAATATTTTTATTATTTCTACTATATAAAGATAATATTTTTCCTTAATAAAAATCGTATCTTTTTAATGATAAAAAATCAATTCTTTTGCTAATTTAAAAAATCAAATCATCCCTCTCTTTTTCAAAGCGTTATTCATAATAAAAACCAAAATTTTCCTTTACTAAAAATCGTATTTTTACTTCGATAAAAATAGTATTTTTACTTCGATAAAAATCATATTTTTACTTTGAAGTTATTCTATTAAAAATCACATCTTTAATCCCATGAAGTAAATATAAATAAAATAAATACTTACGGTGGTCGGGGTGTGTCGGTGCAGCAGCAACGGAGGTTGAGCACGACCTGAGGCTGCTTGGATCCGCGGATTCCGATCTGGAGGGGGGGTTCTCGCTGTTTAAAAGGAGGAAGAGTGGCTCGAGGTGGCTGTGGGGAGGGCGGCGGGCCTGACTGGCCAGGAGGAGGCGGCCAAGGGGAGGCGACATGTCAGAGGGGGCCTAGGGTTTTTCCTGCGGTGGATTCAAATCAGGGGGAGGGGGTGCAGGTTTTCAAGGGGGTCACGGCTAAGTCAGAAGGGGGAAAGAGGGGATGGAGGGGGCTTCGCTGGAGGCACCCCTATCGAGGTGGCGGCGAGTAAATAGGGGGGCGGCAGATCGTGATCCCCCCTGTTATTTTTTTAATTCTCGAGTGAATGAAGAACGAGGGGGGGGGGGTCATAGTGATAAGGGATGAAGGGAGATTTTTATTTATTTAATTATTTAAATTTAAAAAAGTTGACTTTTTATTTCGACCTCGAAACGAGGCCCACCGCCTATCGTCCATAGCAAATTACCCCCATTCCAAACACAATGATATATGTATCGTAGGCTGATTTGATCATTTCTGTAACGACCCGTATTCTACACATCATAGGATCGTAGAATATTTATTTCTTCTACATACGAAGTCGTATGGTCATGTAACTTTGGGAGACGACTATTGGGGTTATTTCCCATGTTCATGATTTTTCTCGATTTTTAAATGACCATTTTACCCCTAGTTATCACTGTTTTGGCCATTACTTTTGACTGGAAAAGAATTTTGACCTGAAACCACATCCATTGGCTCCGAATGATGGTTTCTCTTTCCGTAGAGTGGTCACATTAGCCAAACGGACTCACCGTTTGGGAGATATAGCTGAAACAAGTTTCAGATGGTGAAAAACAGCTTAATTGGGCTTAAACGGGTGATTAGCAGCTAGGCCCAAGGGGAATTTCGGGTTTAGGGAGATATAGGTGCTGATTAGGGTTAGAAAACATTTCTTTAGACATTTTCCAGCCGCCACTTTCATTCCTCTTGACCTAGCCATGGCCTCCACTCTCTAAATCTCTCTAAAACACCCAAAAATCACCTTCTAATTGAAGATTAGGCTTAGCAAACATTAAATTAAGAAGAAAAAGCACCAAAGCAAGGTTGGAGCTGCTGTATAAGATTGGGAACAGCGCCAAATCAGAGCATATTTCAGTTTTGGGGTTCTAGTTGTGGCAAAGGTGAGTGATTTGCATAGTTTTTGCACTAATTACGGTGATTAAGGGTAATTAGTGAAGATTAGCGAATTAATACGTAAATAAATTCTGGAAAAATTCTTACAATTCTAAAATAATGTTTTAAGGCTCTGTTAGAAATTTGGGTTAATTTCGATGTGTTTTACTAATCGTATGCTTAAACATGATTAAGAGGGATTATAGGAAAATGTGAGGTTTTAGCCACTTTTGATCCATTTTGATTCATTTAAATTGTTGTTTGTTGCTTGTGGTTGCTGTTATATGTTGCTATGACTCTTTGGTATGCTTTGTGAGCGATTCCAATAGTTAGATTGGTCGAAAACGCCGTCGAGAGGCGTATAAACAGTTGCTGGAAAGTTGCAGAAAACTGCAGGGTATCTAACCGGATCGGATCGGGTAGGGGATCGGATCGGACATATCCGAACCGGACCGGGGCGTGGTACTTTCTGGAGCATGACGTGAAGAGGCAACAAGGAAGGCCTGGTCGGATCGGAGGGGCGTAGCGTGGGATCGGAAGGAACAAGGAGGACTGAAGTGGAAGAAAGAGGAGCATGGATACCATATTCCGAACCGAACCGAGAGCAATACCCGAACCGAACTGATGCTGACGAGACGGAGACGGAGACACTCAAGCTATGGGGTATCCGAACCGAACCGCTTCAGAATCACCGAACCGAACCGCATGAGGGAGAAGGACCCGAACCCAGAGGATGGTGACACTCCGAACCGAACCGGGGAACGTATCCGAACCGAACCGAGCATGGGGAACTGGACGTGTACTTTTACTACTTCGTGATGACTCTTCTGAAGACCAACTCCAATTCGACCAAACCCGAGATGCAAAGGAAGTCCAAATGAGAAGTTAGAGCTCAAGATTCAGATGGGAATCAACGAGTTCGCTTCATGGTTGGGCTTTGCTGCGGGACGCGTGCCAAGGAGTTATCGACGTCTATAGCTTTGGACCACTATGGTTGGAGGTACGAAGGCGGATTCAGGGCCATTATGGCATCGGTAGAACCAAGGGCTACGACCAATGAAGTGGGTCATTGAAATGTTTGGTCATGACTCCAAGTGTTTGGCTTGGTCACAGCAGGGTTTCTACAAGTCGGGATTCGTCGTTACCTCAGTTTGTCTAGTGTTCCAAAGTGGTAGATGTCGTACGCTTAACGCACTGAGTGAGAGGTGTGAGGATGGTTGATATGGATGATTTGTTTGCTATCATTGTGACATGCATACCCCACCCCCGTATTCTTACACTATTCATTATGGCACCTTAGAGCGTTGTACGGTATGTGGTACTAACTCTTTGGTTGCAGGTCCAGGTTCAGGTGTGGATTAGTATACCTGTTATTACTCTGTTTAGATGCTTATCGCTCATACCAGGCTTTATGTCTGACCCAGAGTTTTATGTCTCTTCTTATTACTCTGGGTGCTCACACGAGCAGACTAGAGACAGGTTAGCTGGTGATGCACGGGTAGATGATCCGGAGACGAGCAGGAGGCTTCCACGTACTATATACATAATATTCTCCCTGTGTTGTTGAAGATCACTGCTTGGGCATTGTTGGTGTATCTTCTACTTTAGCTTTCTTTTGTTTAGAGACAGTAAATTTGGAAAGTTGTAATAAGCTGTACATGAATTTCCGCTGCTCTGATGATTGATGTTGATTTTAGTTATCAGCTTATGCACTGTCTCGCCCGTTTTATGTCAAGTATGTTATTATTATATTTTATCCCATGCGCTGTGAGACATTCTACAGGTCCCTTGATTAGTTCATTCTCTTCTTTCTTTTCTTCTGACGACCGTTCTGTGCTAGCTGGGCATGTGTACAGCGCACTTTCGGAGGAAATGCAGGCTGGTGCGGGACGGGCCGTCACAATTTCGATCAGTTTTTGTCAAAATCAAAATATAAATCTATATATTGAATTTGAACGCGCATTTCAAATTACCGGGGCCACATACTAACTCGAAAAATTCCAGAAAAATATTTTCTAGCTTCGTATTGACGATACGGTCCTATCAAAACTAATTTCGCCAAATTCCGAGACTGCTTGAAAAATGGCCATTTTCCAGTCGATTAAAATCAACTAAAACTGGTCAAACGCGTTTTCCTTTGCCACGCTCACATATTGAATCGAAAAATTATGAAAATTGGAATCTAGCTATAACTTGACATCACGGATCCAACAAAAGTGGTTTCGTCGAAATCCGAGGTCGTTTACAAAATTTCCATTTTTAAGGGCCAGAATTCCATAGCGACTATTCTGAATTTTCATTTGGGCATAACTTTTGATTCCCGCGATGAAATTTTGATTTTTCGGGTTCGTTGGAAAGATATTCTCAATTAGATTCTAATATTTTTGGTTTCACTGAAATCCGGTTTATTTTGAATCCTGTGCATTCATTTGAAGTTTGAAATCAAATTATCGAACTACCGCGCCATTTTCAATTCCTTTTATAATTTAAAACAAATATTTATTTTCTAACGACGATTAAAATTAATATATACATTCGATTTCTATTCAAAATAAATTTCTCATCGATATTATTTAAAATAATCATTTTAAATATTCAAAATTCGTCAAAATTGCCGAAATAAAAATTTTAAATTGGCTCAGATTTCCGGGTTGTTACATAAAATCTTAAATAAGCATTTAAATACATTTTTACTCATAAAATTATTTTAAAACATATAATTTAAATTTTACAACTTTTAAGTATAAATCTTTAAAATATAAATATAAGATCTTAAATTAATATTAGTACAATCAAATTTTCCAAATCATTTTAATTCGAAAACATGACCAACGGTGTCCATATATAGTTTTGTACCCTATGGTCAAGTGATATAGATATTTATCATTTCAACTTGCAATTTATAAAATTTCTACGGGTTTATCATTTCAACCCACAACCCCAAATTCAATAAAAATCATTCAGGTCTATCATTTCAACCCATAACGATTTTTCCCTAATCTAAAGTCCGTTCAGGTATGTATCATTTCAACCCTTAGTGATTTTTCCTAAACTAGGGGTATCTACAACATAACAAATCATCACATATCGTAAATCACATCATAGTCATATATAATCAGTGTACATACCTGTCATATGGATATCGTGTCACATATGAAAGTGTACATTTTAAACAAACAATTTATACTAGCAATCTTATACGTTTCATAACAGTTCATTTAGTTGATCTAACATCTATGAAATAACGTGAGTCAGGTGTGAGAAAAACTCACATTTCATGGCATAGAATGAAGACGACAAACATATTGACATAGAATTGAAACGACGACTTGCAGGCATGATTCAGAATGGATTCAACTCTCTATCCCTTAATATATTTGTTTTATTTCATAGGAGAGGCTAGGGGATGTCTCAATTGATCGGTTTGACAATCGAGTTTTAGATGGTACAATATTGGATTTTGGAACGGTTTCGGAACTCAACCCCAAATTCAATTTGATAAAATAAAAATAAAGACAAAACACTTTTATAAAATATTATATATATATATATATATATATATATTTCTATTATGTAAACACACAATAAATTTATACAATATATATTTTTGAAATTCAATGCACACCGTAAACACACAACGCAGATTATAACGGTATATATATTATAAATTATACATAAACACACAACTAATCCTTTTTCAAAATAGTATATATATATATTTAATATAAACGTATACATAGTAAAAAAACACACATACACAAACACACACACACATATATATGTATGTATGTATGTATAAAAATAATTGATATTAAAACAAACACATACACACACACACCGTACACAAAACACAAATTATAACATATATATTACAAATTTTATAAATACCTAAAACCAATTATATAACTATATATATACCATGTATAAGCACACAAATTATATAACTATGCATTTATATTTATATATTTAAAATTCAACACACACCAAAATGTTTTATAGATTATATATTATATAACACACGAAAACTTTGTAATACAAATATACATTCATATATAAACTCACATAAGAACAACCAAAAATATGTATATACATATTTTTTTAAAGTAAATTTCAAGTACAACTCACACAAAAACCATATATTTGTATTATAATATATATATATATATATATATATATATATATATATACACACATGATACACATATTGAAATCATTCACGCAGTAATATAAATATATGAAAGCACCACTCATGCACACAAACACTACACCACATCATGCATAAATACATGCAAGCACAAACCCAAAAGTACACAGACTCACGCACCCATTACCACACACACACAAACTCATTCGCACGCCAAAATAACACAAGGGGTCACGGTGCTGGTCTTCAGCTGAGGGCAGAGGGAAGAGGGCTGGGAGGCGAGCTGGGCGAAGCTTGGTTGGTGTTGGCGTTAATGTGATGGCTGGGTAAGTGAGTGGTGACAGATTCTTCACGTAGGAATGGGGATAAGCAGTATGGAAGAGACGCGATGGAGAGATAATGGAAACAGGCGTTGGGAGGAAAAGGAAATGAGATGGCAGATTTATAAAATGAGGGGAAAGAGAAATGAAGCGATGGTTTTGAGAAATGGAGACAGTCTAAAATTTTATTTTATATACGAAAAGCTGCTGATGTACAAATATATAGGAAGAAAACAAAAAGAAACTGACATGGTTCATATTAAATTCCTTGGGACCATGCGTGTTTTGGAAAGAATTGAATGATTTGTATAATTAAAAAGCAAGAGACCAATAACAATGAATGGTTAGAAAGGCACTGTTTGGAGACACATAAATTTTCAATTGAAAGAGCAGTTATTGGTGAAATAAAAGGTGCATCATAAATATAAATTTTGAAACTTCCCTATGAATCTTAAGCAAACAAACGTTTGATCTTAAAAATAACTAATAGACGCTTTACTAATGGAAACAAAATGCTTTTTTTTAGGAATCGAAATACATTATATTTTTCATAAATCTAGGGAGCAAAAGGGAAATGAATGCAGGGAGACGATTGGTTTTAATTTTATGAAAATAATGAACGTGCAAATAAAGAAATTATACTAATAAATGAACGTTAACTTTTAAAAAGTTAAACTAATTGCAAACAAAAGGAAATATAATTTTTTAATTCAAAGAATAAACGATTTTGGCAAAAGGTGAAATAAAGAATGGGAATTAAATGTGAACAAACGGATATGGTATGAATTAATTTCAAGCAAAACAAATGTTTCATTCTTTAATTTCGAAAGTGGAAAATGACGTGTAAATGAACATAAGTGCACAGATGTGGTATGAATTCAAGCGATGTATTAGAGAATTAAATACGAGTCAAAAAGGGCAACGACAAGAAAATTAAATATATTTTCACAAATTTTAACATTAATTAATTACTAGATTAGGCAATGTATGTTTAACAAATGATACACAAGTCAAATAAATAATTAATGGTATATAAGGAAAAAATATCCAAAACAACAAATAAATAAACAAAATTAAAATTAAATTATTAAATAAAATACACTTAAAATTGAGGTTGTTACAATCACCCCCACTTAAACCTTTTCTTCCCCGAAAATTAACGAGGTAGAGAAATAGTAATTAAGTAATTAATATATTTAAACCAAATGGTTCATATATTCACTCAACATCTCGATTGGCTAAATATATTTATCCCAATTTGAAACCTGAAAATAGATATTGATGATGCCACGGTCATCATCAGAATCATTTTCGAGCAACTAGAGTGTGACTCTATATCTATCTAATGCACATAGGATTTAACATATACGTTGATCAGACGTATACCCAAATCATTAAATACTCGATAAGCCAATTTTTAAAGTCAAATAAATACTCAAAACATTTTTCTATATTTAAACATAATATATACCAAATCTTCAATCATATATTATAAATAATATATTTTAAGTCCTAAATAAAAAAATTAAGTAGGGAAAATATATCTCATCCCACTCATTTATTTATTAAAAATTCAACCACAATCATTGATAAATATACAAACAATATTATTATTAAATCAAATAAAAAATAATATCATTCAATCAAGATAAAATCAATTTCTTACAAAATCTACATCTTTAAATCTTATTCAAAATATTTAGTTTATAAAATCTTAAAGTATGAACATCAATTATTTCCAAAATGTTGATATTATCGAAACAAAATGTTATTTACAAAATATATATAACAAAATTGCCTCAATAAAACTTATATTATAATACCTTTCAAAATACCAATTTCAAATCAATATTACATAATAATGGACTCACTAGAAGTCTTATACTCTTCTTCTACTTCCCACCTTGTTATAGACAAGGAAAAATTATAGAATTTGAGTTCAAAGTTGAACGAATGAAAGAACCTAATCAAAAAGGATCTACGAAAGAAGATGGATTCAAACGAAAGGGAGATTTCAAAAAGGATTTAAATACTAAACAAAATTTTATATCCAAAAATATCTGTTTAAAAACATTTTAAAACTATTTAAAAACTACTTATACTTTAAAAATACGCTCTCTCTCAAGAAGGATTCTACGACTGGTTCCACTCATTCTAGGGTATTACTGCCCTATCTCTAATGAGCTTTTACCCAATAGGATAAAGCTTTGACAAATCAAAGCTCAGTTACCAAATGTAACATACCGTCTTCCATCCACTTCAAGCTGGTAATTAAACCAGCTCAAACCGTTCGAAATGACAGAATGTTATTAGCTTCTGAGGTAAATAGAACAAATCAAAGAATCACAACCATAGAAAAACAGAGTATCTCGTAGCGGAATAAATAAATTATACAATAGTAATTTATGAAGCAACTTGATAAAAATCAAAATTTATACATAATACAGAGTTACAAAATTAAGTGCAGCGGAAGATAAATGTAAGAATTTCTAATGCAAAAGAGAAATAGCCAGAATCAACAAGTACAGGTAATATCTTGAACAGTCTCCAGCTTCAAAAGGTGAAATCTCAACACTGTAATACATGATCTGACCCGAGCAATAATGCAAAACAAAACAACTCGAATCAGGACTAACATTCTCATGGAAGTATATCAACTCAAATGAAATGTTCAACAAAATGCATCAATAATTAAAGGATGTTGGGATCACCATCCTGTAAGGATCCGTTAAACTAATTCATATAATATAATAGCTATTATAATAGTGTATGTGGTTAAATATAACATATTAAAATAACGTAAGTGGGATTACATTTTTACCCTTACATAGTTTATAATACTGTAGTCTATACAGATACCGTAAAGTCCGCAGTAACATAGTGGCTATCAGAGGGCACTCTATAGGTATGGTACAAATCAAATCGTAGGGGTCTCGATCAGGATAATATGACAAGGCACACGAGGAATACCCAGAGTAGGAATATACTAATTGCATACCCAGACTGGTGGTAACGCATAACCACGACTACTACCCACCTCGAACAACACTCCCAAATCAAGGATGCACATCAAATCAAATCAACCAAACCGAGGGACTATAGTAATAAAGGAAGAAGTGTTGTCGATGGAGGTAGCTAACCCCACTTGGTCCAATATAGCCCTGTTTTAGTCATTTTAATTACGACTCGAAGGTAAAGTATATCCAAAACCGTTATCTTTCTTCAAATCCAGTAATCGCCACCAAACCATCCTACTTCATTTTGGAACTCTATCACGTACACAGTTGTTAAAGTTTCGTATTGGCAGAGAGTATGACAATATCCGATCTCGGTCTCTTTAACAACCAAACGTTTACATTTTTCACACCGTGGCCATTTTATAAAATCATATCTTGAAATAATTTGATTTAAGAAATCTCTTAATTCAAACCAAATAGTTTACGAATCAATTCCACATAAAAAATTATTTCTATTCATATTCAGTCAATTTATAATCGAATTCATATATTCGTATCAATTATAAATTTAATTTCGAATCAATTACGCAATTCACGTTCATTTCCTATAAAGTTCAATATTTAAGTCAATTCAAATTTCACATTTAGTTGATTTAAAACCAAATTCATTGAATCAAGTATCGTTATATAAAATTAAATCTTTAAACCTTGACTTTAAATTCTCGAAATCAAAACTTATCCACCTACTGAGTTTATTATTAAAATTTATCAAATATATATAAAATAAGCATTGAAAATATATTAATAAGTTATAAATTTATATAGAAAATAACTTTATAATCATATATTGGTTTTAAATAATATAGAAATAGGTTTAAAAAATTTATTATAATATATTAATTTAAAGTTAAAAATAAATATATGATTAAATTGTATAGTTTAAAATAAATAAGTTATAAGTAAAATCTTAAATAAGCATTTAAATACATTTTTACTCATAAAATCATTTTAAAACATATAATTTAAAATTTACAAAATTTAAGTATAAATCTTTAAAATATAAATATAAGTTCTTAAATTAATATTATTACAATCAAATTTTCCAAATCATTTTAATTCGAAAACATGACCAACGGTGTCCTTATATAGTTTTCTACCTATGATCAAGTGATACAGATATTTATCATTTCAACCCGCAATTTATAAAACTTCTACGGGTTTATCATTTCAACCCGCAATACCAAATTCAATAAAAATCGTTCTAGTCTATCATTTCAAACCATAATGATATTTCCCTAATCTAATGTCCGTTCGGGTATGTATCATTTCAACCCTTAGTGATTCTTCCTACACTAGGGGTATCTATAAGATAACAAATCATCACATATCATAAATCACATCATAGTCATATGTAATCAGTGTACATACATGTCATATGAATCTCGTGTCACATACGAAAGTTTATATTTTAAACAAACAATTTCTACTGGAAATCCTATACATTTCATAACAGTTCATTAGTTGATCTAACATCTATGAAATAATGCGAGTTAGGTGTGAGATAAACTCACATTTCATGGCATAGAATGAAAACGACTTACCAATTGACATAAAATTGAAATGACGACTTACAGGCACGATTCAGAATGGATTCAACTCGTTATCCCTCAATATATTTGTTTTATTTCATAAGAGAGGTTAGGTGTTGTCTCAATTGATCAGTACGATAATCAAGTTTTGGATGGTACTGTAATGGCCCGCAAATCCGTAATATCAGAGTTGACTATATACATCATATGTCCAACCCAAATATCACGAAAATACGAATCATTCTTTTTAAAGAAAAAGGTTGAAGAAGAACAGACATAACAACACAGAATCTCACATCGCAGCGGAACAAAAATATAATATATCATAACTTTTGAAATACAAAATTTCAACTGTATAACATACACTTATCAGAGTACAACACTTACAATACAGCGGAACAAAACTCTATATAACTAACACTGAAGCCTCCTGCTCCAAGCTCCTTTAGATAGATCTGTAAAATCCTGAACTACTTGACTGCCCGTACAAATTTAGGCACCCAAGAGTTTTGGTAGAACAAAACAAAATAAAACTACGGGTCAGTCATGGGACTGGTATGAGTAAACACTTTAAAACAGTTTCAGAAACTAAATGATATCTCATAAGACCATGCCGTATAACACGGAACGAGTTTTTCCCTTATGAGAATCCAAACACTTGATTTAACTTTCAAGATCGATTGAACGAAAAAGATAAACTTTATATCAAACTCTTTTCATATTATAATAGTGTCTAAATCAAGTAAATAACAATCTAGTGGAACGTTTGCATCTCATGTTTTACATATATAATATACAATCAAAACCACAAGCACATATTGGGTAATGGATTTTCATCTATGACAAGGTATGGAACCACCTTCTGCTGGTATACAATCAAAACTGCAAGCACGTATTGGGTAATGGATTTCCAACTATGACAAGGTATGGAACCACATACAATCAAAACCGCAAGCACGTATTGGGTAATGGATTTCCAACTATGACAAGGTATGGAACCACCTTCTGCTGGTATACAATCAAAACCGCAAGCACGTATTGGGTAATGGATTTCCAACTATGACAAGGTATGGAACCACCTTCTGCCACCTTCTACTGGTATACAATCAAAACTGCAAGCACGTATTCGGTAATGGATTTCCAACTATGACAAGGTATGGAACCACCTTCTGCCACCTTCTGCTGGTATACAATCAAAACCGCAAGCACGTATTGGGTAATGGATTTCCAACTATGACAAGGTATGGAACCACCTTCCGCTGGTATATCTCTAGAGGAGAATACACCGAGTTCAACAAGAACATCTTGCAACTCAGCCACACATGACCGACCACTCATTTCGCTTGAATGTATCGAATGTATATCACCAACGGTTGGGATCAACAACCGTTTCCCGAATGGGACAGCATCGACAATAGATTTTTAGAAGTAAATGAAACTCTAGATCAGGTGATTATACACCCTAATAGGTGCGACCTACATAGCCATGCTGCCTGCCCGATTTTTGTCATTTACCGGTTGATGAGGCTTGAGGTTACGCTTTATCATCACATCAGATTCACTTCGAATGCCACATTGTCAGATCCATCAAAAATCACTAATTTGACGTCTACAACCATACATTACGTGTCAGCTAAAAGAAGTTTCTTCTCCGCTTCCACTCTTGGTACGGTTGAACAAATCAATGTACGTGACCTTTCTAGAAATACTCTGTCAGACATTCATCCATACATGTCATGCAGGAACAGGATGAACCGAAGGTACTATTCGGTATATCCATCTTAGGCACTGTTATCTAAGATTTACACAACAGAACTTGCACTTCACTCTGTCTTCAATTATCTTTGGCATATATGATTTGCAACGCTTATGCCAATACAGAGTGGTTCTTTGGATAATAACCCAACCGGTCTCTCCATATTGACAACGAGGGTCAAAACTTCGATAGTCTTTGATTTAACTATCGAATAAAAACAAGTGTTTCGATAGTCGATGATTTAACTATCGAAGAAAACAAGTGTTCATCCAATTATCAAACAATCACTGAACCCTTAATTAATATTTCATTAATTAAATCACTTCTCCATTTCTTTATCAATATTTGTTAACCAAATATTTTCAATAACCATATTGGCCTTTTATGCTATTTGGAAAACATTGTCGAATATCGCCTTCCTTTATTTTCTAAACTTTAGAAAATATATGCTATTCATAATTGGGAAATATTCCAATTACTTATCTCTTTTCCGCTCTTGTTATTTCTATGCTTAAGAAATATTTATTATTTTATTTCTAAGCTTACATTTTTTTGGGTTAAAACGGATGTTGTGTAAAACATCGTTATGACAACCAAAATACTATATTCAACTAACTCTTATTCAACATTGATCTTCAAGCCTGAAATCTTACTATTTATTTGTTAATATTGAAATCAATCAAGTTGGGGTATAACTACCTCTCAGACCTTGACTGAATAACATTTATAACGTCAAAACAGATAAGACTACTTACTCGAATAATCAATACCATACAACAAATTCTTCACTTTTAAACACATATACACTTTCTCTTTCTATTCTTACTAGATTTTATTCTTATACTTCCTTTTTGATTTATACTATTCTATTTCTAAGTTCGTTTCCTTATCGACTTCTATATATATTGATATATAAATTTATAGTTATCAAACTTCTTAAAAATATTCTAACTCCTTAAATTCCCGGAAAAATTCGCCATAACCTCCTATGTACCGGGAGCATCGGGATATTTCAAATAGCCTCCCATGCCCTCACCAATCCAAAAGAAAAAGAAAAAGCCAAACGGCTAGCCGATACGGCGCGTAAAATCTCATATGGAAATTAAACGTGTACCTTTTTGTCAGGCACACTATTTATATACCTTCATTATCCTTATCCCATACCTGTCTCCTGTATGTCTATACCTGTCCAATTTATTTCAACTATACCTGATCGTTTTAACTCAATTCATTGATTAACTCTTTAATTAACGAATTTGCCTATTTCACTAATTTATTTGAACATATTTCATTCAAATATATTTTAATCTACTCATGAACCAAATCTAATTCTATTTTCAACTCGAGTTATATATTCGATTTCGAATATAAATTTACTAACCCAATTTTATTATCTAAAGTCAAGTTCGATTCAAGATTTCCTTTAACTAATTGTTCTCCAATTTAGTTAATTCTATTTAACCATTTAAAATATGATTTTTCTCTCAAAAATCATTTCACTTACTTAACTGGAGTTATATTTACTTTGTATCTCCAGTCTAGATTTTTCAAATGGAAATTCAGATTTTTATTTGATTAAAAATCCCTATATTTGTATAAATAAACCCTTATGGATTCTAAACGATTTTGGCGCTGCATTTTTAGAAATTTGATTTTGACATATCTCAAAATCTATTCGACGAAATTCAGATTTTTCTCTTCTATTAGAAAACTATTTTCTAACTGGTCCTGACGGTTCTTGTTTCAAAGAATTCTGACTTCAACTGAATTCTGTATACTCAATTGAAGTTCGAATCGCCAATTTATGAACTGCAGCGCTGCGGCGAATTCGTTTTAATTATATTTGTATATATAAACTTTTAAACTTCGTTAAAATAAATTCAACTCCATTTTAACTCTATTCGAATTCTAATATTCAAACTTCATTATAAGTCTATTTGAATTTTCTTGATTCAAACTCCATTTTCACTTTTATTTGAATTCTATATTCAAATTCCAATTTCAGTTTTGTTTGAATTCTGTATTCAAATTCCAATTCCTTTTCTATATGAATCCTATATTCAAATTCCATATTTTAAATTCCATTTGAATTATATATTCAAATTTTATAGTTTAAATTCCATTTGAATTCTATATTCAAATTCTTTCTCAATTCTCTTATTCAAATTCTATTTCAAATTCCCTTATTCAAATTCTATTTGAATCCTCTTATTCAAATTCCATAGTTTGAATTCCATTTGGATTCTATATTCCAATTCCATCGTTAAAATTCCATTTTCAATCTCCATTTGAATTTCTATATTCAAATCGATCTTCAAACTTCATTTATTCATTCATTAAACAAGTCTCGATTTCAATTCCTTTTGAAATTGATATTTCTACTTTTGGAAAATAGATTTCCCTTTTCAATTTCACATTTGTATTTTTATTTCTGAATTATCCAATGATAATTCTTTTCACTTCATTTATAAACTTCGTTTATAAAAGAACTATTTATAAACTTCGTTTATAAAGGAACCACTTATTTTATTTTTCAAAACAAGTTTATATTTCAAATTTATTTAAAAATTCAAATTCTATATTTAAAAAAAAATAGATTTTCCCTTTTAAATCTCAAATACCCCTTTCAGGGTATTTTATAAATTAACACTTAGGCCCAGTGATAGTTAAACACCAAACAACAAATTATTTATTTCAGGTTTTCTAACACATCATATATGACAGTATATATGCAAATAAATAAACAAACAGATAATATATTTTTGAGGAACCCAGTCGGATTCCTCCAACCTGTTTTCCTGCACCCACAGACGTTAGTCAACATAGTAATACCCATCCTGCTTTGAGGAAGGATATCGCGGTATGAAGGTTATCCACTAAGATATATTTGTGGGGCGCATAGGGAAATCATCCGCTATGAAACTGCGGGCATCCACTAATGAGACTGCGGGAATCCAACCAATCATCAACCCAATATATATAATAGTCAACCCTAAATAACTAATATATTTAAAGCAACCAGAAAAATCCGAACAAGCAACAACAATTATTTTTAACAACATAAAAATAATTCTAATTAAGGTGAGTGAGATTTACTCACCAAAATTCTTAATTGCCGAATACCCATTAAATCCTGTATCGTCGCTGCTACGAAGTACTCGAGTTGAAATTTGTCTTGTACCTATGATTTATTTAATACATCGATTAAATGATTTACTAATTTAAATAGTCTATTAAAAAATAAATTAAGTATTCTTTTCATATTTAAATATTAGAAAAACATATACCTTATACTCTTGCAAATCCGATCACTACGAAGTATGTCTTCAACAGCCCTAAAATACTACCCGATTCCACTTCGACATTCAATTAAATAGCATAAAGCCATCCTACCAGAACTATACCCCAATGTTTCGAACCTCATTTCTGTCACTACACTGGACCAACACCCTTCACCTCTACTGCAAAATGGACACCACGGTGCTCCTGTGTTGCCTCAAAAATCCTTCACCTTGTACAGTCCCGCCCCATCTCTAATCGATAGCCCACATCAGGTCTTGAATTCATGATGCCTGAATCCAATTTTCAACAAACCCAATTCGATCTTCCCTATTTCATACTGCCGCACTAACCTCACACATCGTCATCATCCCTCAAAGTTCAAACCCCAAACTCACAAATAAATCCAACAATGACCTGGCGCATTCCTCCTCATCCCAAAAACATGAACACTTACTTTTCTTCTATAAGTGCGGTTTCCAGTTTCACATGCTGGCAACAGGAGGACATCAATAACCTCTTTCCCTTGTCGAACAGGGGAAATCGCGACATCCTTCAATTGATGCTTAGCAAAAATCCAAACCCTAAATCACATCGCTCGAACAATAAATCCTCGAAAATAGCGATCCCCAAATCTTCTCGGCGTTGATGCCTAAAATAGCGCTCCAGGCCTCGCGATATCGAAGTACTACATCACGCATCCAAATCCGCGCGTTACCCTAGGCGACACCATTGATCGAAGTCCTTGTTGTGAGCATCTCCATACGCGAGCGTTTTCCCAAGATTCCAGAATGAAGTCGAGGCCTTAGGATCTCATGGTTTTTATAAAGGAAGGATTGGACAAATAGAAGGCCATGAGTTGTTTCCATTAGTGGTGAGAAAAAGGGCCAATGAGTTGTTTTAGTTTGTGGTGGTAAGGGAAGGCAGGGGTTTGTTTTGTTTTGGTAATGAAGCAATTCACAGTTTTGCTTTTATTTCTCCTTGTTGTTTCATTTCCGTCCACAAACAAAGATAGTTTATTTTTATTTCATTTAAACTGGTATCCTTTAATTTAAATTATCGCGTTGATTCTGAACTCCTTACTGAACCCAACAACTATCAATTCTAGGGTAATGCCCCTATTCTGAACCCACTGGGATAAGTATCGAAATCCAAATCGATCATCTGGAACAGATATTAATTTACATCGATATATTTTAAATTTAAAACAAATAAATTCTTCGATAATAAAATTATTATTATCGCTTTTATATTCAAACAGAACTGACACTGATTATCTGAATCATTTAGATTCAGTTTTAACTTCGAATTTATTTATTGTTTTCGTATTCGTCAATTTAATATATTCGATATTAAATCGAAATCGATTATTTAATTGATAACTTAATATAAAATTCCATTTATATTATCCACCCAATATTTAAATCCGTATTAAATATTTAAAATTAACCCATAAGAATCCGGGTCATTACAATCTTCCCCACTTAAAATAATTTCATCCACGAAATTGCTAAGGTAGAAAAAGTGCTACAAACCCATTTATCTTTTCAAAACTTATTTATGTTGATACTCAATATTTCAAACTTCCTTACGTGACTCTCTTTCGAATAAATCCCTATTCGATAACTCCTCCCTTCGAATAACTATATTCGATAATCTCTCTTTCGAATAACTAGATTCGAAAACCTTTCTTCGAATAAACTATATTCGATTTACTCTATTCAATTTACTCTTATCAATTAACTCTATTGGATTTAACTCTTATCACTTAACCCTATTTGATTAGCTCTTTTCACTTAACTCCTTCCGAATAAGCTATATTCGATAACTCCTTTTATTTTATTCGAATAACTAATATTCGATAACTCCTTTTATTCTATTCGAATAACTAATGTTCGATAACTCCTTTTAACTTTATTCGAATAAACTATATTTGATTTAACTCCATTCGCTTGACTCTAGATCGCAGCGATTACAATGGTTACGCCTAATTCCCTCAGGAAACATCGGATCGCCCTAGGCTATCTGCAGCCCTGCGAATTACGCCAGCAGTCATACGAAATGGCAACTTATCATGAGTAACTATATTTGACTAACTCTATCTGAAAAACTATATTCGATCAACTTTAATTGAATAACTAACATTCAATTAAATCCTAATTCGATTAACTTTGTTCAATTAACTCTATCTGGTTAACTCTTAATTTGAATAACAAATATTCGATAAATTCTAATTGAATAACTAATATTCAATTAACTCTACGGATTAACCCTAACTGATTAACTCTAACTGGTTAATTCTTACTCTAATCGATTTATTCTAACTCTAATCGATTTATTCTATTCGAATAACTCCTATTGGATAACGTTTATTCATTTATAAAGATTTACTTTTAGTAATGGTTCTTCACTTTATAAATGTTCTCTTTAATAACGTTACTTCACTTATACAAGTGTTGTGTACCCCTTCTATTTAAAACTATCGGTGTTAAAGACCAATATCTCTTCTCTATATAAGTTCAGACTTATATATTCCATTTATCGAATGATAAATATTTAATTTAATTTATAAACTGTTATTTATAAATAAATCTTTTCTATTTATCTGTTAAAAACAGATTTCCATTTTCTATTCATCTTCCAAAAATATTCCATTGACAAAATTCTATTTATTTAACAAATAAAGATCTCATGTATAACATTGTATTTATTTTCTATAAATAAATATTGCCATTTAATCTATTTGTAAATGTTTTACAAATATTTCTCCTTCTATTTGTTTGCACATAACTTCCTTTGTATTTGTGTTACAAATATAATTCCTTTATATTTGTTTTACAAATATATTTTCTTTTTAACTCTTTTGGTTTTTCCTTTATCCACACCCAATTCATATTTCATTCACATTGATTTTACTCAATTTATTCATTTCAATCCATTTAACTTACTTAAGTTAAATTTAATTTCAATCATTTAAATTACTAGGGTTTTATTTCAAAACTCCTTTGAAGTAATATAAATATATACATATATTTATATCCATCTCAAATTCAAAACATTTGAATTTTCAAACAACTTGTTTTCTTTTCAAACAAATTTCCATCAAAAACTTTTCTAAGGTAGCAATCCATCACTTAGAAACTCGAAAATGAACACTGATGAGGTTGCAATCATCATCAGAATTATTTTCCAGCCACTGAAGTGAGTTCAGTGCTATATTTCTTTCAAACTCCATTTAGAAAAATATTTTCCAAACTCCAAGGATTTTAAATTCTGAATTCTTGTTTGAATTCAATTTTAATTCATCTCATTTGTATATATTTCATTCTTATACAAATTCTATTGGTTATATATAACTATTTCTGTTTTATATTCTAATTCGATTATAATCCTAACAATCAACTCAACTATTTAAAACAATATCGTGCCCAATCTTCTATTCAAGTGTTTATAAACTCCTATCGACATCGTGGCGTCCCAAGATTCGACCAGAATTCATAATTCACTCCACAGACTAGTCAACACAATATAAAACGGTTTTATACCAAATAACAAATACGCTCTCTCGTATATATATACACTCAACTCATTCTAGGGTACTACTGATCCTATCTCTAATGAGCACATCCCACCAAAGCCTAGATATTCGCTCAACCTAAGCTCTGATACCAACTGTAATGGCCCGCAAATCCGTAATATGAGAGTTGACTATATACATCATATGTCCAACCCAAATATCACGAAAATACGAATTATTATTTTTTAGAAGAAAAAGGTAGAAGAAGAACAGACATAACAACACAGAATCTCACATCGCAACGGAATAAAAATATAATATATCATAACTTTTGAAATACAAAATTTCAACTGTATAACATACACTTATCAGAGTACAACACTTACAATAAAGCGGAACAAAACTCTATATAACTAACGCTGAAGCCTCCTGCTCTAAGATCCTTTAGATAGATTTGTAAAATCCTGAACTACTTGACTGCCCGTACAAATTTAGGCACCCAAGAGTATAGGTAGAACAAAACAAAATAAAACTCCGGGTCAGTCATGGGACTGGTATGAGTAAACACTTCAAAACAGTTTCAGAAACTAAATGATATCTCATAAGACCACGCCGTATAACACGAAACGGGTTTTTCCCTTATGAGAATCCAAACACTTGATTTAACTTTCAAGATCCTTTTGAATGAAAAGGATAAACTTTATATCAAACTCTTTTCATATTATAATAGTGTCTAAATCAAGTAAATAACAATCTAGTGGAACGTCTGCATCTCACGTTCCACATATTTAATATACAATCAAAACCGCAAGCACGTATTGGGTAATAGATTTCCAAATATGACAAGGTATGGAACCACCTTCCGCTGGTATATCTCTAGAGGAGAATACACCGAGTTCAACAAGAACATCTTGCAACTCAGCCGCACATGACCGACCACTCATTTCGCTTGAATGTATCGAATGTATATCACCAACGGTTGGGATCAGCAACCATTTCCCGAATGGGACAACATCGACAATAGATTTGTAGAAGTAAATGAAACTCTAGATCAGGTGATTATACACCCTAATAGGTGCGACCTACATAGCCATGCTGCCTTCCCGATTTTTGTCATTTACCGGTTGATGAGGCTTGAGGTTACGCTTTATCATCACATCAGATTCACTTCGAATGCCACATTGTCAGATCCATCAAAAATCACTAATTTGATGTCTACAACCATATATTACATGTCAGCTAAAAGAAGTTTCCTTCTCCGCTTCCACTCTTGGTACGGTTGAAGAAATCAATGCACGTGACCTTTCTGGAAATACTCTGTCAGACATTCATCCATACAAGTCATTCAGGAACAGGATGAACCGAAGGTACTATTCAGTATATCCATCTTAGGCACTGTTTTCTAAGATTTATACAGCAGCCCTTGCACTTTACTCTGTCTTCAATTATCTTTGGCATATATGATTTGCAACACATATGCCAATACAAAGTGGTTCTTTGGATAATAACCCAACCGGTCTCTCCATATTGACAACGAGGGTCAAAACTTCGATAGTTTATGATTTAACTATCGAATAAAAACAAGTGTTTCGACAGTCGATGATTTAACTATCGAAGAAAACAAGTGTTCATCCAATTATCAAACAATCACTGAACCCTTAATTAATATTTCATTAATTAAATCACTTCTCCATTTCTTTATCAATATTTGTTAACCAAATATTTTCAATAACCATATTGGCCTTTTACGCTATTTGGAAAACATTTCCGAATATCGCCTTCCTTTATTTTCTAAACTTTAGAAAATATATGCTATTCATAATTGGGAAATATTCCAATTACTTATCTCTTTTCCGCTCTTGTTTATTTCTATACTTAGAAAATATTTATTATTCTATTTCCAAGCTTACATTTATTTGGGTTAAAACAAATGTTGTGTAAAACATCGTTACGACAACCCAAATACTATATTCAACTAACTCTTATTCAACATTGATCTTCGATCTTGAAATCATACTATTTATTTGTTAATATTGAAATCAATCAAGTTGGGGTATAACTACCTCTTAGACCTTGACTGAATAACATTTATAATGTCAAAACAGATAAGACTACTTACTCGAATAATCAATACCATACAACAAATTCTTCACTTTTAAACACATATACACTTTCTCTTTCTATTCTTACTAGATTTTATTATTATACTTCCTTTTTGATTTATACTATTCTATTTCTAAGTTCGTTTCCTTATCGACTTCTATATATATTGATATATAGATTTCTAGTTATCAAACTTCTTAAAAATATTCTAACTCCTTAAATTCCCAGAAAAATTCGCCATAACCTCCTTTATACCGGGAGCATCAGGATATTTCAAATAGCCTCTCATGGTCCTCACCAATCCAAAAGAAAAAAAAAAGCCAAGCGGCTAGCTGATACGACGCATAAAATCTCATATGGAAATTAAACGTGTACCTTTTTGTCGGGCACACTATTTATATACCTTCATTATCCTTATCCCATACATGTCTCCTGTATGTCTATACCTGTCCAATTTATTTCAACTATACCTGATCGTTTTAACTCAATTCGTTGATTAACTCTTTAATTAACGAATTTGCCTATTTCACTAATTTATTTGAACATATCTCATTCGAATATATTTTAATCTACTCATGAACCAAATCTAATTCTATTTTCAACTCGAGTTATATATTCGATTTCGAATATAAATTTACGAACCCAATTTTATTATCCAAAGTCAAGTTCGATTCAAAATTTCCTTTAACTAATTATTCTCCAATATAGTTAATTCTATTTAACCATTTAAAATATGATTTTTCTCTCAAAAATCATTTCACTTACTTCACTGGAGTTCATATTTACTTTGTATCTCCAGTCTAGATTTTACAAATGGAAATTCGGATTTTTATTTGCTTAAAAATCCCTATATTTATATAAATAGACCCTTATTGATTTTAAACGATTTTGGCGCTGCATTTTTAGAAATTTGATTTTGACATATCTCAAAATCTATTTGATGAAATTCAGATTTTTCTCTTCTATTAGAAAACTATTATCTAACTAGTCCTGACGGTTCTTGTTTCAAAGAATTCGGACTTCAATTGAATTTTGTATACTCAATTGAAGTTCGAATCGCCAATTTACGAACCGCAGCGCTGCGGCGAGCTCGTTTTAATTAAATTTATATATATAAACTTTTAAACTTCGTTAAAATGAATTCAACTCCATTTTAACTCTATTCGAATTCTAATATTCAAACTTCATTTTAACTCTATTTGAATTTTCTTGATACAAACTCCATTTTCACTTTTATTTGAATTCTATATCACTACAGCAAAATAGATCTATTACAACGTCCATTTTACAATGGACGTTTACTGCCCGTTGTAATAGACTGCTATTACAATGGTCATTTTCCTGACCGTTGTAATGGATGCTTGTACAACACCTTTTTTACAACGGGCACATAATGCTCGCTGTAATAAGTGCTATTACAACGGTCATTTTTAGGCCCGTTGTAATAGATGTCTATTTTACAACG
The DNA here is from genome assembly GCA_030737875.1 of Allium sativum. NCBI lineage: Eukaryota > Viridiplantae > Streptophyta > Magnoliopsida > Asparagales > Amaryllidaceae > Allium > Allium sativum. The sequence goes on from CM060921.1 coordinate 783,822,908, forward strand.
GTCACAAAATGTCGGTTGTAATAGACGCCAATTTTTGTCAGTCAATAATTAATAATTGCAATACCCCCATAAAAATAATTTTGATTATTTAATAATTAATCATTAATCTTGTATTACTTATTATTAACTATTATATTATATTACTAATTACTAATCATTAATAATATTATATTATTTATTATTTATTAATATTTAATAATTAATCATTAATAATATAATATTAATCGTTTACAACTTATATTAATTAATGATTATTAATAAATAATTTCTAATTACTAATTATTATATATAATCAGTATTCCAACAAGCTTAATTTTACTTTCCAGTTATTAGTAAGTAATACTGAGTAATTAATATTAAATATAATTATTTGTAATAGAATTAACATTAATAAAATTAACATTAATAAATATAAAGTAACAATGATTATTAACTTTACCAATTATATAATAATCATTAAATTCCAATTGTAATAAACGTCTATTAGCAATTTTCGACAATCAATAATTATTAATTACAATGCTTTCCAAAAATTAATATCTATTATTTATTAATTTAACTTAATATTTATATTTCATATTTCAAAAAATTTGAAATTTTCTAAAACGTAGAAGCATGTTTGGCGCATTAACCAATACACACAAGTTTGAATTTTTCTAAAATGTAGAACAACATTAATATATTTTGATTGATTTATTTATTTTTATTTTTATTAATGAAGGAAGGACATGACATCATAAGCTAGGCAAATATGTCACAGTTAGATATATAGCATTCCAAGTTTGAAACTGATGTTATATTTGGAAACTTACATGTTTATAAAAATATTTTTGCTTGTCTTTGACGTTAATTTATACGGTACAAAATGTATGATTGTCTGCATACGTGTGTGCGCACCTTTCGTTTGAACTGCAAGCACGACAATCATATTGCAACTAAAGCCTATTACTTCTACTCACGACCCGACCCGTATAGACGTTAAAAGCCCATATTGTTCTACATTTCTAGCCGCCTCCGTATATGAAACCCTAGGGGCGTAAATCATGGCGGCTCTCCCTGGCAACATCGTTGTTCCGTCTCTCTCCCTGGCTCTCTTCTGGTTCGCGTTTTGTCATAGCCTACCCATCGATGGCCAGCGTACCACTTCACCTCGGTAGGCTCAGTCTTATGGATCGCTCCAGGAAAAAAACATCGAAATCTCAAAACGATAGAATACGATCGACCAAGATGACCAACAACAGTGACTTCACCTCGCTAGGCTCAGTCTCAGCATCTGATGGCAGAGGGCAGGGCAAGCGGTGGCTAAGTTCCGCCTTCAAGCTTTGCAATTGGCGAATTTGATTCTGATGCAACATGAATTCAAAATCGTTGTTTGCAATGGCTTACTCAAAATTAGGATAGTGGTACTGGTTGAATTAAGCCTGTCTACTTGTGGCTATGGCCGAATTGGACCTTGAAAAGGTATATTTGAATTATTTTAGTTGAATATTCCATTTTGAATTATTTCCAGGTGTGTTGAAAATGCTTTCATGGTCCCAGTTTTCTATATTAATGAATGTTTGAACTTAAATCATAAAGAGTGCACTTTCGTGACTTTAACCATTAATTTAAGGTAGGAAATACATGTATTCATTTCTAAAACTTATATTTATGGTCAAAAATTTTCTTTGAGAATTAATGTACCCTTTTTTTAAGAATACGCTCTTGTCCAAATAAAAAAAGCCATATTACGCAAAGACTCAGCTACAGAACAATGTATAATTTCTTTACCGTATACGTAGTCATAAATTCCCAATAGGAAGATAACACAATAAGCTGTAGAGGAACATGGAAATAAGGTGACATAAAATACACAAGTTGTCTTCCAACTTTGAACAGAAATAGGATAAAAGATGGGCTGGACGAGCATTGTGATATTATGTCGAACCGATTTGAACTGATTTAAGGGAATGCAATCACCACGATAGCCATACATAAGGCTCAATTGATAATTTGCTTACCTCAGACTTGACCACAAATGTAAAGAGTGCAAATTTTCTTCTTGTTTCAATCACTATATATATACATATACATATATATGTGTATGTATATGTATGTATATATATATATATATATGTGTGTGTGTGTGTGTTTGTGTGTGTGTGTGTATGTGTTTGTATATGTATGTACGTGTATTTCATTGTCAAATGTAGATGCGAGGAGATGTAAACAGTGAGCAGTTTGAAGTAAAAAAAAGTAATCTGTAAACTCTGGTATTCATTTGTAATTAGCATTAAAGGCTAATGAGAACTTATATAATTGTCTTTAGTTATGGACAGACTGAAATAAGAATTGATCCTAACGATCTTCTATTAGTTATGGAGTCAATATAGCCCATGTCAGTAAAAATTGTTGGCTTCTATTCTCAGAATCTAAAGAACCGTTTTCAAGTTTATTATTATCTCTTATTTGTTAAAAGTTCCAGTACTCACTTTCACACTTCTATTAGTATTCCACATTTCTGTGTATATTAATACTACATTAGATGTCATTTGCCCCATGTCATGAGTTGGCTTAATGTTGATACAAATCGATGTGTTTACAGCTATCATGAGTTTGGATTTTAGTCCTTTTATTTGGCTTTTTCCTTTGGTGGCGTTAAAATCTTGTAGTGCCTACTCCTGTTCCTTGTATGTTGGGGATACAAAGATGGATTTGTCCACTGTTTTAACCTTTCTACTAACTTGTCGCATACATTTATTTTTTATTTTTTATTTTTCGGTTTTCTTAACAAAAGCTGCGCAGCATACTATAAAATTAAAATGAGTTTCCTTCTTAATATTTGATTGTAGGTCCACATAAAATTCAAGGGATAGGAGTAGTTTTTATTCCAGGTGGTTTAGATGTCAATCTTATTGCTGAAACTCTTAAGGTAGTTATATCCACAAATATATGCATAGCTGTCACATATTTTTGGCCTAATACTAAATTAAATTGATTTTGAAGCATGGTTCAAGAACTCGGCCGACACCACAAAATTTCGGGGTAACTGGACCGGTGTCGGCACTCAACGGTCCGGAATCGACAAAGAAAATCGGTTTCGGGTTAGAGCAAAAAAAAAAATCAAAATCAAACCCATATTTTTCTGTAAGAAGAAGGAAAGACGAACAAATCTAGGGCAAAAGAAAAAAAAGACTAATTGCATCAATCGAGCAAAAGAAATCGAATCGTATTTATAGTAATTGAATAGTTTCGCTCTTCTTAGCTTTCATTCTCGTTCGACTGCCTTCTTTTTCAGCTTTGATCGAATTATTGCTGTGTTTCGTGCTCGCATCACTTTTTTTTTCCTTTATTTTAATCTTCGGTTCTGGAGGAGACGAGCAGTACTCGAGGGAAACGAAACTTATTTTGGGGCGTTTGAAGGAATTTGGGTCGGGCTTGGACTTATAATTAAAGAAGTGTTGGTTATTTAGGGTGTTCTATTTTTGCTGTGTTCTATTTTGGGCTGGGCTGCTTTTTCTGTTTAAGTTTGACAATTCATCTACTGCATAATTTTTGGTAACCTAAGCATGCATTAATATTCATATTAAAAGAATCCAAAAATTATAACCGATAACAAGTTCATTACCAAAATACTGAAAACAGAAATCTGAACCGAAACCGAAACTACCGAAATTTATGAAACCCGTCGAAACTAACAAATTTTCAAATGGCCGAAACCGAGACCGAGTTCTTGAACCTTGTTTTGAAGCTTCATACTTAGGTAATGTCTACCATATCACATAGGTAGTTTTTCTATCTCGCAAATGTAGAGTACAAAAAAAAACGACTATGTACTAAATTAGATGGGAATTAAACATTCGTCACCTAGCAATTTTTGTTGTTTTCACACTTTGGATTCCATTTCCTGTTTGTGTATAATTCAAAATAAGAACAAAAAAATCACCCTGTTTTTGAAGCCAATCTACATACTTACAACAAATTTTACAATCGGTCTAGCTTTGACTCCTTGGAATCACATATTTTATCCTTTATATAAGCGACAGCAACACCCTCCCTCTTCCAGCACAGCATACTTTTACCTTTAAACATATGGACTATTTCCCCAGGTTTCAAGTGAGGAAGCAATGGAAGTGGCAAAACAACTTGCTCTACAAGAAGGGCTTTTGATGAGTTTCTAACTCAGTAACGGTAAGTCCAATTTGTGGTTAAGATTGATATCTATCAATTAGTATCAAACACAGAGTCAGGCTGCTTGCTAATTTATCAACTCTAGGACCGTTTATATACAAGCTTTTGAGAATAGAAATGCATTGTATTACCACATATTTTATGTTTTAAATAAAAATGGGCAGACATGGATTCTAGCTCTTGTTGTTTTTTAGATTCTGCTGCATGATTATCCATTCCCTGAAGGACCTAAAAATTAAAATAAGGGGATAAAAGGTATGTTCTCTCTACTATTATTATTTCCCGATTATTCTATTTTTTTTGTTAACATTTGCAGTGTTGATATTTGGCAATTTGGAGGATACATCCTTAAGATTCCACTAACCAACCAACTTCCAGTTTCCTAAAGTCCAGTCATAAGGTTGTACATTTCAATTTAAACGGTGTATATATGAGTATCATTTGAGTGTATGTGCAACGTTTCAAACAACTCAAGTGAATAAGTATGCATATTGTATACATAGAGAAATCAAGGTTTGGACCCAGTGTTTTGTGCTGTTATTAACAGGGTCTTGAGGGTAACGATTTTGTTTATAATTAATCTAAAGTTGATTGTATGATATGATATTGGAACTATTTGATAGTCACATTTATGTTTTGACAGATGGATAATATTGGAACTAATGTGAGTACAATTTGCATGTATGTTGCATTAATGGTTTTTTTTATTTATAATTATGTATATTTTTAACAACGGGCAAAACCTGTTGTTATATGATATTGTAGACAGTTTACCAAGTAGTATATTACCACGGTCCTAGACTGTTGTAATATACTGTATTACAACGGGTAGAAGCCGCTTGTAATTAATCAGCTATTAGAACGGGTTTATACCCATTGTCATATAGTCCGTGCACGTGATAGAGGCGCACGTATTACAACGGGTATTTACGACAGTCACTGACCGTTGTAAATTGGAAAGGACCTATTACGACGGAGCATATTCGGACGGGCTATGGCCTGTTGTGAAAAGCATACAACAACGGTTTTTGCTCGTTGTAAAAGGACTGTTTTGTTGTAGTGTATTCAAATTCCAAATTCAGTTTTATTTTAATTCTATATTCAAATTCCAATTCCTTTTCTATTTGAATCCTATATTCAAATTCCATATTTTAAATTCCATTTGAATTGTATATTCAAATTTTATAGTTTAAATTCCATTTGAATTCTATATTCAAAGTCTTTCTCAATTCTCTTATTCAAATTCTATTTCAAATTCCCTTATTCAAATTCTATTTGAATCCTCTTATTTAAATTCCATGGTTTAAATTCCATTGTTTAAATTCCATTGGATTCTATATTTCAGTTCCATAGTTAAAATTCCATTTTCAATCTCCGTTTGAATTTCTATATTCAAATCTATTTTCAAACTTCATTTATTCATTCTTTAAACAAGTCTCGATTTCAATTCCTTTTGAAATCGATATTTCTACTTTTGGAAAATAGATTTCCCTTTACCATTTCACATTTGTATTTTTATTTCTGAATTATCCAATGATAATTCTTTTCACTTCATTTATAAACTTCGTTTATAAAGGAACCACTCGTTTTATTTTTCAAAACAAGTTTATATTTCAAATCTATTTAAAATTCAAATTCTATATTTTAAAAAATTAGAATTTCCATTTTAAATCTCAAATACCCCTTTCAGGGTATTTTATAAATTAACACTTAGGCCCAATGATATTTAAACACCAAACAACCAATTATTTATTTCATGTTTTCTAACACATCATATATGACAGTATATATGCAAATAAATAAACAAACAGATAATATGTTTTTGAGGAACCTAGTCGGATTCCTCCAACCAATTTTCCTGCACCCACAGACGTTAGTCAACATAGTAATACCCATCTTGCTTCGAGGCAGGATATCACGGTATGAAGGTCATCCACTAATATATATTTGTGGGGCGCATAGGGAAATCATCCGCTATGAAACTGCGGGCATCCGCTAATGAGACTGCTGGAATCCAACCAATCATAAACCCAATATATATATATATATATATATATATATATATATATAATAGTCAACCCTAAATAACTAATATATTTAAAGCAACCAGAAAAATCCAAACAAGCAACAACAATTATTTTTAACAACATAAAAATAATTCTAATTAAGGTGAGTGAGATTTACTCACCAAAATTCTTAATTGTCGAATACCCATTAAATCCTGTATCGTCGCTGCTACGAAGTACTCGAGTTGAAATTTGTCTTGTACCTATGATTTATTTAATACAGCGATTAAACGATTTACTAATTTAAATGGTCTATTAACAAATAAATTAAGTATTCTTTTCATATTTAAATATTAGAAAAACATATACCTAATACTCTTGCAAATCCGATCACTACGAAGTATGTCTTCAACAACCATAAAATACTATCCTATTCTACTTCGACATTCAATTAAACAGCATAAAGCCATCCTACCAGAACTATACACCAATGCTGCGAACCTCATTTCAGTCACTACACTGGACCAACACCCTTCACCGCTACTGCAAAATGGACACCACGGTGCTTCTGTATTGCCTCAAAAATCCTTCACCTTGTACTATCCCGCCCCATCTCTAATCGATAGCCCACATCAGGTCTTGAATTCACCACGCCTGAATCCAATTTTCAACAAACCCAATTCGAACTTCCAAATTTCATACTGCCGCACTAACCTCACACATCGTCATCATCCCTCAAAGTTCAAACCCCAAACTCACAAATAAATCCAACAATGACCAAGCGCATTCCTCCTCATCCCAAAAACATGAACACTGACTTTTCTTCTGTAAGCGCGGTTTCCAGTTTCGCATGTTGGCAACGGGAGGACATCAATAACTTCCCTCCCTTTTCGAACAGGGGAAATCACGACATCCTTCAATTGATTCTCAGCAAAAATCCAAACCCTAAATCACGTCGCTCGAACAACAAATCCTCGAAAATAGCGATCCCCAAATCTTCTCGGCGTTGATGGCCAAAATCGCGCTCCAGGCCTCACGATATCGAAGTACTACATCACGCATTGAAATCCGCGCGTTACCCTAGGCGACACCGTTGATCAAAGTCCTTGTTGTGAGCATCTCCATATGCAATCATTTTCCCCAGATTCCAGAATGCAGTCGAGGCCTTGGGATCTCATGGTTTTTATAAAGGAAGGAATGGACAAATAAAAGGCCACGAGTTGTTTCCATTAGTGGTGAGAAAAAGGGCCAACGAGTTGTTTTAGTTTGTGGTGGTAAAGGAAGGAAGGGGTTTGTTTTGTTTTGGTAATAAAGCAAGGCACGGTTTTGCTTTTATTTCTCCTTGTTGTTTCATTTCCGTCCACAAACGAAGATAGTTTATTTTTATTTTATTTAAACTGCTATCCTTTAATTTAAATTATCGCGTTGATTCTGAACTCCTTACTGAACCCAACAACTATCAATTCTAGGGTAATACCCCTATTTCGAACCCACTGGGATAAGTATCGAAGTCCAGATCGATCATCTGGAACAGATATTAATTTAAATCGATATATTTTAAATTTAAAACAAATAAATTCTTCAATAATAAAATTATTATTATCGCTTTTATATTCAAACAGAACCGACACTGATTATCTGAATCATTTCGATTCAGTTTTAACTTCAAATTTATTTATTGTTTTCGTATTCGTCAAATTAATATATTCGATATTAAATCGAAATCGATTATTTAATTGATAACTTAGTATAAAATTCCATTTATATTATCCACCCAATATTTAAATCCGTATTAAATATTTAAAATTAACCCATAAGAATCCGGGTCATTACAGGTACGGTATTGGGTTTTGGAACGGTTTGGAACTCAACCCCAAATTCAATTCGACAAAATAAAAATAAAGACAACACTTTTATAAAATATTATATATTTACACACATATTTCTATATACGTAAACACACAATAAATTTATACAATATATATTTTTGAAATTCAATGCACATTGCAAACACACAACGCAGATTATAACAGTATATATATTATAAATTATACATAAACACACAAAAAATCCTTTTTCAAAATAGTGTGTGTATATATATATATTTAATATAAACGTATAAACAGTAAAACTAATATATACCTATATATTTACAATTCGACGCATTCCAAATCACCTACATAATTATATATATATATATATTAAATTATAAAGCACCAAACGATATATATTTTAAACTTCATACAACGCAAACACACACAAATAAAACCTTTAAACACACACACACACACACACACACACACACATATATATATATATGTATGTACATAATTTATATTAAAACAAACACATACACACACACCGTACACACAACACAAATAATAACATATATATTATAAATTTTAAAAACACCCAAAACCAATTATATAACTATATATACCATGTATAAGCACACAAATTATATAAATATGTATTTATATGTATATATTTAAAATTCAACACACACCAAAATGTTTTATAGATTATATATTATATAACAAAAAAAAACTTTGTTATACAAATATATATATATATATATATATATATATATTCATATATAAACTCACATAAGAACAACCGAAAATATATATATATATATATGCATATTTTTTCAAAGTAAATTTCCAATAAAACTCACACAAAAACCATATATTTATATTCTAATATTATAATATATATATTTTTATACATGATACACGTATTGAAATCACTCACGCAGTAATATAAATATATGAAAGAACCACTCATGCACATAAACACTACACCACATCACGCATAAATACACGCAAGCACAAACCCAAAAGTACATAGACTCATGCACCCATAACCATACACACACAAACTCATTCGCACGCCAAAATCACACAGGGGTCATGGTGCTGGTCTTCGGCTGAGGCCTGGGAGGCGGGCTGGGCGGAGCTTGGTTGGTGTTGGCGTTCACCTAATGGCGGGGTAAGAGAGTGGTGGCGGATTCTTCACGTGGGAGTGGGGATAAGCAGTAGGGGAGAGACGCGATGGAGAAGTAATGAAAACAGGCGTTGGGAGGAAAAGGAAATGAGATGGCAGATTTACAAAATGGGGAGAAAGAGAAATGAAGCAATGGTTTTGAGAAATGGAGACAGTCTAAAATTTTATTTATATATACGAAAAGCTGCTGATGTATAAATATATAAAAAGAAAACAAAAATAAACTGACATGGTTCATATTTAATTTCTTGGGACCATGCGTATTTTGGAAAGAATTGAATGCTTTGTATAATTAACAGGCAAGAGGCCAATGGCAATGAATGGTTAGAAAGGCACTGTTTGAAGACAAACAAATTTTCATTTGAAAGAGCAGTTATTAGCAAAATAAAAGGTGCATCATAAATATAAATTTTGAAACTTCCCTGTGACTCTTAACCAAACAAAGTTGTTTGATTTCAAAAATAACAAACGCACACGTTTACTAATGGAAACATAATGATTTTTTTTAGGAAGCGAAATAAAATATATTTTTCACAAATCTAGGGAACAAAAGGGAAATGAATGAAGGGAGATGACTGGTTTTAATTTTTTGAAAATAATGAACGTGCAATGAAAGAAATTACACTAATAAATGAACGTTAACTTTTAAAAAGTTAAATATTGATTGCAAATAAAAGGAAATATAAATTTTCAATTCAAAGAATGCACGGATTTGGCAATAGAAGAAATAAAGAATGGGAATCGAATGTGAACGTTAAGACATGGTATGAATTAATTTCAAGCAAAACAAACGTTTCATTCTTTAATTTCGAAAGTGGAAAATGACTTGCAAACGAACAGAAGTGCACGTATATGGTATGAGTTCAAACGATGTATTGGAGAATTAAATACGAGCCAAAAAGGGCAACGACAAGAAAACTAAATATAATTTCACAAATTTTAACATTAATTAATTAACAGGCTAGGCAATGTACGTTTAACAAATGATACGCAAATAAAATAAATAATAGACAGTATATAAGGGGAAAAAATCCCAAAAAAAAAAATAATAATAAATTATTAAATAAAATACACCTAAAATTGCGGTTGTTACATCTTTAGAGCATGATTGGGACAAAGTCTAAAAGAAGACCATTGCCAAGTAAGTTCTATGTTATTCTCAACAGTTTCTTTCGTTAACAAATCACACTTATTATTAATTGTTTATTAGCTTAGGCTTTAACAATATCCACATGCATCATTGCAAAAAAATAATACGTAAAATGATGTTAAGTCCATCGAACTCTATTTAACTTACTCTTTATACTAAAAAAAGTTGAGTGTAATGCTTCACTCACGAGTTGTTATAAGAAAAAAAACTATGTTGGGTTCATTGATCTGCACTATTTTGCTATTTATGTCCCAGGTTTTATTTTTGTTGAGAATCTGCAGTTTTAACTGCGAACTACAATTGGAAAAACTTGATTTTTGTTTGAATTGAAGGTTGCTTAAATTTTGTGTCTTTGCATTGCAGATCTAAAAGCTTTTTAAAAAAATGTTGAAAATAATTGGAGGCTACATTGGAAGATCTTGGCTGCATGGAAAGATCATATGGTTTCACTCCTACTATAATAATTGGCTGAGAGAAATATTCACAGGTGCAGAACTTGCTGTGGTTCTATGAGACAATCAATATTTCATTCTTACCTAGATCATAATAAGTCAAAGCTATGTTTTTGTGGAAAATTTTGGAGTTCAAGCTGAATTAGCCCAACCTTCAACTCGTGAATGCACATTATTACTGACCCACAGTGGTTCAATCAATGATATTATATATACTAATTAAATACCATTATCTACATGAACACAGACTACTTGCTATCACTTCATTTGTTTTATACGTGTTAAGTAGACTCTTATATGTTTCCTATGGATTGCACAATGAAGAGGGCCACATTAACTACTACTCGTATTTGCATATTATGGCCATTAATTTCTTTAAAATTCTAACACGAACAAATGAGTATAATTACTGATATTAATATGAGGAAAATCACAATGGAAAAAGCTGCAGAACTATATCATAATGGGGAATGCCATAGCTGATGAATACATAATTGCTTAACAAACATTTTATAACATCAATAGGTATATGGCTAAAGTCCAGCATATTTCTGTATTTATATAAGTTCTATTCATAGGATTGCAATCATACGACTGCTAACTAATTTCAAGCTATTTTTTTATGAAGAACTCTTGAATTTCGTAAGTGATATTTGATTTGCTTAAGTTGCATGTTACCATTGGATATTCTTTTTATGTAACCGAGATGGGTATCTTTAGTGATAGACAGAGCTTTATGTATTGTCATGTTCAGTTCATGTACTATGATGAAAGGCACCAACACTGAGTTTATCATCTAAATGAAGAATAATAAATTATTGCAAATTTTAGCTTGTTTGAAATCATATATTAATTGAAGCATAAAGGTTAGATAAGAGTACAAACGTTTATATATGAAATCATGTGTCATAACCTTCTATATTTATGTTTTTCATTTGTTGGTGTGTTTCTTGGTTCCAAAAGATAATTCTTTTTTAAATAAATAACTGTATTTAATACTGAATGGACTACTCTAAAATTCAAGTAGCATCACTGTTTGGCACCGACAGGTCGTTAAAGGCGTACTAGTTCTTGTAGAATTATGCGCTACAGATTCATTCGCCGAATGAATCATTTCCTTGAGAAAATGGTGCAAACAGGATTTGTGGTGTCCAAAACTTCCCAACTATTGGATTATTTGATGGCAACTTCCACTAAAATATAGAAGAAAGGCATAATAAATATACAAAACAAAATTTCCTAACCATTTGACCAACTAAAAAGGAAACAAAAAGAAACTATTCTCACATGAAAGATACTATTAGTATGTACTGAAAGTGACACCGATGAATAATTAGAGCGGTTCATTCATTTGAAAGTGCAATCTAGAGTGATAATTAATGCATTATATAGCACTTATGTTATCAAATAAATGATTTATCTACGCTCTTCAATTGTATGTTTTCCATAACACTAACAGAACTCTTTAAATAGTTTTTGTACTAAAATTTTGTAGTAATGATTGATTAAAAGCAAGATCACAACAACAATGTAGTGATAGTTGGCATGGTAACACATTATAGTAAAAATGAATTAAAACTTGTAGGTGCTTTATTCTGATATATTGTTTCTTTCAGTAGATTTATATATCTTAGATTTTGGTCACAGTTTCTTTAATCTGCTCGCTGTATTTCATTTATTCTGAAATTATTTCATTCATGATCAGTCATTGTAAATGAATGAAATACAGTGAGCAGATTAACGAAACAGTGACCAAAATCTATGATGTAGAAATCTACTGAAAGAAAAAATATATCATAATAAAGCACCTATAGGTTTAATAATTAATTTTTATTATAATGTGTTCCCATTCCAACTGTCACTACATTATTGTCGTAATCTTGAATTTAATCAATCATTACTGCAAAATTTCAATATAAAAATTGTTTAAAGAGTTCTATTAGTGTTAAGGAAAACATACTATTGAAGAGCGTAGATAAATCATTTATTTGATAATATAAGTGCTATATAATGAATCGATTTTCACTTTAGATTGCATTTTCAAATGAATGAGACGCTCTAATTATTCATCTGTGTCACTTTCAGTACTTACTAATAGTATCTTTCATGAGAGAATAGTTTCTTTTTGTTTCCCTTTTTAGTTGGTCAAATGGTTAGGAAATTTTGTTTTGTATATTTATTATGCCTTTCTTCCAGATTTTAATGAAAGATGACAACAAATAATCCAATTGTTGGGAAGTTTTGGACACAACAAAATCTAGTTTCTACCATTTGCTCAAGGAAATGATTTATTCTGCGAATGGATCTGTAGCGCATAATTCTACAAGAATTAGTACGCCTTTAACAACCTGTCGATGCCAAACAGTGATAATGCTTCAATTTTAGAGTAGTTCATTCAGTATAAAATACAGTTATTATTTTTAAAAAAATAGCTTTTACAACCAAGAAACAAACCAACAAATGAAAAGAAAAAAAATAGAAGGTTATGACACATAATTTCCTATATAAACGTTTGTACTCCTATCTACCCTTTATGCTTCAATAATGTATGATTTCAAACAAGCTAAAATTTGCAATAATTTATTATTCTTCATTTAGATGATAAACTCAGTGTTGGTGCCATTCGTCATAGCACATGAACTGAACAGGATAATACATAAAGCTCTGCCTATCACTAAAGATACTCATCTCGGTTAAATAAAAAGAATACCCAATGATAACATGTAACTTAAGCAAATCAAATATCACTTACGAAATTCAAGAATTCTTCATAAAAAATTAGCTGGAGCTTGGTTAGCAGTCATATAAATGCAATCCTATGAATAGAACTTATATAAATACAGAAATATGCTGGACTTTAGCCATATACCTATTGATGTTATAAAATGTTTGTTAAGCAATTATGTATTTCATCAGCTATGGCATTCCCCACTATAATATAGTTGTAATGACAAGGAATTTCGCTCGATCCGAATCAGTCGTTAAACCGATCTAGACCGTTCGAAACCCCTGATCGTTGAGAACAAGACAAATCAGAACCCAACGGAAGAACATTTCATTGTTATTACAACAATTACATCAGATACAAGAATATACAGAGTATAAATGAATAAATTACATTCGATAAATATCAGAGATTACAATAAATTACATCGCAGCCGAAAAGTAATATAAAGGACAACTGAAGGTGATATACAGATACAGAGCTTTTCGGATATCATTCCAGCTATAAACCAGGATCCTGTGAATATAAATCTGCAAAACCAAAACTACTAGCTGCCCGTGCGGAAAATAGGGGCACCCAGAGTTTATGTTAAAACAATAAACTCCAGGTCAGTCATGTGACTGGTGTGAGAACTAAAACAGTTATTTAAAACTTTACTTTAAAAGAGAGTAATTCAAGGGACCACGCCGTATAACACGGAACGGGTTTCCTCCCATGAATACCAGTGCATATCAATAAACAACGCAATGCTTTTTCGAAAAATGAAGCTATTAAAAGACCCAGGTCCCATCACACAATGCAACGCAAGCCGGAGGATAGGGTTTTCCCTTATAATAGCCAAACATGCTTGGTACGTTTAAAACAAATCATTTGATACTATAATAAGTGTATAGTGTCAAAACAATTTCAATCATAAATATAAATCATAGACGGCATGGGTACCATATATCATGTCGCCATACTAGTTCTACAATTAAAACCGCAATACACGTATTGGAAATTGGATTTCCGTCATGAGTCGAGGCAAGGGGGCAAGCTCCTCTCCGCGTTCGAGACACTCTAGCAAATGCCTCACGACTACACACTCTGGGCAATCCTGGATCCTCCAAGGCCGGTCCTCACTTACGTTAGAGGATTAGTTATTCCTGAACACACGTTTCCCGGTCCTTACAAACCTATAATCGAGGCGCCTCGCATTCCAACAACCACATAGGTGAAAAGTATATATATGTCAGGGCTGGTAAGTCACTGACACCACCATAGCTAGAAAGAAACGTCATGCACTCCTTGGGTCCTTATCCCGTTTTTGACTCATACCGAGGTGTGAGGCTCGCGAATCCACGCTATACACAAAGCTACGCCACAAAGGCCGTGCTTTGATCATCAACCACAAGACTTTGTTTTTCAACAGAAGCCTTGACAATTGCAACTCAGCGTGCCACACAGGCAATTCATGCCATGCGATTGATATCTATCGATATATAACCTCTAAGCTCGTACGTCTCAGAGAAGGGCGTTAAGCAAAAGAACAAATTCTCCGCCCCCAAACAGATATATATTTAACAGAAATCAATCAACACAGAATAAAATCCAATGTCAGACACACAATCCATTTACAAGTTCATTCTGGGTCTGAACGAAACCGGAGGCACTTTCCTCGCATATCCATCCATCTCCAAGTACGTCTGGACGACAACCAACTGATTCCCTCATCTTGGGTGTACAGCCCAATCAAGATCATCAGTAATCACCCAAACGATGTGAAGACTTCCGGTCTTCAACCACCGTCTTCATCTTCGACATATCGTCGAATCGGTTATTCAGAATGGGTATAAACCCGGCCTTTCCGAACAACCCGCATATATTAAAGACAAATGTTACACAAACACAACATACGCCTCATTCCAATTCCACATTCTTAGGGAAAGGCTCCCATTAATTTTATCCAGGATAAATTCTTTAAAATTTATCCTTTAATCTTCCTTTGGATGTCGTTTCAAACCAAATTATGGTTTTCTAGACTAGTCGAGATTAGCGAACCACACCGAAGTAATTATTTATTTTATTTCCCAATCCCAACCTATTCATCCCATGAAGCAAAACTGGTAATACTCCATATCTAACATCGGGGTGTTATTGGTAAAATTAATTACCATTTCACGTTCAAATCTAATTAAAGATTTAACTATCGCTTTGGAGCAAAACTGGCGATAATCCATTCTCGCTCATTTCAAAATTTGATAATTTAGATTTTAGATGCACATTTCAACCTAATTGCAGATTCGTTAAAACTCCTTTTACTGGGTTAAAGAACTAATGTTATTTAAAACACAGTTCACGAAAAACCCAAATCACATTCTATTTATTATCGGGTTAAAGAGCAAGTGTTATTTAAAACACTGTTCACGATAAACCCACAAATCAATTCAATTTAAAACCCATTCAAATCCAATTTATTTATTTAAAATAAACTGGTTTAATTTTAGTTCAAAACTAGTTCATTTCGATAAAAATCTATTTTTATCTTTTCAAATAGGGAGTCTTAATCCCAATTTTTCCCCAAATCATTTCTTATGATTTTACACAAATTATTGATATTTTTAATAATTTTATCAAGGCCCCAATAGTCGATTTCCCTCAACGGCCATCGAACTGCACTTACAACGACCTTTTCCAAGTTTGATTTGGACGTATCTCCAAATCCAACCGTTAGATTTCGAATTTCTAATATTCGTTAGAAAGCTCTTTTCGATATAAACCCAACGGTTCCAGTTTTAGGAGAATCCGACGGTCGGATCTCCCGTAATGTCCATTTGAAATAAATGGTCGAAATCCGCGAACTACCGCGGCGCAGCGCGTTCTATTCAGGACATTATATTATATATATAATATATATTTCATCGATTTTTATTTAAAACGAATTTTATAAATCGTTTTAAATTCGTTTCAAAAACAATTTCAACTTCCATTCCAATTCAAATCAAAATTAAATTTTTCCTTATAAATTCGTTATAAAATTCATTTCTTTTCAATTCAAATTTCAATTCAATTTGAATTCATTTCAATTCAATTCGAATTCGTTTTCAATTCAATTCGAATTTGTTTTATATTCAATTCATTTTGAAATCGTTTTATATTCAATTCATTTCGAAATTGTTTTATATTCAATTCAAATTGGTTTTCTATTCGATTCAATTCAAATTTCATTTCAAAATATTCGATTTCGAAATCACTTTTCAATATTTATTTTAAAATGAATAAAATCGATATAAGTATCGTTCACGTCAAAATGGTGCCAATCTAATCAACTTGGCTTCATATATTTCTATTTTCAAATATTCTATTTCAAATATTTCTATTTCAAATATTTCTATTTCAAATAGTTCGTTCAACACATGACTAATCTCAACGGATGAGTACGGTCAACACATGAACCTTTATTTTATAGTGATAAAGATATAAATTTTATTATTAAAATATTTCGTTCAACACATGACTAATCTTAACGGATGAGTACGGTCAACACATGAACCTTTATTTTATAGTGATAAAGATATAAATTTTATTATTAAAATATTTCGTTCAACACATGACTAATCTCAACGGATGAGTACGGTCAACACATGAACCTTTATTTTATAATATTCTTTATTTTCTAAATTGGAATGAGGCCCAATCAATCACCATATAACGTCAATTATATGGATTTTCATACATCACACATATATAATAGCATTGAAAAATAATCAACCATCAACCAAAGTGCACTACACTGTATAAGCATCAAATATAGATATTTAACGCTTATAACAGCCTGTCAATCAATCGATCGACATATTTAATCAATCAGGATGAGTGAACTTCAAATTTCATCCCAACACCCGTGTGGGGTTTCAAACAATCAAACACAGATTTTATTTGTGCAGTTGGGCGATGTGTAAAATTTATCGGCCCAATCAATATCAGTCAAATAGGTGTACATAAACAAACCGTCCGGTTTGTAAATGAATATTTTATTTTATTAACTTCCACGTTAAAAATTATATTTTTAACGATAAAATATTTTATTTTAACACATGAATTTTTATTCAGTTCATTTACACAATAAAAATGATATTTTTATTTTTCTAACATATTTTAGAAAATTTCGGCGGCATAACGGCACGATACTAGAAACGGGACAAGGCCTAGCCTTATCCCCGGTCTAGTGAAGGACCACGCCATTCACACATCAATCAATCCATTCTATTTCACCAAACAACTCAAATTTCAATCAAATATTCTAACTAATTTTTGCAATTAAACAAACAAGTCTATGGTCTGTGGACGATTGTGTCGGGTGCTACTAAACACCGTCTGCATCCTAGTATATATATATAACTAGAAAAAGAAATTGAAGAGTGAGAAGTTCTCACCAATAGCTATCCAATACCACGACTCTTCTCCTATAGAAATCTTCATCGTTCTCGCCTTTTTGTCACCTTCGTTGCCCGTATTCTCTAAATATGTAAAAATTGAATTTTTACTTCGCTTTTCAATATATAAAAATCGAATTTTTACTTTGTTATTCAATATATAAAAATCGAATTTTTACTTCGCTATTCAATATATAAAAATCGTATTTTTACTTTGTTATCATGTATATAAAAATCGAATTTTTACTTTGTTATCATGTATATAAAAATCGAATTTTTATTTTGTTATCAATATATAAAAATCGAATTTTTCTTCGTTATTCAATATATAAAAATTGAATTTTTACTTCGTTATTCAATATATAAAAATCGAATTTTTACTTCGTCGCTATGCATTTAAAAATCCTATTTTTATAATTGCTCCATATGGATAAAAAAATTATTTTTACAACGGTGCTATATAGATAAAAATTTTATTTTTATCACGCTATTCCCTATATAAAGATTTCGCCTTTTCAAAAATATTGATTTCGCCTTTTCAAAAATATAGATTTCATCATTATAAAAATCACCACTTTATTTCAACGTATATATAATATAAATCAGATTTTTATTTCGCTACATATACAAAGATGATATTTTTATATTCTCTATCTCATAAAGATTACATTTTTATAGTTCCTATTATGTAAAAATCATATTTTTAACCCACTACATATGTTTAAAAATCATACCTTTTTAATGTTAAAAATCACACCTTTTTAATGTTAAAAATCATACCTTTTTAATGTTAAAAATCACACCTTTTTAATGTTTAAAAATCATACCTTTTTTTTCCACTGTTTATCACGTCGAGGGGGGGGGGTCTGCGCGGAGGAAGGGGGGAGGGGAAATCGAGCTCAGGCCGGCAGCGTTGGGGTAAAGGGGGGGGAGGCTGCATCGCGTCCGAGGTGGGGTCGGGGTGTGGTCTGGTACCTGCGGCGGCGGGATGGGGTTTCGTGGGGGGTCGCGCTCGAACTGGAGGAAATGGGGGAGGCGCGGTCGAGCCTGGCGGAGGGCGATGGTGGTAGGCGCGACGTGGAGGGAGGGACGGCGAGGTCATCGATCGGATTGGGGATCGGGATTTTTTTGTTTTTTTTTCTCAATTGAAAATGATTTCAGAAAGGGGGGGGGGGGGAGGGCAGAGTATAAGGAAAGGAGAGAAAGGGTTTATTTTATTTTTTTATTATTTAATTTTCCACAAAAAAGCAACTTTTATTTTCGACCTCAAAACGGGGCCCACCGCCTGTCGTCCATAGCGTTTTACCTCCATTCCGAACACAATGGGATATGTATCGGAAGCTGATTTGATCGTTTCGATCAGTTTTCATCAAAATCAACATATAACTCTATATATTGAATTTGAACGCGCATTTCAATTTACCGGGGTCACGTACGAACTCTAAAAATTGCAGAAAAATATTTTCTAGCTTCGTATTGATGATACGGTCCTAACAAAACTAGTTTTGTCGAATTCTAAGACCGTTGGAAAAATGGCCATTTTCCAGTCGATTAAAATCAACTGAAACTGGTCAAACGCGTTTTCCTTCGCCACACTCACATATTAATTCGAAAAATTATGAAATTTGGAATCTAACAATAATTTGACATCACGGATCCAACCAAAGTGGTTTCGTCGAAATCCGAGGTCGTTTGCAAAATTTCCATTTTTAAGGGCCTGAATTCCATAGCGACTATTCAGAATTTTCAACTGGACATATCTTTTGATTCCCGCTATGAAATTTCGATTTTTCGGACTCGTTGGAAAGATATCATCAATTAGATCCTACTATTTTTGGTTTCGCTAAAATCCGGATTGTTTTGCCCCCGGTACATTCAATTGAAGTTTGAAATTGAATTATCGAACTACCGCGCCATTTTCAATTCTATTTATAATTAAAATAAAATTATTTATATTCTAACGACGACGCGTATAATATATACGTTCGAATTATATTAAAAATAAATTTCTCGTCGATATTATTTAAAATAATCTATTTTAAATATTCAAAATTCGCTAAAATTGCCAAAATAAAATTTTTAAACTGGCCCAGATTTTCCGGGTTATTACAATAGTTCTGCAGCTTTTTCCATTGTGGTTTTCCTCATATTAATATCATTAATTATACTCATTTGTTCATGTCAGAATTTTAAAGAAATTAATGGCGATAATATGCAAATACGTAGTAGTTGAAGCGGCGCTCTTCATTGTGCAAGCCATAGGAAACATATAAGAGTCTACTTAACACGTATAAAAAATATGAAGCGCTAGCAAGTAGTTTGTGTTCATGTAGATAATGCTATTTAATTAGTACATATAACATCACTGATTGAACCATTATGGGTCAATAACAGTATGCATTCACGAGTTGAAGGGTGAGCTAATTTAGCTTGAACTCCTAATTTGTCCACTAAAATATAGCTTTAACTCATTATTATCTAGGTAAGAATGAAATATTAATTGACTTATAGAACCACAACAAGTCCACACATGTGAATATTTCTCTCAGCCAATTATGACAGTAGGAGTGAAACCATATGACCTTTCCATGCATCCAAGATGTTTTTATGCAGCCTCCAATTAAGTTTAACATTTTTTTTAAAAATCTTTTAGATTTGCAATGCAAAGACACAAAATTGAGCAATTTTCAATTTAAAAAAAAATCAACTTTTCCAGTTGTAGTTCGTAGTTAAAACTACAAATTTTCAATAAAAATAAAACCTGGGACATAAATAGAAAAATAATGCAGATCAATAAAGCCAAAACAATATTTTTTTTCTTATAACAACTCGTGAGTGAAGCATTACACTCAACTTTTTTTAGTTTAAAGAGTAAGTTAAATAGCGTTTGATGGACATAACGTAATTTTACATATTATTGGGGGCAACGATGCACTCGATATAGTTAAAGCCTAAGCTAATAAAATAATAATAATAAGTGTGATATGTTAATGAAACGAACCATTAGGAATAGCATAGAACTTACTTGGCAATGGTCTTCATTTATAATTTGTCCTAATCATGCTCTAAAGATATCGAATGGAACTTTTTGGGTGACACAAATAACCACCAATACCAACTTCTGCAAAGGTTGTTGCAAAAGGATTTTGTTTGGCCGTTATCTCATCCAGTAAGAGTATATTGTCCACCAACAACTTCTCATGTGTTGATGGCATAGATTTCCCATGCATAATGGAAGATATTGAATCTCTACACACGTTAGCTATTGCAATGACATCTAGATTAAGATTCAAGATTTCACATTTTTGTTGATTAGCGGCACCGACAGAATTCAATTGAGCAGCAACATTATTGATCCGGTTTCTCCCAGCACTTTCATGACATGTACTACTTCCTCCTTCAATCAAAGTCACATTTGATACGTGATCTCCTTGACCCATCTCTGTGACCAAGCTAACCAATCTCTTCAATGTATCATTCATATTTTCCAATTTATTCTCCATATTTTCCATCTTATTTTTCTATTCTTCTGTGTCCCCTTTAGTTTTTTGAGTTGTTTACATGCAATAGCACAAGCTTTAACTTGGGCTCTTGATATCTTTGGTCCCAACACTTGGAGATAGACCCTTTTTATCCTTGCCAAACGCTTGTAATAAAATGTCTTCATCCAGTCACAACTCTTCTTCTTCACTATCATTGATTGTTTCCTTTGCTTTTGCAGTTTTATCCTATAATATGATAAAGACTTGAGATGACATATCTAAAATATCTAAGTTATTATTTGTATAACTTACGAAGTATATATAAGTGTTATTCGATATTGTCCCATCTTTTCTTGTATGAGTTTTTTTCCATACTTGACGATGTGTGATTACTTTTGATGGATTTTCACTAGCCTACAACAAAAATAATCATTATATATGAAGTTAAGTTACAAAAAGATATTAATAAAAAAATAAAGTTATAAAAACTAGAAAATGAAATAAATAGTCCCACAAGTGTGCATGATTTCAGTAAATTCCCATGAACAGCTGAAATATATAGAGTTAAGACTCGCATCCTAAAGTGAGATAGACTGATGATTATACAATAAGCATCATTTTTGTATAAGCTGGTACTAAAGGTGAGTCTGTTCCATCTAATCAAATTATTAGAAAGTGGTATTAGATTGTATTAAAGTGTGCATCACTATAGCAAAATCACATGCCTAACACTGAAATTAACTTCTGCCTACAACTAGAAAACCAACCACAATACTCAACCATATTAACAAACACAGACAAGAACCAAATCCTTATGCCCGAGCTTCTCATTTTTATTAACCGAGACTACAATAAAAGTTGGTCCTAAGTTATATTGACATATTTCTGCTTAGCTTTATCCTAGATTCTCATTTTATTAACTTAGATATAATGATATACCAATATTCTTATATTTTATTTTGTATCTCATATATTTATCTGCCCCACAACTGTGAATAGTAGTAGTTTGCAAATGCATACTTATACATGCTTTTTTGTTTACCCGAGATGCGATACTTCAGTGGTTCATATTTATATGTTATTGATATATGTTCATATTTTTAAGGTTAATTATGGGTATTTATTAGTCATTTCTTGAATCACTATGTCTTTCAGTTGGGTGTGTGTGAAAACAAAAATATATCAAATCTGAACTCATTTTTGAGACATGCTTATGCTTTTGTTTAAAAATAGTAAGTGTACCATTCAAGACTTATTTTTTTAATGAATTATATTTCATATGTTATAAGACATATAAGCATAAGTTCATATGTGTGTTGTTAGTTCCAGTAATGACTTAGAAGATATGAATTATAAATCTTTTATATGCGCTAATACTTTAAATAACAGCTTATCAACACACATTACCTTCTTTATAAACACTAACACATACATACTCTAGATAAATTAACATGTACACTTACAAACAATATATGCAACATGCACATGAAGTTTTTCACTATATATAGACTCAGAACTACCAAGTTATCAATACAAGCTATTTTTCTCCATTACATGAACTTGCTCTTTGCTCTCGGAGACATATGTTATTTTTATTTAATAAAGCAACATTTAAATACATTTTTTTCCTTGTTATATTGGCTTACACAACTGTTCGAAGATATGCATAAGCAGAAGAAAAAAACCATGTCTGACACAAAGACTAGAGAAACTACTCGATACCCCTGCAAGAATATATTACAAATATGAGGGTACTAGTCCAGCAGACTTACAAGAATATACTGTAGTTCCTCAAGCGTACTACAATCTAAAGAGGGAGTTCAAAATGTGGTGATTGAAACAGGTGTTGGACAATGGGTGGCAGTTGCAAATTTTATACAAGCAACCAAAGATAATGATTCTCAAGCATTTAGTTAATTTGCATTATGAAATTCACTTCACTATATAAATTTGATTTATTATTATTATTATTATTTGGGTGAGGAACCCAAATCACCTTCTTCTTTTTTTGAATATTTCCTAAAATGTATTTGTCCAGACAATGTAGATCCATCGTTAATGTGTATCATGTTTAACAAAAACTGAATGAGTAGGTAAGCTCATTCCTTAAGGTCACTATGACCTATAACCAAGTGAATACACACACACACACACTCACATAATGAAAATCAATAATAAAAAAAAAATCATGTCATTTTATGTTCTAATACTGCATGACTTGTACGTCCAGTATGATGACCATAATTATACATAGATCTATTTCTTTTACCTAGCTCCCCTTTTTCGCACAAACCATGTTTTGCTTCATTTTTTAAGAACATATCCCAATCTTCTTATCTAATTGCTCGTGAACAATTTTTTGATTTATCTTCATCATTATCGAATTTGTCATAATGATTTTTTCTCAGCTCACTCTTATGTTTTCTAAATGACTCGGCCATTTTTTTCATAAAATAATCCTTTGCATTTGACTCTATTTGAAAAAATGTCTGCAAAAATTCAAAATTAAAAAAGAAGCAATGTGATTGAAAAAATGTGTTATAAAAATAATACTAAAAATGGTATAAATTGGTTCAACTTACTAGCAAATCATTCGAAACATCATCTTTATAATTTTTTGGAACTTTATCCCAACATTCATATGATATCAGCACATGAATTCATATTAATTTACCAACTCGTCTTCCTATTCTTCCAACATTCTCTAAAATAGGAGCACCATACGAATTTACCACAGTTGGCTCTGGTTGTTTAGAAGATGATCGCGCAACTAAACTGGATGAAGCTTCTACTCGTGTTGACGTTGTTTTCTACAAACGAGAAACAAGAAAAACAAGTGTGTAGTATCTATATTATTTTTTTTTTTTTTTTTTTTTTTTTTTTTTTTTTTTACTGACAACACTGTTGAAAGTGTGTACTTAATAAGAAACACGCAATGAATATGTTGTTCAAAAGCACTGAATAGCAATTTGGTCCATATAAATAAAGTTTCTATATTCCTAACTGCATTGTATATTTGGTTCATATAAATTTAGGTCACAGTTATCGTAGGATTCCAATTCATTATTGTTAAAACTTATATTTCTATGTACATAACTTAAAGTGAGAGTAGTTCGAAATTAAAAAAATTGAAATTTATAAAAACAAATTGCATTTGATTCCAATGAAATCGGTGCAAATAGCAACATATGACAAAATGATGAAGACAAACATTTCCCGCAAGCATCACTTGTACCAAAAAATATCCAATAATCCTTTTACATATTAATCAAGAACTGAAAAAGTGAATGACAAGGTATCACCAAAGAGTAAGAATAATACAAACCTACGATAATTGGATCTAACCGTGGATTTGTGTATTCATAGATCGGCCAAAACAACGGCTCGATAAAACTACCATAGACTGAAGCGACGATGGCTAGATGGAAGAAACTGCAGATAACCCCGAGTCGCGGCGGTGGTTCTAGCGATGCAGAGGTGGAGATAAAAGAAGGAAAATTTATTTTACTTATACGGAGAAAAAAAGAAATGGGGAAGAGGATATGAAGGTCACAGCGGAGGTTGAAGAAAAGAATTGGGAAAAAAATTGGAGGGGAAATAATTAAGTTTGGTGCTAATTATTTTAAGGCTTACGAGGGGGGTTGAGAAAGTTGCTAACAGTTTCACGTCCTTTTGAACGACCATCGAACGTGATAAAACTATAATGGTTCATGACCGTTCTTAAGTAGACTTAATATCAACCCAACCTAGTGGGATAGTTATAAACCATGGTTAAATTGGAACGGTCTATAACAGTTCCAAAATTTCCGCTTGTTGTGTTCCAAAATAGCAATTATGGTGTAGTGTGCAACTTTCACCTCACCGTTATAGACTGATAATATAAAATGTGTATATTATTCTAAAATTATGCATTATGCTATTTTTTGGTATAACAAAACAACGTTTCTAAATAGCCCTTTGTATAATTATTTTCCAAAAACTTTAAAATCATACTCATATTCACCTATGAATTACAACAATAACCAGGAATATGCACCATGGATAGAGAACTGTTATTATTCAAACGACTATTCAGAAAGACACACACAAACAACAAAATGCCACATGCAATATACTCCCAACTTTAATATACTTCTAGCAATATGCACCACAGTCACCAATGATCAATGCAAATAATCAACAGAACAAGGGATAATAATAAAGCAAGAACACACACCAATTTTTAGCGTCGAAAAATTCTTCGATGTGAAGAGTAAAAACCACGGGACCAATGTGGAATCCACCCAAACTTATCTTTTTATGATAATGGAGTGATATATAAATCCAAATCTATGTCACAAAGTGGATACACAAATTATTCAATAATAGCTAGCAATAACAACATTAACACTATTTAGTAATCAGTAATAACAATTCTTGAATCTAAATAATATATTCTACACATTCAACACAATCTCAGCCAAGGGAAAGTTATTTCAAATTAAGTAAGCATTATGTTATGCATTTCTTCCTAAATTTGGCTTTGCAGTAACACTATTTGGTTTCAAATAGCTAGGTAATTTCTTTAGATGTTAATACCCAACATGCAAACTAAAGACTAAAGTATGAACTTTTTTTTTACTTTGCAAATTGGCATAGAATGGACTGGGGGGATATAATCAATCCACAAAACCAAGAACATACCAGTACAGTTGAATAATCAAATTAATAATAAAGATACTTAGTAAAATATAAATTGTTAAATTTAGACATGATGAATTTGGATATCCATATTATGACAACTACTAATGGTCAGTCCACTTATTTCTCTTATGCAAATTCATGTGGACACGATTTAAAAATATAAATTCTCTTAAATTCTATATTTGTAAGAGAATAAAATCAATCATAATTCATGGTTTACGTCCCGTAATTGATCAAATTTTCTACATTAATTATATACTATCCTGATCAGTAAAGAAGGCACATAAATCACATTTAAGGTAAACTTGAAAAGCGACATGAACTTAAAAGTTAAAAAAGATTATTATTATCATATTTGGTCAAAAATCGGCAAATTAAGCATGGGAACACATAATTACTTTTTAACTATATTTATCAAAATATTTAGTGGTGTATTAGTATAAACCATTAATACTTAATTTACCAAATATCCACGCGACCAGATAACAAAATTTCCTTAATAAAGTAACATATTTTAAGTACGTATGGTACCAGAATTCGCTAGATATTCTCATTGTCCCTTTTAATGAGTGATCCCTGGCCACGTAAATCGTAATATTAAGTCAATGAAAATTTTCTCCACTTAATCTTCCCTAAAAACTGCACCAAAACATTGAATAGAAACTTTTGCTCGAAGATAATAGTAATTAGTAGGTTCAAAGAATCAAAACAAAAATTAAGGGGGCACTACATTTAGCAAAGCAGGAAATCAAGTAGTCTAAAATACCTAAATGCCTTAAATTGCAAGTGATGAAAGTGGAAATAATGAAGTATGAATAACTACTTTGCAGAATGTCCTAAAAAGCTTAGAAGCTAAAATGGACGATAAAAGATTGAAACTCTATTTTGTAGAATTTATTTTCACGAACCTATACCTTACATAGATTGAAAATGTGAAGTTCACAACCAGGAAAAGATAAGTAAATAAATAACTTGGAATATAGCTGATATCGGAAATTACTGCAAGCAGAACAGACCACAACCACAATGGCTTGTTTAATTACTAAACAAGTCAAGGAACAACCAGGTGTAGCTTGTTTAGTCATCCATGACTAGTCTATGACTGCTCTGGAGCTCGTTGGTGGCTGGTGCACTGGACAAGCGTTGGTGGATATAACAGCAAAGTGTTTGTCGTTATACGTTCATAGCAGCAAACTCTATGCCGTTATAAGTTTATAACGGCAAAGAGTTTGTCGTTATAAACGTATAACGGCAAACACTTTGCCGTTATGTTTTATAGCCCTTGCACCCCAACGGCTAGTGCATTCACTTCCCTATATACCAACCTATGAAGAAAAATAATTTTAGAGGAAGAGATAAAAGGTTTTGAAGAAGACAATATTTTATTGTTTTTTTATTTCTTGATTGCTTAATTGACAGATTACAAAAGATGCATGCATTATTTATACATGCTTAAGAAAATTCTAGATAAAATTACATTAAAACAATACCAAATAAAACCGATTAAGCAAAACCGGAAACACGTGCAATACTTAATGACTCATGCAATACTTAATGCAATTTTAATTTATTCCAACAATGTCTCTCCTAAATTAAAACTTGCTTATCGTTTCCAAATTTTCTGCACTTTTCTGAAGATTCATCCGCTATATGCCTTTGTTGAAATATCAGTCATCCGGTCACCTCTTTTGAGAACATCTCGATTTATACCTGACGTGTTTTGGCAAGAAAAATAATGATATTATCCAGGCCTTTTTAATTGTGCTCTTCTTCTGTGAGGACATCAACTTATCATACAGCGCAGGCATACGCACTGTACATTTTCTTGCTACACCATTGCTAACTTCATCCATGAACTCTTTAGCAATACAAAGTGGAGCAACATCAACAACTGATAACACAGGGCTTTTAATCTGAGGTGTCCAGTTAAGGCTGTTACTATCCTGATAAGAAGGGTAAACATTGGGACGCTTAAAAATATTCTCTGGATACGGAATTTTCTGTACAACTAATGATTCTTCTAATTTAAGCTCAAAGTCGGCATCATTGTCTTCATCTTCATCTACACTCTCATTTACTTTGTCTTCACTTTCAGCATTAGCATTGCCTTCTTCTAGCAGAACGGCTGCACGAAACTTAACATCAACATCGTCCCAACTTTTTGAAACGGAAGCAAACATCTCAATTTTTTTTTTTTTTTTTGTTTGTACTCTTCTGCGATTAACATTGCTTTGTGCTTGTTAATAGAGCCATTTGGATTCATCTTTGTTTTGTACACCCATTTTACTCCAATAAAATGCTTGTGTGGTGACAATTTTGTAAGCTTCCATGTATTATTTTTTTCAATAGACTTGATCTCTTTTTCTTGATTTGCTACTCCGTTGGTAGTCTTAAGCTTATCATCCTTGTTATCCTCCACTAGCGCATTATCAACATGGTCTTTAGTATTCTCCATTACAACCTCTTGCTTTTCTTCAGCAATTGCTTCTTCTTCGTCGTATTCCATTGTTCTCTTTTGAACATGGTTTGTAGCTTTTGCAAATCTCCTCTCTACAGATTCGTCATGATATTCAACTTTCTCTTCCTTCAGATCATTATCATCTCCTTTGGTTTCCACAACAACAATTTCAGTTTCTACGACCTTCTCTTCTTTTGATTTTAGTTGGTTAGCATCAACATTCATATCATCACGTTCCTCTTTGTTCTTAGATTTTTTCATAGATTCCTCTTCTAATTTTGTAGCCTCAATGTTTTCCTCCTCCTCGATATTCTTCTCTTTCTCATCTGCCTCTTCAAACTTTTCTTCCACTTCTTTTCTCAATCTTTCATTATCATTCATGATTGTGATCTTCTTGTGCGTCTCATCCATCGTCTCTTCTTCCACAGGCTCTGGCACAATCTCTTCTTTCTTCTTCTCTGCCTCTTTGCCTTCATCTCCGTTTTCTTCATTTTTGTCCTTTATTTCTTTCCCTTTTTTCTTCTCTTTCTTCTCCTTTTTTTTTACTTCTTCATCTGCCTTGTCAGCTTCTACATCGGCTATGTTAGCATCTTCATTAGCCTTTGCAGGTTCTACATCATCCATATTAGCATTTGTATCTGCCTTTTTAGCTTCGGTTGCTTTCTTTTCAGCTTCTTTTCTTTCATCCTCTTCGTCCTCTTCTTCGACCTCCTCTTCATCTTCATCTTCTGCTTTTGTGTTATCCATTGCATACATCTCTTTCAATAAATTCCACGAATCTTTTGCGAATTTTTCTCCAAGAATATGGTCGAAAGCTTCTCTATCAACGTTCTCACTCATCAAAATCCGAGCTTGAAGATCTTTCCGTCTCAAGCTTACAAATGCTTTACTTCTTTGTCATGTTTTTAACATTTTTTTGCCATTCGTAGCCACTTTCAACGATCTCCCAAAGCCCTTTGGAGATCAATTCTTCTTTCTTTTTATTACTCCACTCTTCGAAATTTTCTTTTGTGAGGACAAACGGTGAGGAGAATAGAAAAGCCATAGTCTCAACCAGGCTCTGATACCAATTGAAGAAAAATAATTTTAGAGGAAGAGATAAAAGGTTTTGAAGAAGACAATATTTTATTGTTTTTTTCTTTCTTGATTGCTTAATTGACAGATTACAAAAGATGCATGCATTATTTATACATGCTTAATAAAATTCTAGATAAAATTACATTAAAACAATACCAAATAAAACCGATTAAGCAAAACCGGAAACACATGCAATACTTAATGACTCATGCAATACTTAATGCAATTTTAATTTATTCCAACACCTCCTTCTTCTTCCACACAACCACACCACCTTCTCAACTTCAACTTCTACAACCAAAAAAATGTCTACTTCGGCACCCAAGCAAACCGGAAAAACAACTGTAATCAAGAAGAAATCCAAGTTCCAACCGCACTCTTCATCATATACCATGCAACTTTCAGTCGAACAGCAGCAATCGTTGCAACCATCTCACGAATATGGCTACTCGCCGTATTCAAATTATCCATACCGACCACCTTACCAACCGCTCGCTCCTCCTAATTTTCCTCCCATCCATTCTACCGCCCCGCCACAGTTTTACCAACGACGACTCATGGTAGGCGTGTACGATGATCATTCGTTGTATATGTCAATGATGATGCAGACCGATCAAAGTCAACGACCTCACCTAACTCCGCAACAAACCGAGGTTCGTGACCGCGAATGTATGCAAAATCTACAAAGACAGTTTTCATACGGGTATGTCTCTCCTACTAATGAAGAAAATGTTGAAACTTCAACGGAGGAGGTGGACGAGGAAGATGCAAACGAGGATGCGAATGCTACAAATTCTGAAGAATGTAATCAAGAACACGTTGCACCTCTCAGTCCCGAATATAACCAAAAGAAGACAAAGTGGAAGTCTTTAAGCGGTATTTTCAGTAAACGACACCAAACCGAAGTTGAATCAAAGACGGATCCCGGATTAGAAGAAATTGAGGATGAACATGCTGAAGGGGAAGGAACAACAACGGATGGAAGAAAAAACAATGTAAGTTTACTTCCGAGTAGTACGTTTCACTTGTTAGATCGTGGATACATATTTCACAAGACAGCATTATTGGTAATAATATGAAAGGTCAGAAATTTTGGGAAAGAGTTGCAAAGTTTTACAATTCGTTGGAAGCGATGAGTAGAACTTGGGGATCACCTAGAGGCGGTTATAGAGTTATGAATGTCACATGCCAGAACTATCTGGCAATACTGACAAGATTGCAGAACAGGCAACAAAGCGGTGCTGCACCTTGTGACATTGTAAGTACCATAGATTATTTTAAAAAATATCATAGTATACTATGATTACTTAGAAATGTTATACGCTCATACAATTTCGACTTTGTGTTACAGATTGAGGAGTCACGAAAGGCCTACCAACAATAATATGGACATCCATTTAAATTTCATGACTGCTTCGAGCTTCTATCTAGTTTGCCGAAGTGGAAGAACCCAAGCAATTTCATGTTTGAGCAGCAAAACAAAGCTAGAAGGATGAACTACTCCGATTCTAGTCCAGGAAGTGACCCGAGTTCGCAAGAAAGAAATCCTTTATTTGGAACTAGTGACGGATGACCTATTGGCAGA
This sequence comes from Allium sativum, assembly GCA_030737875.1. NCBI lineage: Eukaryota > Viridiplantae > Streptophyta > Magnoliopsida > Asparagales > Amaryllidaceae > Allium > Allium sativum. The sequence goes on from CM060921.1 coordinate 783,854,117, forward strand.
GCCAAGTCAGTTCAGCTGGAGCAACGCGGTGCAAAGTTATCTAGATTTATGTAAATAGTGGAGAATTCTGCTAAGGAGACAGGAGGACATAGAGTTCAATTTTTGGTGCAAAGAAACCGCAGCGACGAAGAGTTCCAAAAGGCAGTTAGGGATGATCGAGAGCTCCGCAGACAAGCACAGACGGAGAAACAAGTCACGCTACGAGAGATACAGGAGGAGGAGAAAGCTATGCTATGAGAGAAGCAGGAGGAGAAGAAAGCTATGCTGCGAGAGAAGAATTATATTAAAATGATTACATGTGATTTTAGTAAGCTTTCCCCTTTACAGCAAGAACTATTAACCGAGCAGCTTGGAGAGTACAGAAAAAAAGGAAGCAGAAGCGGAAGTGGTAGTGGTTCGTAAAAGGACTAGCTATGTATGTTGGGTTGAGTTGTAATATGATTGTGAACTGTTTGTAGTATTTATGTACTAGTTGGTGTTTATGTACTAGCTATATATGTTGGGTTGAGTTATAGTATGATTGTGACCTATTTGTTGTATTTATGTTGTAGTTGTTGATTATGTACTAGCTATATATTTTGGGTTGAGTTGTAATATGATTGTGACCTGTTTGTAGTATTTATGTACTAGTTGGTGTAATAATGATACAATTAACAATATGATTGGAAACCAGATTTATTGACCCAACTACACACTGATACATAGTACTATGATACATAGTACATGACTACACACTGATACATAGTACACGACTTGAATTGACCAACACCGAGGAGATATTTAAGTTAATATTAAAGTTCTAGTACCAACTAATGATTCCGACTATTCCTTCCTTTATGCGCCCACAAATGTTCCACTAACTGGTCACGCAATTGAAAGTGCGCAGATTGATCTTCAATGCGTTGAACCATATCAATATATTCTCCCATTAGTTTATATCTTTATGGGGTTTTGCATTTGACCCCAAAAACATGTCAGGATAATTAGACTTTTGATTCTTATATCCGTCTCTTTCAGACTCCACAATCATGTTATGTACTATTATACAAGCATACATGATTTCTGAAAGCACTCTTGCATCATGAAAACGAGTAGGATTTCATAAAATATGAAATCGGGCTTGTAAAACACCAAACATACGTTCGATGTCCTTTCTGTAGCTAGCTACTTTTTCAGTGAAATAACTTTCTTTGTCATTTGATGGTACTCTGTATCCTCGCATCAAAGTTCTCCACTTTGGATATATTCAATCCACTAGGTAATATCCAGTTTTGTGTTTGATATTACCAACTTTATATGAAACATCTGTTGACGGTCCGTTAGCGAGTTCTGTGAAAAGATATGATTGTTCTAAAATATTTATATCATTCAATGAACCTGGGACTCTAAAAAAAGCATGCCAAACCCATAAATCGTCTGTTGCTACTGCTTCAAGGATCATTGACGACACTTTTTTTATGTCTAGTGAACATTCCTTTCCATCCCGTTGGGCAGTTTTTCCAAGGCCAATGCATGCAATCTAAACTTCAAATAATACCTGGAAATCCTCTAGCTTCTCCCCTGCGTAGTATCCTGCTTATATCATTTGGTCCAGGCGTCGTAAATACTCCTCCCCGAACCGTTCAACAACTATTTTACAGAATTCTTTCAGACACTCTATTGCTGTTAATGTTGCGATTCTGAAATATTCATCCATTTGGTCACCAGATGTTCCATAGCTTAACATCCTCAATGCTGATGAAATTTTGACGTGGGGTGATTGGCCGATTTATTGTGCTCCGTTCAGTCTATAAGTGAAATATGGGTTTGACTGATGAAGTTTAAGATAAAATTTTGAGAAAATTGCTGGACTCATATGATAACGACGATGGAACAAAGTTATATCATAGGTTGGATTGTCGATGAATTAATCCCTTATTAGTCTTTCATGTCCATCCTTGTAGTCTCTCTTATACCGCCGGTTAATCCGGCCATGCATACTACCTTGACGGTTGTTCATTCAGCCTTCAGCAAAAAAATTGGAATAACCAACCATTGCGTGCTGTTCCAGCTCCTCCTCCGTCTCTTCCTCCATTTCTAGCTCGGCATCGTCAGTTTGATTCATGACTTCGTAGTAATGGTAGTATAGATTTGGATCCATTGCTTACTTTTTTATAAATTTAGTTTCGTTGTTCTCCCAGAGTGTAGAGGTAGGAAAGATATATATAGGCAAGAATGGTTGGGACAGTATTTCTGTCATTTTCACTAGTAGGTTAGGTAGCGGTATGTCCTTCAATATGGTCATAATTGTCTCCTTCATTCATAGCTGGGATTGCAATAAACGTCTCCATCATTCACAGACTACATTGAGTAGTCAACTCCGACATAAATGACAACAATATACGAAAATAATAGTAAATGTCAACATTTATTGTGACGTGAAAGGTCATTGCAGGGAATCTAACATAATATCACGAGATTAATAGTGAATGTCAACAGTTGTTATGATGTGAAAGGTCAGTTTAGGGAATCTAACATAATATCACGAGATAATGGAGAATATAATATCTCTGTCATTTTCACCTGTAGGTTAGGTAGCGGTATGTCCTTCAATATGGTCATAAGCGTATCCTTCGGTCATAGCTGAGATTCCAGTAACCGTCTCCATCATTCACATACTGCATTGAGTAGTCAATTCTGAAATAAATGACAACAGTATACGAAATTAATAGTAAATGCCAACATTTATTGTGACATGAACGGTCATTGCAGGGAATCTAACATTATATCACGAGATAAAAAGTGAACGCCAACATTTGTTGTGATGCGAACCGCCAGTGTAGGGAATCTAACATAATGCAACGAGATAATGCAGAATATAATATCTCTGTCATTTTCACTCGTAGGTTAGGTAGCGGTATGTCCTTCAATATGGGATAGGGTAATGGAGAATATCCTTTACATTTATTTAATAAATGATATCCAAATATTCATAAATTCGGTTTAAAACGATATCCAAATATATAGAAATTCCTTTACATTTATTTAATAAACGTTATCGTTTATTAACGAAATTCCATAGTGACTATTTAAAAATTTAAATTGAACATAACTAACAATCTATATCACAAAATCTCAAATTTTTTCCCTCAACAGAAAATTTTAATCAAATCAATCCGGACGATTCTTGTTTCACAAAATTCCAACCTATATCGGATCCAGTATAATCAGTTAAATTCGTATTGAAAATTACGAACTACCGCGGCGTTTTGGGCTTGTTTTAATTATATTATAAACTATATATATTCAAACTTCATTTTATATAATAAACTCGATATAAAATCTATTATATCTCCAATATAATATTAACGTCAACATCATGGTTTCAGTGTTCACCATCATGGCTGCAGTGTACGCTACAGGAGAGTAATTTGTCACAATAGAGTAGGATAAGGAGATACACCAATTTATAAGGATACAACAATAAGCATAAAGATACAATAGTTTATAAAGATACAACAACCGACGATAGTACATGCGAGCTAGCTCAATCAAAGCATGAAGTAGGAATTAGCAACTTCGGTAAACTACATTTTACGTTTAGTCTTAGGGGAGTCGCATGATGTTCAATCGCAACTAGTCATTATAACTTCTGTAAAGACCCGCAAATTCCCACCCTTTTGAAACGACCATAAACCACACAGGTCTGACCCAAAAAGTGTAAATCTACGAATACTTTAACTTTGGGAATACAACATATTAAAACAACAACAGAAGACTTTTATAACATATCATATAATGTTACATCAGAGTACAGAATATCAAAGTACATTGAATAAAAATAAAAATAAAACAGCGGAAGAACAAGTTACAATAATTAAAATATATTGCAGCGGAAGAAACACAGCGGAAGACTCTTTATCTCTGGACACAACTTTAAGCTTCAACCCAGAATCCTGCTTAATATATCTACACAAATAGCTACTCGACTGCCCGTGTGGAAAATATGGGCACCCGAGTTTGCCAGTGGACAAACTACAGGTCAGTCATGGGACTGGTGTGAGAATTCTACTTAACCTATATAATATAATAAGGCTAATCACAGGACCACGCCACTTTTGCGGAACGGGTTTTCTCCTATAGATTGCCAGTGCATAAAGTAAAGTAAATCGTAGAATAACGCAATGTCTTTTTGAAAAATGAAACCATTATAAGACTCAGGTCCCATCACACAATGCAACGCAAACCGGAGGATAGAGTTTCACCTTATAATGGTCAAAAGATGCAAGATACGCCTAAAACGGCTATTATATAATAATAGTGTGCAACCAATTTGAAATACATCAAAGTAAATGTAACAATCCTAGACGGCATGAGTGCCCCGTCCCACTATGTCGCCATATATAGGTATACAATCAAAACCGCGTGATTTCGTATTGGAAATTTTGGTTTCCATCTGAGTCAAGGCTAGGGAGGAGATCCTTACCGATTCGAGACACTCTAGCAAATGCCCCAGGATTGGTACTCTGTCCAACCCTTGGATCCTGCAGGGCCGGTCCACACTTACTTTTGTGGATTAGTTATTCCTGAAATAAATTTTTTTAAATTGGTTCTGATTTTCCGGGTTGTTACAATCGCCCCCACTTAAAAACTTTTCGTCCTCGAAAAGGAACGTAGCTAAAAATTGTAAAATTAACTATCTTAATTTTAAATTTTAATGGTTGATTATCTTTTCAAAATATATATAACTTTATATATATATAAATCATATTTCAAAGAATAAATTATAAACATCAAAAATACGTTAATGATAAATTCGTAACTCTTAACTCGTTCTAGGGCATTACTAACCCCATCTCTAACGAGTTCACTCATTCTAGGATACTGCTGATCCAATCTCTAATGAGTATTCTTATTGGACATTACTAATCTAATCTCCGATGAGTCTTTTGTTCAGTTCTAATGAGTTGTACCCTAAAGATTTGAGCTAACCAGAGCTCTGATACCAACTGTAAAGACCCGCAAATTCCCACCCTTTTGAATCGACCATAAACCACACAGGTCTGACCCAAAAAGTGAAAATCTACGAATACTTTAACTTTGGGAATACAACATATTAAAACAACAACAGAAGACTTTTATAACATATCATATAATGTTACATCAGAGTACAGAATATCAAAGTACATTGAATAAAAATAAAAATAAAACAGCGGAAGAATAAGTTACAATAATTAAAATATATTGCAGCGGAAGAAACACAGCGGAAGACTGTCTATCTCTGGACACAGCTTTAAGCTTCAACCCAAAATCCTGCTTAATATATCTACAAAAATAGCTACTCGACTGCCCGTATGGAAAATATGGGCACCCGAGTTTGCCAGTTGACAAACTACAGGTCAGTCATGGGACTGGTGTGAGAATTCTACTTAACCTATATAATATAATAAGGCTAATCACAGGACCACGCCACTTTCGCGAAACGGGTTTTCTCCTATAGATTGCCAGTGCATAAAGTAAAGTAAATCGTAGAATAACGCAATGTCTTTTTGAAAAATGAAACCATTATAAGACTGAGGTCCCATCACACAATGCAACGCAAACCGGAGGATAGAATTTTACCTTATAATGGTCAAAAGATGCAAGATACGCATAAAACGGCTATTATATAATAATAGTGTGCAACCAATTTGAAATACATCAAAGTAAATGTATCAATCCTAGACGGCATGAGTGCCCCATCCCACTATGTCGCCATATATAGGTATACAATCAAAACCGCGTGATGTCGTATTGGAAATTTGGGTTTCCATCTGAGTCAAGGCTAGGGAGGAGATCCTTACCGATTCGAGACACTCTAGCAAATGCCCCAGGATTGGTACTCTGTCTAACCCTTGGATCCTGCAGGGCCGGTCCACACTTACTTTTGTGGATTAGTTATTCCTGAAATAAATTTTTTTAAATTGGTTCTGATTTTCCGGGTTGTTACAACTTCGAACACGTCTATTCTCTCGTTCGAGTTCGTTAGCATATGCTATTCCCCGAGGACACAAAGGTTCGTCTATCCATTCCGTGTAATTGCAACCATTTGGATAGGTTGGACATCGCTGCATGCGCCGACCTATATTGTTTCCCTCAGCTCGAACCACAACTTTAACCGCATACCCGTAGTGGCAACGAACTGGGTAGGAATCAACTACATGTTCATGCAGTGGTACACAAAAGAACTCTACTTCTTGCATTGACTGAGTGACCGCCTGTTCAGATGATACTTGAACAGGTGACACTGGCGTTTCATGTGGAGGTTGAACGTTCACCTGTTCATAGACGGTTCACTTTGCGGTCTCATTTGGTTTAGAAACTGGAATTTGTCTTCAAGCTCCTGTAGCCTCATGTCTTCGTACACCTATTCCTCGGAATCTGTAGATGATGACCACGAAGACATTTTCAGTAAGTGATAATATAAGGATGTGCTCTAAGAATGGGAACGAAGTTGTTTGAGTGCGGTAGGTTGTAAGTAAGTTAACATATGTATATATAGCTGCAAGATTGTTAATGGTGTGAACGGTCACTAGCTACACTTTGATTTACGTTTTGTGATTTTCAAAGCTTGTGTCGGTAGCAAAAAAAAGGACTGACGTAACCGGTCACTGGTACGACTGTAGGGAATCTTCTTTTGATTGATAAAGTATATCAAGGACGACAAAAATAGGATAAAGGACTAAGGACTGCACTATAATCCGAAAACTCTCAAAAAAGAGTGATATGACTCCACTCTGCTAGAAAAGATGACTGCACTAAGCGAACTGTGCAAGACTTGACCAGTCAATGCGCTACAGTTGGTTAACCTGCTACAGATGGTTACAAAGCGTATAAACTCCGCTATAGGTGTCTATTTAATTTGATGTTCGTACGTAGAATATGGAGTTATCTGCAAACCTTGTTATGTTGGTGTGTTATTTAAAAATTTTGCATTTCTAAACGAGAGGACAACAATCTTGTTCAAGATCAAATTCAAGTTAATACAATCCAAATAACACTTACAGGAACTAGAACAACAGAACATAGTAACATCAAATTCAAACTACAATAATAAAACTTTGTTCCAAGAAAAACCAAATACTAATGATTTCTGAGATAGCCAGCTCTAGTTGCCTCCTCAATAATCTTGTTCAACCGCCTTATTTCGGCTTGTGCTTCCAGTGCATATTGAAGTCCACATTGGCACATCGTGGGGTCTATCCACTGCATAAAATTACAACATTGAACTTCATTGGGGTAATACCTATGGTCTAGAAGGAAGGACATCCGAAGAATCGGCGTCCAACATTTTTTTCAGTTTTGGCAACAACAACAACCGATTCATCTCCACAACAACAAATAGGGTAAGCTCCATTAGGTAGTGTAGGACCAATAGGATGTAGGGGCTCGATTTCTTGTCCTTCGTATACGATCTGCTTACCGGGTCTTTGATTTGCTACAACTTTGCGCAATCGAGCATTCAAAGATTTTGTTCTCGGCTTCATTGATTTAGACTGAACTTGTGCTCCTTCATTGAGTTCCACCGTAGGCTTGTTGTGTTGTATACTATTCCTGGACTGTTCAAACGCTTCATAACAATTATTCATTATTTCATCGTCAATCTCCAAGTTGTCCATAGCTGGAATTGAAAACAAAACCTAAAAAAAATGAAATGAATACGAAGTGTATGGAATTTTTGTTCTGTTAGAGATATAAAACTGGTGCATATATATTGCTGCGTTTGAACACAAAGCAGGGCTAGATTTGTAAAAAGAAATGTTGCAATTCCCAACAAAGACACAAAGTAGGTGATACCCATGACAAATTTCTGGTAGTGATACAATGACTAATTAATAAAGTGAAACAATCAGAAAGTGATATCATAATTATTTGAAAGGAATCTACACTATACACTAACAAGGGACAACAGTTTGCACTGTATACTGCATCACTGTTTCCATAAAATGCATCAACTTTATCAGTAACATAATTAAGATAATGGTTAATGCACCTGAGGATGACCCCTGTATTTTAACTCCTAACACTATAATCCGAAAACTCTCGAAAAAGAGTGACATGACTCCACTCTGCCATAAAACATGACTACACTATGGGAACTGTGCAAGACTTGACTAGTCAATGCGCATCACTCACTACGGTCTACTAATACACTATAGCACTAATATATAATTGACTTCGAACATGAATTTGTCACATTATTTACTTTAAGGACACCATCATGGCTACAGTGTACACCATCAATGGTTTTAACTCATACTTGTATTGAAATGTTTAATGCACCTGCGGAACAACCCATATTTTTTAACTCGTACTTGTACGAATTGTTTAATGCACCTCGGAACGACCCTTACACATAGGTTACACAAGTGATAATAATTTACAAATACAATAAATTACACAAATGGTAGATTACAAACAATAGGTTCCACAAATAAAATTAACGTACATAACCTGAACGTTACACGGCTGTTGGGTTACATACTTCTTTTGAACTTCAGTGAAAGTTTTTAACTAAAATAAAGCATAACGATACAAGTGATACGACGCGTAACGATACAGTACATAGTACGCATAACATAAAATATTTAAACCCTAATTTAATCCACGTTATAGGCGATAACTTGCATTACTTAGGTCGTTTACTTGATTTCACATCTTTCTTATTTCTTCCTCTAGTTCCAAAGCATACGTAAGTGCTCGATGGGGAAAGCGATCATCTATCCACTATCCAAACTCGCATCCGTTGGTACGTACTGGACAAGTATAATATCGACGTCCAACGTCGTTTCCATGACGGACGACTAATTGCGGTGCTTCAAAACCACAAAAGCATACAATATTTGCGGATTGCACCTCGCCTTCTTCAACCGTGGCTCTAACATGAAGAATTACAAGGTTAGACCTGCGGTCACGTTGTCGAGTTCGATTGTCTTACTGATGTCGTATTTCCATTTCATGCATTCCTGCTTCAAGTTCTAATTGTCGCACCTCGTCATTATGTCGCTCTTCCATTTTGATATACCACTCAGTTGGTTCTTTAGGTGTGGACGGATTAGGATTTGATGGTCCAGAGAGATGGTCCATGTAATTGTAAGAAGGTGGATACGAAATTGGCATTTTTCTTAGTTAAGATATATTTTGGCTCTGTATGGATCGGGTATTACTGAAACAATGTTAGATATATATAGGAGGAGATTTAGTTACAACTGCATACTTTCCATTTTCAAAAGACACGGAATGTGAAGACCAATTGAGAACGGGTAATGTTTACATTGGACTGTGCACTGTATATTGTATACTGTACACTGTTTACAGAATACTATGCATTGTTTACTGTATATTGTCTACTATATACTATATACTGTGCACTATATCCTGTAGCTACATTGGAAAATGCGTTCTTAACTTTAGAAATAGGAGTAACATGGTTAGTATATTGACGACGACCCAAACAGGACAATGGACTAAGGACTACACTCTGGTCCGAAAACTGTAGAAAAAGAGCGACATGAGTACACTCTAGGAAAAGTGTTTGCCGTTATAATAATATAACGTCAAACTATTTGCCGTTATATTTTATAGCCATTGCACCACAACAGCTACTGAAACGGTCGCATTCCCTCCCTTATATACCAACCTACCTCCTCCTTCTTCCACATAACCACACCACCTTCTCAACTTCAACTTGTACAACCAAAAAAATGTCTTCTTATGCACCCAAGCGAACCGGAAAAAAAACTGCAAGCAAGAAACCCATGTCCCAAGCGCACTCGTCATCATATGCCTTGCAACGTCCAGTCCAACTCCAGCAATCATTTCAGCCATCTCACGAATACGGATACTCGCCGTATTCAAATGACGATGCCTCTTCCGTTTATCAAAAATCTGGAAAAGAAATTGTACTTGAAGGGAAGGTTTCCGAGCCACTACGGACGATTGGATCCAACCCTATTTGCCATTGTGGACAAGAATCAGTCGTAGTTGTTGATGAGACCCAAAAAAATGCCGGTCATCGATTTTTCGGCTGTCAAGCCTACAACGACCACAAGAATTATCTTGATGAAATTGATTGTTGTTGGTTTAAGCAGTGGATTGAACCTCCCATGTGCGAACGTTGACGTCAGTATGCACTAGAAGCGCAAGCCGAAATAAGACGCTTAAGCAAGATTGTTGCCGATAAAACTAGAGATGGTCCTTTCCCTAGGCCATGGTAGGTGTATGTGTTTGAATTTGATGTTTGTGTGCTCAGTTGTTGATTATGATTTGGCATTTCTTTTTGTTGTTTAGTTGTCATTATTGCAGTTGTTTTAATTGCTTAATTGTTGTAGTTGTTATAATTGTCAAGTCATGTAAGCTTCTATGTAAGGCACCCGGGAACGACCCATTTTTCTAAGTTAGATAGGTGTGCCCCAATCATATAAAATCGCACCATTGGGATTTAACTCAGCCGCGACCGCAACAAATCCGACAGGCAAACTACTGCTCGTAGAACTAAAGAATAGGTTACCCATAAGGTATAACAAAAATAATCGAGCAAGCACTAAGTCATGATCAACAGAGTACTGAGCGAGTATGCTATTCATGGCCGCACGGATGGCGCTCACTCTAATTGCGCCTTCTACCTAACATGACGCATCAGAAACATCAAAATGAGGCAGTAGATCATGCAGAAGTGCACAATCACGCCATCAACCATCATCAAAAGGCAGTGGGGGATAAGAAGCTACTCCGATACTAACACCAGTACGCATGGGGAAATCAAGTGGTGTAAGTCCTAACTCACCACAAGGAAAGTGAAATGCGTAGGTGGTTTTGTACCACCATAGAGCAATGGTCGCACACAATTGAACATCATCACTTATAACATGGTTTATTCCTAAAATTGTAAAGCGCACAATAAGATAAACTAGGACTAATAAATTATCCACTTGTTTCATTAAAAGCTCTTTAATATTACCTAGAAAAAAATGAAATCCAAGAGCATGTAATAGTGCTATAGCCCCCTCCTTACCTGCCAAGTGTGCATGATAATATCTAAGTGTGTTCGCTAACGAACCACTTGAAATGTTATATTATCTACTCAATGTCTAATACTCAAAGAATATTATTTAAATAATACTAAAAATACTTACAGCCAAACTCGACTGCGTGCTAACGTGTACTTGGCCTTCTGGAAGATTGCGAAAGTTGGATAGCATAGGAAGCTTCGCGACACTGAGGTTTAGATCCAGACAACCATCGAGATCGGCCGGTCTAGCGGAAACCGATCCCACTCCCCTACGCGACATGCCCGCTCGTCCGCCCCTACGGCCGCCATGTTCACGACGGCCGCCTTCCTCGTGCGCCCCTACTTCTTGGTTCTCCATGTTTTCGGCGGCTGCAAGCAAGTCTTCTATTCCGGGCACGTACGGTGCGACTGGTTGTTCGCCACTACCCCCTGCACCATTCCCGCCTACGCCACTACCCCTGGTGCCACCATCGTCGCCGTGCATGAATTTTTTTGGTGAAATGTTTTAGTAATCTAGCAATATTTTCGAACGAATATCTCAAATATGGTAGTTAATTTGGTTAAAAGTTGACGGATTGGTGAATTGGTGAAAAAATTTGGGTGAAAAATGGGTGATGATATGGGTTTTTCGGTTTGGAAATTGGGGAAGGGGAATGAAGAGGAGGGGGAGGGGGGTTGTCTGGGTTTGGGTATATAATGGCAAACACTTTGCCATTATAACTTTATAATGACAAAGTGGTTGTCGTTATAATGTTACAACGGCAAAGAGTTTGCCATTGTAATCTTATAACGGAAGACTCTTTGTCGTTGTAAACCTTCTGTGGCTAGCCCGCGGCTGCTTCCGCCCTTCTGGTTGCTCGGCTTGTTGGACCAGTTGCAAAACAAGAGAGAGAATAACTGAACAGAACAGATTGTTAGTTATGGTCTAAACATGAAAATAAATCCTAATTAAGCAGTGGTGGTTATTTTCACGGAAGCAGATCTGGCAAAAACCTAGGTCTAAATGTTAGTCATTGAAGGTGGATTTATTTTTCCTATATTACGGTGTCAACGTGGTAAGAAGACAATGCATAACGGTGGAAATTTACCAGTTGGCTGTAATTTCTTTTGGTGGTGGAAGTGGCAGAAAATCCAAATGATTTAGGTTGCTGCAACCAGTTGTAATAAGCACGAGCTGCAATCGGGCAGATGGAAGGAGTATAAGATCAGGAAGACTATTAACCGGTTGAAAAGTGGATGAAAAATGTCATGTTTGGGAAGGCATCTACCGCTGATTGAATGGCAATGAAACATCAATCAGTGGAAGAGGACATGATTCTTTGGGGGAAGAGAAGGACATCGGGCTGAGTGGTGACGAACGAAAAGGCGAAGGGGTGGGATAGGCGGTGGGGCATGAGGAGATAAACATGGGAAAGGGGAGGATGAGACAGTTCAGTTTTATTCAAGGGGTAGAAAATTTTCGGGGCTCTCCAATGCGAACTCATTAATTATAGTATAGTGTAGATGTTTATATTTGAAAATTGGTACTTTTTATTTAAAAACCAATCATATACACATCCATATGCCTCATCAAAACCTTTTTATTCTCTACTGGGTACCTTATAAAGAAAAATAGTCCATGTAGATTTCATATATCTATACTGTACTATTAAAGCTGAGTAATCACTCGGTAATCTGTGAGGCATCCTCCCATTTCATTCAATCTCGTGCTGATACATGTACTTGGAATGTAAGTCGTCGTATTTTTTTCTAGACTATATATGTTCTTTCTTTTCCTGTCTTCTTTCTAATCCTTAATTTCGATTTCCTTCTAAGTCACGCGTGCTGAATTTCCTCCACCGATGTACCAAAATCAACTATAAATCTATAGTTTCTAATCACTAATTGTCTTGTCTTTCTTATATGCGCTCCTCAAAGAGGTGCATGGTATTTAAAATCCAAGATTCCAAGTGAAATGTATAGATCTAAAGGCAAAGTAATTACTGAAAACCCTTGATTCTTCCGCGGCTTCGCTGTGACCGCTGGATTTGATGACTGGAGGCAACTTAGATTGCGGTGGTGAAGATATGGAGGCGCATAAGTTGTTCGGAGATAAAAGGCCGCCATTAGATGAGTCAATTTTCTACATGAAGTATTGTGAATCTCTTACTTCGAGAATCATAGAGATCAAAAGGATGTAAGAAGTTAAAGTTATGCTTTTTGGGGGTTCTTGATTTGGTGTAGTACCTAATTGATGTCATTCAAAATTTTCCATTTGTTATTCCATGATTACTATTGTCACGAAATTATAAATTTTTATTTATTTATTGTTAGATGTAGGGAATCGTGTAAGAGTTGAAATTTAAATTGCAACTGAAATTTAAATGTTTATCTCATGAATGTGACATCCTTGATTGTTTAGTTTTTTTTGCAAAACTATAGCACCACTTAAATTATCCGTTTGTTAACTGTAGTAACAATTGGAACATGCTCAAACAATCAGTCACAGTATCATCTTACCAATACCTTTTTAGAATTATTTCTATAGAAAAAATTTATTTATTTTTTAAGTTTTATTTTAGTATGTTTTTTACTGCTTACATTACAAATGACGTCGGTTTAAATAGTGGATGCCAACTTCTGTTACTTACACTCAAGTTTATTGTAAGGATTACGTTCTCCGTGATAGAAATTGAATAATTGGTCAGTTCCAAATAAAACAAAGTAAAAAAATTCCACTTAATTAGGTAGTACATTTTTTTCTCACTGACCTTGTGATAATAATTACCTGCTCGAAATTTTCCTTATATGCCCATATATGAATATGCATATATTTAATGTTACAACCCGGAAAATCAGAGCCAATTTAAAATTTTTAATTTTTATTAAATTTTGAATATTTAAAATGATTTATTTTAAATAATAATGATTTAAAGTTTATTTAAATCGAAGTTAGAACATATATATTTATTTTAATTATAAAACAAGCCTGAAATGGCGTGGTAGTTTAATAATTCGATTTCAAATTTCAAATGAATGTACAGAATTCAAAATAAATAGGATTTCAGTAAAACAAGAAATATTTGAATTTGTTTAATTATATCTTTCCAACGAATGTGAAAAATCCAGTTTTCATACCGAGAATTGAAAGTTATGTCCAGTTTAAAATTTAAAATAGTCGCTATGGAATTTAATATAATACATAGCCTTTAAAAATAGCAGTTTTGCAAACGATCTCCGTTTTTGACGAAACCACTTTTGTTGGATCCGGAAGGTCAAATTATTGTTAGGTTTAAATTTTCATAATTTTTGGAATTAATACGTGAGCATGGTAAATTAAAATCCATTTGGTAATTTCTATTGAATTGGATTGACCATTAAAAAGCCATTTTTTCAAACGGTCTCTGAATTCGATGAAATTAATTTTGTTAGGACCGTATCATCCAAACATAGCTAGACTTATTTTTTGGGAATTTTTGGAATCAGTATGTGGCCCCGATAAATTAAAATGTACGTTCAAAGTTAGTATTGAATGTTTTATATTTTAATTTAAAAAAAAAGACTGAAACATCAAATGGGCTTATGAAACATAGTCCATTTTGTTTGGAACGGCGGTATCTAGCTAGGGGCGACAGTCGTTGGGTTTGATTTGGAGTTCGTATGGGTTAACGGGCCTTTTCGGAGTTAAAAGAATTAAATATCAAAATTATAAAACCCGGCCAATCACAATTTTCCTAGCCCTAATTTCATTTTCAAAAACCCGACTCTCTCCCAATCTTGACGGTGGAAACCATTCACTTCTTCTCTCCTCGATTCCGGCCAAGTTACTCAACGAAATTCAATGACCCTTTAGAGAATTTTGTAGAGCATCACTCAAGCTTCAAATCCATACCAAGTTTGCAAATTTTCGTTGCGTGTTGAACGAGATCCGACGCCCTGAAGTCCGCCAGTTTAAATTGCCGCCAAGACCTCCTGCAGCCATCGAGTTCGTCGCGGCTACCACCCCCAAGCGCGGAATTCCAAGCTACTTCACGTGGCGAAGGCCAATCGTCCTACGGCTACACGGTTTGATCGCAAAATCGTGACCTAGTTTTGAACATTTACAGAAAGGTATCGGCTTTGATTTATTTAAATGGTTATAACACTTTAAAGCATTGCGAAAGTTAATTTATGGAATAAAAATCATATCTTTTTCATACGGTGATGAAATCCGATGAAACAGAAACCATTGGACTCGTGGCGACATCTCCTACATTCTAGAAGAGACCGGAGAAATTTTGGAGCTTGCTACGAATTTAGGCAAAGTCAAAACCAATGTGAGATTTCTGAATTCAAAAATAAATGAATAAAATTATATTAGGTTGCAGACAGAGTTTATTAGCTCCTGACACCATCGTCCACAGATTATGAAAGATTTGTTTGATAGTATTGTGTGGTAGAAATTGATTGTGGTTGCAACAAAGTTGGTTGTGTTTGTGGTAAATTCATTGTTTTGTGAAAATGAATTGTATTGTGGAAATTATCAAAATGAAACCCTTGTATCGCCGCGAGGCCAAGGATAGCAGAGGAGCCGTGTTGGACACGGTGTCGGTGTTAATTACCCTGCCTTTATAATGCCATA
This sequence comes from Allium sativum, assembly GCA_030737875.1. Taxonomy (NCBI): domain Eukaryota; kingdom Viridiplantae; phylum Streptophyta; class Magnoliopsida; order Asparagales; family Amaryllidaceae; genus Allium; species Allium sativum. Next base: position 783,869,746 of record CM060921.1, read on the forward strand.
ATTTTCTGAAATATTCATGTGTCATAAATTATTCATGTTTGAAATAAAAATTGTTTGACTAATAAAAATCATATTTTTATTGTATGTATAAAATATGTAAAATATTCATTGTTTGAAATAAAAATTTGTTAACAATAAAAATTACATTTTTATTGTGTATGTAAAATTATCATTGTTTTAAATTAAAATATGTTATTAATAAAAATTACATTTTTATTGTGTATGTAGGAATTATTAAAAATGATCATTGTTTGAAATAAAAATATGTTAACAATAAAAATTATATTTTTTATTGTGTATGCAGGAATGATTAAAAATATTCGTTGTTTGAAATAAAAATATGGTAACAATAAAAAATTTACATTTTTATTGTATGTAGGTTAGATTAAAATATTGTTATTAACATGTTAGGGATGTTAATATAAAAAAATGATCATTTGTCATTATATGTTTTGTTTATTTAAAATGTTATCATTTACATGTTAATATAAAAAAATGATCATTTGTTATTATATGTTTTGTTTATTTAAAATGTTATCATTTACATGTTAGTAGAAAAAGAATCATTTGTCATTATATCTCTTGTTTATTTAAAATGTTATCATTTACATGTTAGTAGAAAAATGATCATTTGTCATTATATGTTTTGCTTATTTAAACATTATCATTTACATGTTAATATAAAAAATGATCATTTGTTAATATATGTTTGGTTTATTTAAAATATAATCATTTACATGTTAGCGAAGTAGAAAAATGATCATTTGTTAATATATGTTTGGTTTATTTAAAATATAATCATTTACATGATAGCGAAGTAGAAAAATGATCATTTGTTATTATATGTTTTGTTTATTTAAAACATTATCATTTACATGTTAGCGAAGAAGAAAAATGATCATTTGTTAATATATGTTTGGATTATTTAAAATATAATCATTTACATGTTAGCAAAGTAGAAAAATGATCATTTGTTAAACATTATCATTTACATGTTAGTGATGTTAGAAAAATAATAATGTGTATTGATTCCTTAAAATAATGTCCTTTACATATTAGCGGAGTGAGAAAAATGTTCATTTGTTAAATATGTTTTGATTCATTAAAATAATGTCATTTACATGTTAGCTTAGTAGAAAAATAATTATATGTTAATCTGTGGTTTGTTTGTTAAAAACATCACTTTTAACATGTTAGTTAGAATAAAATAATTACATGTTAAAATATATTTTGTCGGTTAAAAACATCACTTTTAACATGTTAGTTAGAATAAAATAATTACATGTTAAAATATATTTTGTCGGTTAAAAACATCACTTTTAACATGTTAGTTAAAATAAAATAATTACATGTAAATATATGTTTTGTATGATAAAAATGTCACTTTTTATATGTATGTGAAGTGTATGAAATTTACATATCTTGAAATATATTTTTGTACATTACAATATCATCTTTAACATGAATATTAAGTGTACAAAATTATTTGAAGAATAAATGATTTAGAAATCATCGAACGAATTATTTATATATATATATATATATATATATATATATATATATATATATATATATATATATATATCGCAGTAGTTCGCGTTTTGGAATCGTAACTTTAAACAATTATACCAAAAGATCCGACCATCAGATTTTCCCAAAACTGGAACCGTTGGGTTCGCTTTGGAAAGATCTTTCCAACGATATTAAATTTGTTAATATCCAACGGTTAGATTTCGAGAAATGTGTAATTCAAATCTGAATAAAAATAGTGCTAGGGCCGCGTAATGACCTGAAACATCATTCGAATAAAATGGGCGATAAATCGTTATAAAATATTATAAACGATATGGAATGGAAATAAACCAATTTCACTTGGTTTATGAAGTAATATGGACGATTTGATTCTTTGACATTAATCTATAGGATTGAATTGAATTTAACCAAAGAAAAGAAATGATTTGAATTATATATATTCGAGAATTATTTGAAAAGGCCGAGTTAAATCTCGTTTCAAATAGTTATACGACGATTGAAAGTCGAAGATATTGAAGATGGTGGTTGAAGACTTGCGATCTTCACGTCGAATGGATGACTACTGATGCCCTGGATTGATTAGCTCCAAGGAAAGGGTTAAAGTGGTAGTTGTCCGGACGTACTTGTTGATTGTCTGGATATGCGAGGGCCTCTCTTCCGCATTGGACATATAAAACAAGGAATAAGGTGCCTCCGGTTTCGTTCAGACCCAGAACGAACTTGTAAATGGATGTGTGTCTGACATTGGATTTTATTCTGTGTTAATTGATTTCTATTAAGTATATATCTGCTTGATGGCAGAGAATTAATTCTCTTCGTTAACACCCTTCTCTGAGACGTACGAGCTCAGAGGTTATATATAGATAGACATCAATCTCATGGCGTGAATTGTCAGTGTGGCATGCTAAGATGCAAATGATCAAGGCCTTTGTTGAAAAGCAGAGCCTTGTGGTTGATGATCAAAGCACAGCTTTAACTAGCATAGCTTTGTGTATAACATTAATACGCGAGCCTCACACCCCGGTATAAACCAAAAACGGGAGAGGACTACAGGGAGGACATGCGTTTCTTTCTAGCTAGGAGTGGTGTCATGGTATGGAGCCCAGACATTTTTACTTATGTGGATATTGGAAAGCGAGGTACCTCGGATTTGAGTCCCTAGTGGCTCTAAATTTACGCCCCATTGGGCGGGGAAACGTATTGTTCAGGAATTACCAATCCACTAAAGTAAGTGTGGACCAGCCCTGAAGATCCAGGTGCAGTTGCGGCTGTATCCTGAGGCTCGGGCTAGAGAGTCTCGAATTCAGTAAGGAAGATACCTTGCCTTGGTTCATGATCGAAATCCAGCTTCCAATACGACATTGTGCGGTTTTGATTGTAAACCTATATATGGAGACATGATATATGGTACACATGTCGTCTATGATTGATACATTGTGATTGAAATTGTTTTTGAAACATATATGCACTTGCGATAATATCAAATGACTTTCTTTTATACATATCAAGCATATTTTGGCCATTATAAGGTAAAACTCTATCCTCCGGTCTGCGTTGCATTGTGTGATGGGACTTAAGTCTTATAATGGCTTCATTTTTCTAAAAAGCATTGCGTTGTTTAATGTTTTACTTTATTTCATGCACCGGTAATCCAATGGAGTAAATCCGTTCTGCGTTAGCGGCATGGTCCTGCGATTGACCTTATTATCAAATAGGTTAAGTAAGATTTCTTATACCAGTCCTATGACAGACTCGCAGTTTGTTTCACTTTACAAACTCGGGTGCCCCTATTTTCTACATGGGCAGCCTTGTATTCATGTTTTAGCTGGTTCATTCTGGATTGCTATGTAGCTGAAGATGGATCCTATCATTTCTATTGTGCTGTTCAGACTTTATTATATATATTATGTTTGATTCCACTGCAGACATTTTATATTAAGCTGAAACTGTATTCTGTACTAAATATGATCCGGTTGTGCTGTGTAACTTTGATGATTATAATATTTCCAGCGCAATTTGATGTACATTATCTGGTGCAATTCTATTTTTCTGTTATGCCATTAATTGTTTATGTGTTATATTTCAATGATTATCCTTGCTTCCGTGGAACGGGGGTTTGGGGTTATCATAGTTAGTATCAGAGCTTTGGTTAACCTTAGCTCCGGAATATAACATGTAAACAGACTCATCAGAAATATAATTAGCAGTATTCTAAGATGAGTGACTCATCATAGATAGGATCAGTAATGTCCTAGAATGAGTATAGCAGAATAAAATACACCCCAATAGATGCATTTACATTTAAATATATGTCTCTATACTTTACAATATCTTTCCATTGGCCTGACTCTTTGTCTGCTATTCAGACATAATAGAAAATGAGCGGCAGAAACAGAAGAAGTAGTTCTATGGTTCAGTAATCTAATGAGCCAATTGTTCTCCCACAGCTAGAATGGAGTACCATTCTTGGGCAAAGAATCTATTATTGAAACACAAGCACGGATGTGTTCTTCTGAGAGATTTTTTCAAGGCTTAAAGCTGAGAAATGATTAGAAAAGACTATTAGCATCTAGGGCACTTAAAGATGAAGCATTAATCTGGTGGGAAACTGTTACTAAGGAAAATCCAGAAGGTAATATTACCTGGGATGGATATAAAATTTTTTTCAAAGAAAGATTTATTCCCCCAGAAGCAGTTGAGCGGCTGTATGATGAGTTCTACCATATGAAACAAGGAGATATGACCATTCAGGAGTATAAGAATAAATTCAATAAACTTTCTTATTTTGTCCCCGAACTAATTTGTGATCCTTGGAGGAAGAATCTGAGATTTATTAACGGACTTCAAAGAAAGTACGAAAGTAGAGTAACTGCACATGTGAATCTTCCTTTTTCTAAGATGATAGAAATGGCTTGTCGCTACGAGAATCTTGATAAGCAAGGAGTTTTGGAAGATGAAGAGGAAGGCAGCTCTAGCTGCAAAAGGAAGCTTGAAATTGATAAACCTGAGGCAAGTACGAAGCCTGAGGTCAGTAAGAATCCTAAATCTGATAAGAAAGGGGTTAAATCTAAGAAAGAACCGTTAACGACTACCATATGCAATAACTGCAATAAGAAAGGACATTTGTCGATAAATTGCAAATCTTCGAAGAAACGAAATAATGATGGATCTAAATCCAATAAAAAGTTTCAAGTGAATAGAGAATGCAATCTTTGCCATCAGACTGGTCATGTAAAGCAAGATTGTCGACTTTTGAAAGAGACCAAAGTGACTCAAGTCAATAAAGTGGCAGAAGCTCCAACACCCTCAGCTAGTAGGGAAAGGCCAGATGTTTCGGAAGGCACGCTCACTGTCAACAATATCCTGGTTAAAGTATTGTTTGACACAGGCGCGTCACAAAGTTTTATTTCGAGTAATATGGTTAAGAAATTGAAGTTAAAATTAAGGAATCTTAAAGAATCGATTAGAGTTCATAATCCGATAGGAGTTTCTCTTGTTCTTGGTTTGTATTGTAGAGTGCCCATTTCTTATTCTTGTTACCGGTTTTCCTTTGATTTAATTGTTATGGATCTTTTTAAATTTGATATCATTCTCGGGTTGGATTGGTTATCCAAATTTGAAGTCGAAGATAAATTTGCAGAAAGAGTTGTTAAAGTTAAAACGAAGCTTGGAAATATTGTTATACCATGCATAGGCTTAGATTCAGATAGAAAAGAATTTTGGTTTTCTCTTGTTGTTTCTCCTGCTTCTATAGAAAATATTCCTGTCGTTAAGAATTATATGGATGTGTTAGAAGAAGTTGATAGCTTACCTCCGCGAAGAGAAATTGGCTTCAGCATCGATTTAATTCCAAATGCAAGGCCAGTAGTGCATGTTATTCGGAGAATGACAACGAAAGAGAAAGAAGAATTGAGTAATCAAACTCGACATATTTTATGGAAAGGTCTGATCAGGCCTAGCTTTTCGAATTGGGGTGCAGCAGTAGTGTTTGTTCCAAAGACTGACGGTACTCTAAGATTATGTGTTGATTCCTGAGACCTCAATAAGCAGGAACTAAAGAATAAATATTCATTACCGCGTATTGATGATTTATTAGATCGCTTGAATGGAGCACAAGTAATTTCTAGAATGGACCTAGCTACGGGTTTCCACCAATTGCGTATTGCTGAAGAGTGTGTTCCTTTGACGGCTTTTAGAGGTCCAGACATATTTTATGAGTGGTTAGTAATGTCGTTTGGCTTATGTAACGCTCCTGCTTACTTTTTCGATTTAATGAATAGAGTATTCCGCGATGTTTTGAATAAATTTGTGCTGGTTTTTGATTGACATAGAAATGTGTTTATTTTATGCTCTTATATCTTATCTTTTGTATATAAATAAATATTACTTGGGTATTGTTTTGTTATTTTTACAGATAGTCCAACCCAGCCCGCATGCAACCAGAAATGTAGAGAAATAGAGTTCAATTTGCTGTATTTGCATTTTGAAGAATTGTAGATGAAGATATCACATCTAGTTGCTATTGGACAAGAAAAGGAGTGATAAAAAGGCTTTGCACATCACAAATCAATGAAGAAATATCAAGGAAGCAAGAGGAAAAAGAGAAAAGGCCCAAATTTGCTTTATTTATCTAAGGCCCATTTATGTTTCTCATTGTAAACAAATTAGTGGTGTAATGACCAAGCCCATTTACCATTAGGGTTAGGGTTAGGGTTTGGCTATCTACCCTATATATACCCTTGTAATGGCATTGTAGCCACCATCCTATCTCATCTCTTATTCCATTGTTCTAATAAAAGTTCTTCTTTCTCTTTTATTTTCTGTATTTTTTTGTTTTCTTAGCAACTAGTGTTGTCTATACGATTAGATTCGGTAGAACACTATTTGTATTTTGCACTTGTTTGCATTAGTGACTTACCGTCTGATTAGATTCAGCGGAAATCCTAATTTTAATTCTTGTTCTTTGTTTCAATTTCTGCAATTTCAATTTCTGCTTTTTATTATTTTCTTAGGTCAAATTGGGTTTGATTAGATTCAAATCTAATTCATAGTTTCATTTGCTTTCCATTGAAATTGTGATTTGATCGTCGGTTCAGTTAGATCTGTTCTGAATCAAATTACAGTTTTAATTTTGTTTTGTTTTGCAAAATCAATCTCCAAAGTTCGTCTAACACGCCCACGAAACATATAAATAATAAAATTTAACTTTCCTCCCTGTGTTCGACCTGTATGCTACACACCTGTATGCTTGCAGAATTTATTACAAATGTCGCGCTTTTCTAGCGTCGATCAAGTTTTTGGCGCCGTTGCCGGGGAGGTAACGATTGAATTTTATTGTTTATTTAATTTCCGATTCGTGTTAGTTTTTATTTTATTTTGTATATATTTTTGTTTCTTGCACATATAGAAAAAAAATCTCAATTAGTGATGTGGCGTATTAATTACATTGATACTGTCATGAACTAAGCAAGAGAAAAAAATAATTTCTTGCCTTTGTTTTCTTTAAATTTCTTTTCCTATTTTTAATTATTCCTTTCCATTTTTCAATCCTCCTTCCTACTTTTATATTCATTTCATTTTTCAATCCTCCTTCCTACTTTTATATTCATTTCTTCTTTTACAATCTTTCAAAAAAAAAAAAATCTTGCCTTTTTTCTTTTAATTTTCCTTCTTTTTTTCATTTATTTCTTTCCTTTTTTTTATTTTGCATTTCTTCCAATCTAATTCCTTCAAGAAGAAAAAATATATATACAAAAAAAAAAGTTGCTAATTTTTCTTCAATTTCTTTCCATCTTTCTACCACCTTGCTGATTTTCACATTTTTCTTTTCTCTTTCCTTTTCTTTTTATTTGTTTCCATCTTTTGTCTACAACTTTCTTAAAAAAAAAAAAAATGCAATTTCTTCTCTGCCTACTTTGATTTCTTTCTTGTTTTTGTCTGCTTTTATTTCTTTCCTCAATTTCTTCTACCCTTCCTCTCTACTCAAAAAACCTTGCTTTTTTCTCTTATTTCCTTCCTCTTTTATTATTTTTTTCCATTTTTGTTTTGCTTTTTCCCATTCATTTCTCTCCCTTTCTTCTTGTTCAAATTTTCATAAAAAAAACTTGCATTTTTTTTTTAATTTCTTTCCAATTGCATTTCTCATTAACCTTTTACAATCTCTCTTTCCATTTTTTCATTTATTTCTTTCCTGCTCTCTCCTTCATTAAAAAAAAAAAACAACTATCAATTTTCCTTTATTCTTTCCATCTTTCCACTTTCTATCCAATTGTCTTTTTCTTTTTGCAAATTTCAAAAAAAAAAAACGATTCCTCTTTTGCAACTTTTTTCCTTTCTTCTTTTGTCTTTCTTGTTCTCAATACATTGATTTCTTTTCTTCTCTTACAAATTTCCTTTCTTTTCAAAAAAAAAAAAAAAAACGTCTTTTGATTTCTTTCCTCTTTATTCCTCCTTTCCAATTTTCTATATAATTACTTCTCATTCTTCTTTTACAAGTTCAAAAGAAAAAAAAAATCTTGCCATTTTTCTTTTAATTCTTCCCTATTTTCAACTTCTTTCTCCTTCCTTTCGTTTGTTTCTCCTCTTACTAATATCTCACATCCTTTCTTCTTTTACAATTTGCTGAAGAAAAAAAAAATCCTTTTACAAACTTCTCTTCTCTGCCTTGTAATTAATTTTCTTTCTTTCTCCATTTATTTCTTTCCCTTTTCAAGTTTTTCCTTTCTCATTTTTTTCTCTCTCTTCTAATTTTACAACAATAAACAAAAGAAAAAATTCTTTCTGTTTTTGTCTTCTCTTTTATTGCTTTCCCTTCTCAATTTCTTTTCCAAATCTTTTACAATTACTTTTCTTTCTTCCTTTACAATTCTCTTTCTTTTCTGAAATCTCTCTTCCCATTTTTTTTGTCATTTGTTTCTTTCCTATTTGTCCGCTTTTCAACACTAATAAAAAAAAAGGCAAGGACATAATTTTTTTTCCATTATTCTTCCCTGCTTCATTTTTTCCCCTCTGATCAAATACCCCTCTCTCTCACACAATCTCATTTCACCACATTTTTTTTTTCAATCTACACTTCAGCACCATCTTCTTCAATCCCTCCTTCCCACCACACTTCTGCCACAACGCACAAACCAACCCCATCCACAAGCATTCTCTCAAAAAAAAAAATTCCAAATTTTTTTAACCCACCACAGCCTCATATTTTCTTGTGCTTTTTTTGTTATTTACTTCATTAAAAAAAACCCAAAAATAAAAAAAAAGAGTTTCAAACCAAGGACAAAGTGACTGGAGTTCAAGCAACGAATCAAGAATTCAGAAATCAGAAGAAATTGCAAATAGTGAGATTTCAATCATTGACGCTACTCATTTTTCTGGATGGACAGCCATACCCCACTATAAATTTCTTTTAACTCTACAGGTGCTCTGCTGCAAAAGAAAAAAAGAAAAAATATATAGACAATTGTTGTAAAAAATTTCTGCAGGGGCAGCGGCTTTGAATGTACAATTTTTAATTTCTGCAATTATTCTGTGCTTATTCTGTGCCTGTTGTGTTGTTGATATTTCTGAATCTGTGGTGAAGAACGATTTTCCATAACTAATCACTCTCGTCGATTTTCAATTGTAACACGTGATTTTGATTTTCAAAATAATATAATTGAAAAGTGGTACTTTGTGAAGTTGACTGTCTCGTATAATTGGATCGCGGATATATAGTAGTTCAATTTATTGAACTATTAGCAAAAGAGGTTGCATACTACCCGTAAAACATTGGTCGTATCCCTTAGTATTTATACTATACGTGAACGACCATAAGACCCTCTTCCCCCTTCCAATTGAGTCAGTTAATTAACAGAGCACAACTCAGAATTTTATATTATTTTGAAGTGAGAATAATCTATGTCTTACCCTGACTTCATTCAAATGTCTAATTCAAAACAATCCTTGAGAGAATTGTGGGATCATAACCGGAGTAGACGTCCTCTTGAAGAGTATGAATATGAAATACAACTCATGAAGCAAGATTTTCCAAATTTTGGTGAAGCCAATGTCAACAATTTTCAAAATTTTCCAACTGACCAACATTTTCAAAATCATAGATATAATCGAAATGATGATTTCAATTCAAATTTCAATAATTTCGATTATGGGCCACACCCACATCAAAACGATTTTGAATCCCAATATAGCTTTGATCCACATCAGTATGGAGTTGGAAACCAATTCGAAAATAATTTTGGATATGAAAATGATTTTCAAATCGATCAAAATCTTCAAAATAACAACCCATATCCACATCTTGAATATAACCAAGATTGCAATTTTCCCTCGAATTTTAACAGTTTTGGTTACAAACATAATTTTTATGATCAAAATGATTTCCAATATTCAAACAACCACCACATTGGAAATAATTTTGATTGTGAAATTGATATGGATTATAATTTTGAGAATCAAGAAATCCAAAACGAGAGTTCTCTAATCGACGATTCTGAAGAATACCATCTTAACGTTTTTAGAGAGAGGGTAGAAAGGATCGATAGACAGCTTAATGAAAGAGATAGAAAGATAGATGAACTTCTTTGTTTAATGACAACTTTGAAAGAACAGCGAGAGCAACAAAATCAAATTCAAACAAGCGATGAATCAGAAAATAATCAATTCTTTACTGATGGTGAAAAGTTTCAAATAACAACTTTCAAAATTGAAAATAACGATCTAAATGAAGTTGTTCAAAATTCAATGAATGATCTGGACTTCGATTCTTTTCAAGAAAAAGATGTAAGCTTAGATTTTGTTCTTCCTCTTTCGGGCTGCGAGAAACTTGAATTCTTTGAAATTGAACAAACTGAAAATGTTGAATTTTTCGAAAACTCAAAATTGGAAAAGGATTTTAACGAACATGAATTCTTTGGATTGTATGAGGAAGAGTTGCCAAATGAAGTAGATTCACATCACGAGTTCGAAAAATGTGATTTTGAGGTTTCAAATGAACTTGAAATTGTCAGTGTCGAAAATATGTTGTCCAGTAATGAAATTGAGAAATGTGATCACATAGTCTTGAACAACACTCAGATTTCAAATTTCACTGAATTTATATACGATCACAAATTCTTGAAAAATTACACTGACAAATTTGTTGAATACATGAATTACTTTTGGAATGCTGGCTTGGTTGAAAAACTTCAGGTTAGGACGACCCTAGATATTTATCTCCTAGACTACAAATCAAGGTATAAAGATGAGATGGTTTTCAAAAACTCTTGCTTGTTAGAAAACATGTCTAGACATAGTGGGAACGGGACTCATCGGGCTAGAACCAAGTGTGGGGGAAAAAGTTGGTGGAATTCTTTGCGTCACATGCATCGCAAACACATATATCATTGTACATATGATTTTCATTCACATATAGTGGCTAAACTCCATTTCATTCTTCTAATAATTTTGCATCTCATTCACCTTTGGGTACTGTCTTTCAAATTTAGAAAAAAATTACAGTGTGGACACTGTATAGTTCTAGTGTGGGGGAAGTCTGCATTGCGTTCTTTTGATTTTTCTTTCTTTCTTTTCATGTAGGACCATCATGCATTTTAGATTGTAGCGACATACCATAATTTTTTTTTCTTGAAATACGACTCATTTTAGTTTGATACAACAAAATAAGTTTACAATTTTTATCCAGTTGATAGTATTTTTCTCTCTCAACTTAGATCGAATAGGAAACATAATGAAAAGTTTAATTTTGAGGGATAATAGTGTAACCGGTACATAGGGAGATTCTTAAGTGATGGCCATGAAATCTATTCTATATTGTAGACTTTGTTTAAATAAGTGGAGGACTTAAAATACTTATATTGGCTTTTCAAATCTTTAAAACTAAGTTGTGTTAAGTTGAATTCGCGTAACTCTCTTTTGTGCTTATATTTTCGATAATAATAATAGTATTCCAAGGGTATCCAACATTGCTTGTATATCGAGCGTTGGTGTGCAAACCCGCCAAGCTCTATCCGACACGTTGTTGACAAAGTCAAAGTTGGAATATCTTGGTCTCATTTTATGAGATTGGACACCTAAGGATTACCGACACGTTGTTGACAAAGTCAAAGTCGGCCTGCACAATCCGCCAAGCTCCTTACCTACTCTCCGTTAGTCCGCGAGGCAGTGCATGGGTGGTAAACCTTGGTCTTTTTAGTTAGGTGTATGTACTTAATCATAAATCTTAATTTTTTATAGAATAAAGAATAAGCGATGATACCCAAACACCTCTTGACCTTATTGATTTGACTAGCCATACATGAGAAAATTAGAATACCACTTTGCAAACTGTGCCAAGCAAACTAAGAATTTATTTCATGGCTGCACTATGTTATCGACCGAACTAACTGGCCAAACTGGAATTTAACATTTGAAAACTTGATTTATATTGAAAATTTGTGACAAGTCGAGGTATCTAAAATAAAATCAACTGATTGGAAATTGTTAACTTAATTTGTTGTACCACTTTCCTGAAATAAGTCGTGTTGCCATTGTTCGTTTTTATTTGTGCATATGTCCACTGCATTCATGTAGTTTCATTAGAATCATAACATACAGCATTTGGATTTTGTGGGTAGTATCCGCTGAAAACCCTCACGAGACACCACTCGTCCTACTAGGGACACCTAGAGGTTTAACGGCTTGTTGCATACGCTCAATGCAATCGTGTTTCCTACGAAAGTGTGACCTATCCAGTTTAGTTTTTTCATTTTTTGTTTTACTCGAGGACGAGTAAAAGATAAGTGTGGGGGTATTTGATTGACATAGAAATGTGTTTATTTTATGCTCTTATATCTTATCTTTTGTATATAAATAAATATTACTTGGGTATTGTTTTGTTATTTTTACAGATAGTCCAACCTAGCTCGCATGCAACCAGAAATGTAGAGAAATAGAGTTCAATTTGCTGTATTTGCATTTTGAAGAATTGTAGATGAAGATATCACATCTAGTTGCTGTTGGACAAGAAAAGGAGTGATAAAAAGGCTTTGCACATCACAAATCAATGAAGAAATATCAAGGAAGCAAGAGGAAAAAGAGAAAAGGCCCAAATTTGCTTTATTTATCTAAGGCCCATTTATGTTTCTCATTGTAAACAAATTAGTGGTGTAATGACCAAGCCCATTTACCATTAGGGTTAGGGTTAGGGTTTGGCTATCTACCCTATATATACCCTTGTAATGGCATTGTAGCCACCATCCTATCTCATCTCTTATTCCATTGTTCTAATAAAAGTTCTTCTTTCTCTTTTATTTTCTGTATTTTTTTGTTTTCTTAGCAACTAGTGTTGTCTATACGATTAGATTCGGTAGAACACTATTTGTATTTTGCACTTGTTTGCATTAGTGACTTACCGTCTGATTAGATTCAGCGGAAATCCTAATTTTAATTCTTGTTCGTTGTTTCAATTTCTGCAATTTCAATTTCTGCTTTTTATTATTTTCTTAGGTCAAATTGGGTTTGATTAGATTCAAATCTAATTCATGGTTTCATTTGCTTTCCATTGAAATTGTGATTTGATCGTCGGTTCAGTTAGATCTGTTCTGAATCAAATTACAGTTTTAATTTTGTTTTGTTTTGCAAAATCAATCTCCAAAGTTCGTCTAACATGCCCACGAAACATATAAATAATAAAATTTAACTTTCCTCCCTGTGTTCGACTTGTATGCTACACACCAGTATGCTTGCAGAATTTATTACAAATGTCGCGCTTTTCTAGCGTCGATCAGTTTTCATTGACGACATTTTAATATTCTCTAAGTCAACCGCCGAGCATGTGAAGCATTTGGAAGGAGTTTTGGAAACTTTGAGAAAGAATGTATTAAAGGCCAAATTTTCTAAATGCATATTCTGGTAAGAAGAAGTGAAGTTCCTTGGTCATGTAGTATCGAAGGAAGGAATTTCAGTGGATCCAGGCGAAATCACAACCATTCGAGTTGGAAGCAACCTAACACGCCTACAGAAGTCAGATGTTTTCTAGCATTGGCTGGCAATTATCAGAAATTCATTAAAGATTTTTCGAAGCTATCTAGTCCATTAACGAAGCTTACCAAGAAGCATACAAGGTTTAATTGGACGCCTGAATGTGAAGCAACTTTCCAAGAGCTGAAATTAAGGTTGACTACTGCTCCAGTGTTGACTATTATTGATGGCAATCAAGATTTGATGGTATATACAGATGCTTCTCTTGATGGTGTTGGTGCGGTATTAATCCAAAGAGGCAAAGTCGTTGCTTATGCTAGCCGTTAGTTGAAGCTGCATGAAAAGAGATACGCTACTCATGATCTTGAGTTGTTAGCCATCTGTTTTCTTGGAAAATATGGAGGCACTATCTTTTGGGTGAGAAGTTCGAATTACATACAGATCATAAATAATTGAAGTATCTGTTCACCCAGAAGGACTTGAATTTGAGGCAGCAGCGTTGGTTAGAATTTCTTCCGGCACACAATCTAGATATTTTGTATACTCCGAGGAAAGCCAATGTTGCAGCAGATGCGCTTAGCAGAAAGAATGCCATTATCGCTAATCTCAAATTACGCCTTCATTGATTGACATAATCTCTGTTCTGTAGAAGGATGATGAATTTATTCAGAGGATTAGTAAAAGAGTTCAGGAAGGCGAACCCTCGAGTTTCCTGATTGATAACAAAAGAATTCTGAGGTTATTAGGCCAAATTTCTATTCCGAATATTCCCGATCTCAGAAGAGAAGTAATGGATGAATGTCACAAATCCAAGCTTAGTATTCATCCAAGGGTGAGTAAGATATATCATGATCTTTAGCGTACGTTTTGGTGGAGATCTATGAAAAGAGACATTTCCATATATGTTGGCAGGTTTTCTACTTATCAACAAGTCAAAAGTGATCAGCAGAAACTCGCAGGACTGTTGCAACCATTAGAGGTTCCAGATTGGAAGTGGGATCGATTCTCCATGGATTTCATAGATGGTTTACCCCGAGCCAAGAAAGGAAATGACAGTATATAGGTGATCGTAGATCGTTTCACGAAGACCGCCAATTTTATTTCTGTTGGATCGACTAGAATAGCTCAAAATCTGATTATTTCAAAGAAATTTCCAGACTACATGGAGTTCCCCGTAGTATTGTTGGTGACCTTGATCAGATATTTGCTAGTAAATTCTGGAAAGCATTCCAGGTAGAGTTGGGGACAAAGTTAAATCTGAGCACCACATATCATCCTCAAATAGATGGCCAAACTGAGAGGGTGAATCGTATACTAGAAGACTTGTTGCGGGCATGTATTCTTGATTTTGGTGGATCGTGGGTGAGTTTACATATAATAATAGTCATCAAGCAGGCTTAAAAATGTCACCAATCGAAGCATTGTATGGTAGATCATGTAGATCTCCTGCATGTTAGGTAGAATCAGGCAGTCGACTAGATTGGGTCCCGACATGATTCGAGAAGCTTCGGATAAAGTCAATTTCATAAGAAGCGATTGAAAACAGCTCAGAGCCGACTGAAGAGTTATGCAGATTCGAGAAGAAGAGATTTAGCATTTGCTGTTAGCGATTATGTATATTTGTGAGTTTCTCCGAAGAGAGGAGTAGTCCGATTTGGGAAAACAGGGAAGTTGGCTTCTAGATTTATTGATCATACTTGAGAGGATTGGAATTCTTTCTTATAGGGTTCAATTGTCAAACTGGTTGCCAGGATTACATCATGTATTTCACGTGTCTCAACTTTGAAAGCATGTACATGATCCAGATCTGATTGTGGAGGAAGCCGCGCACCAAGAATTGAAAATCACTCCACGCTTAGCAGTGAGAAGAGAGCCAGTAAAAATTATTGGCAAAGAAACCAAGGTTCTGAGAAACAAGAAGGTTCACTTAGCCAAAGTGCAGTGGAGCGGAGATCCCAGAGACTGTACATGGGAGACCGAAGATAGCATTAAGCTGGCTTATCCCAAGTGTAGAGTGGACATCTCTGATTAGCTCTGGTGCAAGGTACATTTACAATATTTTTAATTTTCGTTTGTTTCCTACTTTTGTTTCCTTTTCTGGAATGAAAAGTTTTAAGTGGGGGATATTGTAACAACCCGGAAAATCAGAACTAATTTAATTTTATTTATTTTTTAATGAATTTTGAATATTTAAAATGATTTATTTTAAATAATAACGATTTAAAATTTAATTAAATCGAAGTTAGAATGTATATATTTATTTTAATTATAAAACGAGCCTGAAATGGCGTGATAGTTTAATAATTCGATTTCAAATTTCAAATGAATGTACAGAATTCAAAATAAATCGGATTTTAGTAAAACCAGAAATATTTGAATCTGTTTAATTATATCTTTTTAACGAATGTGAAAAATCCAGATTTCATAATGAGAATCGAAAGTTATGTCCAGTTTAAAATTTAAAATGGTCGCTATGGAATTTAATATAATATATTGCCCTTAAAAATAACCATTTTGCAAACGATCTCCGTTTTCGACGAAACCACTTTTGCTGGATCCGAAATATCAAATTATTGCTAGGTTTAAATTTCCATGTTTTTGGAATTAATATGTGAGCATGCTAAATTAAAACGCATTTGGTAATTTCTATTGAATAGGATTGACCATTAAAAACCCATTTTTCAAACGGTCTCCAAATTTGACAAAATTAATTTTGTTAGGACCGTATCGTCAAAATATATCTAAATTTATTTTTCGGGAATTTTTGGAATCAGCATGTGTCCCCGATAAATTAAAATGTACGTTCAAATTTAATATTGAATGTTTTATATTTTAATTTTAAGGAAAACAGACTGAAACAGTCGAATGGGCTTACGAAACATTGTCCATTGTGTTCGGAATGGGGGTATTTAGCTAGAGGCAACAGTCTTTGGGTTTGATTTGGAGTTAGTATGGGTTAACGGGCCTTTTCAGAGTTAAAAGAAACAAATAATAAAACCCGGCCAATCACGATTTTCCTAACCCTAATTTCATTTTCAAAAACCTGACTCTCTCCCAATCTCGACGGCGGAAAGCATTCACTTCTTCTCTCCTCGATTCCGGACAAGATACTCAACGAAATTCAATGACCCTTTAGAGAATTTTGTAGAGCATCCCTCAAGGTTCAAATCCATACCAAGTTTGTAAATTGTCGTTGCGTGTTGAACGAGATCCGACGCCATAAAGTCCGCCAATTCAAGTCACCGTCGAGACCTCCTGCTTCCATCGTGTTCGTAGTGGCTACCACCCTCAGGCACGGAATTCCGAACTCCTTCATGTGGCGAAGGCCGATCGTCCTACGGCTACACGATTTGATCGCAAAATCGTGACCTAGATTTAAACATTTACCGAAAGGTATCGACTTTGATTTATGTAAATGGTTATAACACTTTAAAGCGTTGCGAAGTTAATTTATGGAATAAAAATCATATATTTTTCATATGGTGATGAAATCCGATGAAACAGGAACCATTGGACTCGTGGTGACGTCTTCTACATTCTAGAAGAGACCGGAGAAATTTTGGAGCTTGCTACGAATTTAGGCAAAGTCAAAACCATTGTGAGATTTCTAAATTCAAAAATAAATGAATAAAATTATATTAGGTTGCAGACGGAGTTTAGTAGCTCCTGACACCATCATCCACAGACCATGGACGATTTGTTTGATAGTATTGTGTGGTAGAAATTGATTGTGGTTGCAACAAAGTTGGTTGTGTTTGTGGTAAATTCATTGTGTTGTGAAAATGAATTGTATTGTGGAAATTATGAAAATGAAACCCTTGTATTGCCGCGAGGTCTAGGACTTCAGAGGAGCCGTGTAGGACACGGTGCCGGTGTTAATTTCCCTGCCGTTATAATGCCGATTTTTTTTTTTTGAAATATTCATGTGTTGTAAAATATTCATGTTTGAAATAAAAATTGTTTGACCAATAAAAATCACATTTTTATTATATGTATAAAATATGTAAAATATTCATTGTTTGAAATAAAAATATGTTAACAATAAAAATTACATTTTTATTGTGTATGTAGGAATGATTAAAAATGATCATTGTTTGAAATAAAAATATGTTAACAAGAAAAATTACATTTTTTATTGTGTATGTAGGAATGATTAAACATATTCATTGTTTGAAATAAATACATGGTTACAATAAAAAATTACATTTTTATTGTATGTAGGTTAGATTAAAATATTGTCATTATATGTTTTATTTATTTAAAATGTTATCATTATAATAAATGATCATTTATTATTATATGTTTTTGTTTATATAAAATGTTATCATATAAATGCTAATAGAAAAAGAATCATTTGTCATTATATGTCTTGTTTATTTAAAATGTAATCATTTACATGTCAGTAGAAAAATGATCATTTGTCATTATATGTTTTGTTTATTTAAAACATTATCATTTACATGTTAATATAAAAAATGATCATTTGTTAATATATGTTTGGTTTATTTAAAATATAATCATTTACATGTCAGCGAAGTAGAAAAATGATCATTTGTTAATATATGTTTGGTTTATTTAAAATATAATCATTTACATATTAGCGAAATAGAAAAATGATCATTTGTTATTATATGTTTTGTTTATTTAAAACATTATTATTTACATGTTAGAGAAGAAGAAAAATGATCATTTGTTAATATATGTTTGGTTTATTTAAAATATAATCATTTACATGTTAGCAAAGTAGAAAAATGATCATTTGTTAAACATTATCATTTACATGTTAGTGATGTTAGAAAAACAATAATATGTATTGACTCCTTAAATAATTTCCTTTACATATTAGCGGAGTTAGAAAAATGTTCATTTGTTAAATATGTTTTGTTTCATTAAAATAATGTCATTTACATTTTAGCGAATTAGAAAAATAATTATATGTTAATATATGGTTTGTTTTTCAAAAAAACATCATTTTAAAATGTTAGTTAGAATAAAATAATTACATGTTAAAATATATTTTGTTTGTTAAAAACATCACTTTTAACATGTTAGTTAAAATAAAATAATTACATGTAAATATATGTTTTGTATGATAAAAATGTCACTTTTAATATGTATGTGAAGTGTATAAAATTTACATATATTGAAATATATTTTTATTCATTACAGTATCATTTTTAACATGAATATGAAGTGTACAAAATTATTTGAAGAACAAATGGTTTTGAAATCATCGAACGAATTATATATATATATATATATATATATCAGTAGTTTTAATTTTGGAATCATAACTTTAAACGATTATACTGAAAGATCCGACCATCGGATTTTCCCAAAGCTGGAACCATTGGGTTCGCTTTGGAAAGATCTTTCCAACGATATTAAGTTTGTTAAGATCCAACGGTTAGATTTCGAGAATTGTGTAATTCGAATCTGAATAAAAACAGCGCCAGGGCCGTGTAATGACCTGAAACGTCATTTGAATAAAATGGGCTATTTTTATATAAATTAAAAATAGCGATAAATCGTTATAAAATATTATAAACGATATGGAATTGAAATAAACCAATTTCACTTGGTTTATAAAGTAATATGGACGATTTGATTCTTTGACATTAATCTATAGGATTGAATTGAATTTAACCAAAGAAAAGAAATGACTTGAATTATATATATTCGAGAATTATTTGTAAAAGCTGAGTTAAATCTCATTTCAAATAATTATAGGACGATTGAAAGTCGAAGATATTGAAGATGATGGTTGAAGACCGGCGATCTTCACATCGAATGGATGACTACTGATGCCCTGGATTGGTTAGCTCCCAGGAAAGGGTTAAAGTGGTAGTTGTCCGGACGTACTTGTTGATTGTCCGAAATGCGAGGGCCTCTCTTCCGTATTGGACATATGGAACGAGAATATGGTGCCTCCGGTTTCGTTCAGACCTAGAACAAACTTATAAATGGATGTATGTCTGAGATTGGATTTTATTCTATGATGATTGATTTCTATTAAATATATATATATATATATGTGCTTGGTGGCGGAGAATTTATTCTCTTGCTTAATACCCTTCTCTGAGACGTACGATCTCAGAGGTTATATATCAATAGACATCAATCGCATGGCGTGAATTGTCAGTGTGGCATGCTAATTTGCAAACGATCAAGGGATTTGTTGAAAAGCAGAGCCTTGTGGTTGATGATCAAAGCACAACTTTAATTCCATAGCTTTATGTATAACATTAATTCGCGAGCCTCACACCCCGGTATGAACCAAAAACGGGAGTGGTGTCATGGTATGGAGTCAAGGCATTTTTACTTATGTGGATATTGGAAAGCGAGGTACCTCGGAATTTAGTCCCTAGTGGCTCTAAATTTACTCCCCATAGGGCGGGGAAACTTATTGTTTAGGAATTACCAATCCACTAAAGTAAGTATGGACCAGCCCTGAAGATCCAGGTGCAGTTGCGGCTATATCCCGAGGCTCGGGCTGGAAAGTCTCGAATTTGGTAAGGACGATCACTTGCCTTGTTTCATGATGGAAATCCAACTTTCAATACGACATTGTGCGGGTTTGATTGTAAACCTATATATGGCGACATGATATATGGTACCCATGCTGTCTATGATTAATGCATTATGATTGAAATTGTTTTTGAAACATATATGCACTAGCGATAATATCAAATGACTTTGTTTTATACATATCAAGCATATTTTGGACATTATAAGGTAAAACTCTATGCTCCGGTTTACGTTGCATTGTGTGATGGGACTTGAGTTTTATAATGGCTTCATTTTTCAAAAAAGCATTGCGTTGTTTAATGATTTACTTTATTTCATGCACTGGTAATCCAATGGAGTAAACCCGTTCCGCGTTAGTGGCATGGTCCTGTGATTGACCTCATTATAAAATAGGTTAAGTAAGATTTCTCATACCAGTCCCTTGACTGACTCGTAGTTTGTTTCACTTTGCAAACTTGGGTGCCCCTATTTTCTACACTGGCAGCCTTGTATTCAGGTTTTAGCTGGTTCATTCTGGATAGCTATGGAGTTGACGATGGATCCTATCATTTCTATTGTGTTGTTCAGACTTTATTATATATTATGTTTGATTCCGCTACACACATTTTATATTAAGCTGAAACTGTATTCTGTACTAAATATGATCCCGTTATGCTGTGTAACTCTGATGATTATATTATTTCCAATGTAATTTGATGTACATTATCTGGTGTAATTCTGTATTTCTGTTTTGCTGTTACTTGTTTATGTGTTATATTCCAATGATTATCCTTGCTTCCGTGGAACGGGGGGTTGGGGTTATCACATTTAACAAGTATGAAGACGGAAAAGAATACAGGAAATATGTATATTAATTCGACTACATGACTTCACAAAATGACCTCAAGTAATTTATTAAGAATAAGATTATCATTTAGGTTAATCTCTGATCTATATTACACCAATACATGTTTATTTCCTTAATGCGACATCCTTGATTGTTTACTATTTGCCACAAACTGTAGCATAACTTACTATTTTGTTTGCCGATTGTAGCTATAATTGGACTTTGAAAATTATTGCCTTTTAATCTATATTATGTACAAAGTTTGACATTTTCGAGTAGCTATTTGTACATACTTAACATGATATATATTTATATTTTAAAATCACACATGCAAACTCTAAAACTTGGTGAATTTATTTGGTATTTGTTACCTTAATACACAAAATATTGTATATTTATTCTTTTTCGTAAATAGAATGGTCTGTCATGGCATTATTCATAAAATGAGGTATATTACTTTATTTATGTACACATCAGTGCATTTACATTGATTAGGTTACTCAACCAAATGTTGGAAGAATGCAAGATCAGAATTCAAGACTTCGATGGTAGGATACTAGGAATATAAGCCTTTTTAAATTAGTTGTCAAGCTGCAAATTTATTGTTTAGAAATAGTAATATGTTATTTTATGTCATTAATTCTTTTGGTATTTCCTAAATGGTCTAAATTACATTTGGAATTGCTAATAATCTTAAGAGCTGACTCAAGCTAATCATTCATAGTTCTAGAGTACCGAAAGGTGGTAATCACAGTAAACCATATTGTAATTTGCTTCATGGTTCAATATATGTCTCATAAAATACATATTACGTTGGTTAATCATGTTCACAACGAGGTCAATGATAGAAACATGGAATTTCAAATTTATTTGGTTGTTATATACTCTTATTATGTGGTCAAACATTAGTCGGGGTGATCATCATCAGTTTTCATGTTATTACATTATCTGCTAATTTAAGTGAGCATATAGTACATACAAAATTTTACTCCTTTTGAGTTACCTTATTTCAAAAATATCATCAGTGCAAATTTTATGTGGTACTTAAGTTGATGCTCTCTCTTCAAGATGATTTATCCCACTCAAATCTCCCTTTAATTTGGTTAGAGATTCTTGCAAATACAGAAATAATAGTTCACTTTTTCTTTAATATGAATTTCAATTTTTTTATTCATAATCTGAATGAAAATGCTATTTGTTCTCTTTTTTAAATTTGTGCATGCAAGAGGAAAGTACACCAAATATTTACTTTTAACTAAGGGAATAAGCAACCTTCGAAAGCACAGGCCAGTTTGATTTTTTATAACTTTATTCAGTAGTTTTACTCTACAAAAATGTCATTTGATCCTTCGACACAAAAAATATATCATTCGGTGGAGATTATTAATCGGTCAACTTTGAAGTATTAGAATTGCATATATCCAATTTATATTAAATTTATATCAACAAGGGTTTTCATTTTGTATGGTTACATGTTTTGTATTATATTCAGACAAAACTTTACGGTTTTACTTATTTTATTCTGTAGAGCTGATTCATAAATTATTAGCAATGAACAACTTACACTGGTAACTTTTACTGAAAAGTCCTTCCAATATCAAAAACTCTAAATGAAAACAAGTTTTTTTCTTCCAGTATGTAGCATCCTTGAAGATATTTATTTTTATAAATAGTTTATGCTTAAGGTTTAATGACACTTCAAATAGTTGTAAACAAGTATACAACTATCATGCATTTTTCTACTGCACCATTTTTCCTTCATTTGAACTATATTATGTGGAACTATATAACAATTTATATTTACAAGATTTCTACTAAATTAATGTTCAAAATACTATACATGTGTGCTAATTTGTGAAGAAAGGAGTTGATCATTTCTGCAGGTTCAAATTATTTTTCTCTTAGATTTATTTATGCTACTCAATTTTTTGTTAAAATAACTTGTGAGTCCAAGGGGATTCAATTAAACTTTTGTCTAATGAATATTTATTTGAAGATACTCTAATTTATATAGTATTGCTTAGTTGATTTGCAGTAGTATGATATGTTCAACTTCTTTGTAGTTGATAGAAAAATGGTTAAAAAATAAATCATTTTTTATTGATACAAATAAATGATTTTTTTAATCAAAATGGTTTTTCACTGTGAGTCCCTCATTGTAACACCTCGCAATTTAAATAATAAAATTATCAAGTTAATTAGAGGAATAATGTGCGTTTGAAATTCGAAAACAAACGTGTGTGATAAAATGAATCTATTATAATATATGAAAGCATATCATTCCTCAAAGTCCTTTTAGTTCCACTTTCAGCCTAAGAACACGATTCTGACATCTGTCCACATCAGCAATCGTGCAATCTGTAGACTTCCACCTATTTTCTCCTTCCGTTTACATAAAATATTAATTGAATTTGAAAAGCTCAAAATCTCTCTATGAATATCATGAAATGAAGAGTCATGTTTTTTTTTTGATTTGTTCCCTCCCTCCATTTCTTCCATTCTCAGTCACTTTTCGTCCCTCCGTTTACCTTAAACAATCGAATGTCCTTTTATACCTGAACGTTGCCTTCCTTTAGGATGTATTCTCTCGCCTAACTCAGAAAACGTGATACCAAATGGAGGGCACTAAACAAAAGTAAACCCTAAGTATCACTCTGATTTGGTTTGAAATCTTCAATTTTTTCCTAATAAGTTTTTAAGCATGATTTGAATTTGAGGGGACATGCGAAATAGATGTCTCCTTTAGTCACACCAATCACCAATGCACAAAGAAAGCAGAGTTTGGAAATTGAATAAAAATAATCGAAGATTAAATCTTGGGGAATAGGTAAATCTACCTATTCAATTTTTTTTCTTAAAATTAGAGTATTGAACATAATTGATTTGTATGTCAACCAGTACCTTCTTTGAAATTCACTGCAGCACCCCTTCAAGGTCTATTTTTGGTGGTATTCATCTATGTGAACCGCCAATTTCTTATTTTTTGAAACATAATTTCATTGGTGATGCCGAATTCTATTTGGAAGTTTCATTTACATGTTCCTTTTCGGTTCTATCCTCCTCGGTTGCTGTTTAGGTATGAGATCTCTGCAAAGTCAAAACCTCCATTCTATGATTTTCCCTGTATTATTTTTGTCTTTTGATGTAAAAATGCTATTTTGAAGCTTCTCATTATTTCGTTTCCTCGATATCTATATATTGTCTACGCTTGATTTAATGGCTAGCTAACTTCAAAGATTTATGCATTTGTTCATCAACAGGAATATTTTTCTTTTTAATTTACGGCTTCTCCACTGCCTCACTTTTTTAATTTCATTCGTGTTAAGCTGAATGAAGAGAAAAATGTCTATTGTCTTCTTAATATATCCTCAGCATCTTCCATTCTTGCAGAATTAAGTTTTTGTTGGTATTTTTCATAAATACAATTTAAAGGGATGTCACATTCCAATTAACGAGCATTTAATATGTTTATATTAGCAAAAATATAAATTGTGATTAATGACTAAGAACTAAACAAAATATGTTTTAATAGGTATTTTCAATAGTATATTTACCATAGAAATTTGGGTTTTAGTGAATTTGAACTATCGGGTTGTGAAATAATAATTTAACATTGCATGAAAGTTCGAGACTAGCAAAAATCTTTACAAGACAACCTCATTTACATTTTAACCTTAGATTCCAACTTAGCATGTAACGAACAGGGATTTTCGGCCCTGAAAATCGACATAAATACCTTTACCGTAACTCATGTCGTCCTTCCAAACACCGAAAATACTGAAACGTTATTAGAAAGAAATTAGAGGGTGAGATAAGAAAGAAATATTAGAATAGAAAAAGAAGAAGAAACACCACAACCCAGAATCAGAGTCTCACATCGCAGTGGAACAAAATATAATACAGAAATAAACCTTTACTGAGAGGTTTTAAGATACTTACAATATCAGAGTACGACACCCAACTGGACAGTCATAATAACCTGTCCTCATATACAACACACAGCGGAATAGTAGCCATATAATATCATATGTCCAGACTTTTCCAGCTCGTCTTTGGACTTCACAGCATTCGATAACCTGAACCTATACACCCCGGGCTAAACCGAGCATTTACAAAACACCGGGTCAGTCTGGTGAACCAGAGTGAGAAAACTCGCACAGTATTAAGGTAACACACAACTTGATTTTAAAGTTAAAATCTTTTCCAAGAAAAGGGTAATCGTAAGACCCAATCCACATATAAACACGGACGGTTTTTACCTTACAATAACCCCAAAAATTTTCGAAAACCATTATCTTTCCTGATATTATAATAATGTCTAAATACAAGTAAATAACAATCTAGCGGAACGCTTACATCTCACGCTCTACATATATAGTATAAAATCAAAACCGCGGGCGCTTATTGGAGATTGGATTTCGACCTTGACAAGGTATGGGACCACCTGCCGATAGTGTATCTCTAGAGGCGAATACACTAGGTTCAACAAGAACGTCTTGCAACCCGGCCCTCACATGACCGACCACTCATTTCCCTTGAGTGTATCGAATGTATATCACCAACGGTTCGACTCAAAACACCATTTCCCGAAAAGGGACAACATCGAAATAAATTAAAGAAACAATAGGATTTTCTCAAGATAGGTGATCATACACCCTAATGGGAGCGACCCACATAGCCATGCTGCCTGCCCGATTTTTGTCATTTCCCGGGTGACGAGGCCTGAGGTTTAGATTAACTTTTGAACATCTGGTCATCATTCACTTTGAATTCCACATCGTCAGATCCGCCAGATATCACTAATTGACGTCCACAAAAATACTCTTAGTTGATAAGCTAAGAGAAAGGCCTTTACTCCACCACCAACTATGGTACGTTTGAAGAAATCAACGCACGCGATCCCTTTGGAAATACTCTGTCAGACATCCGTCTATACAAGTCATCCAGGAACAGGATGAACCGAAGGTACTCTCCTACTGCCTCTAATAAAGGAATCACCCCATGGATCAGTAGCGAGAAGTCCTTGCAACCCGTAGATTCCAACCACGACAGAATCACAGTTTACCTCTGGCCGCTAAACCAGAGATTTTTAGTAATTCTTCCGCTTACGAAGATCCACGGTCTTCAATGCTCTATATCGACAGTCTTATGATATCTTCACGTATTTGTTGGTCAAAATGGTTTTCGAACCTATTTTCGATCCCGGTCTTTCCTTACCAATAATCATATGGGTCAGATTTGATAGTCGGTGATTTAACTATCAAAATAAACAGTGTTTCAATCATGACAAACCCAATGAGTTCACTGGTTCAGTATTCAGCACCACTTGGCCTTTTTAATTAAAACAAAAGTAGATTTAAACTCTTAAATATTTCGATGTTATAAATATTACTTATCGCTTCTTGTTTAACATAAGTTTTCTCTTTAAAACAATTCATTTTTATACACTAAAACAACGTCACGGAACATCTTTATTTATTACTTAAAAAAACCATAATCCATATTTATTCTTATTGAATAAAACTCAACGATACGTTTCCCTTTTAATTCGAACATATCATTAGATTTTCATACCACCCTTATATTCCCTTTCCACTTTGAAATCCTCATTTTATATTTCCCAATTCTCATTAAACGTTGCATTATTACTTCGTTAATAGAAATAATAACTATTACTTACCCCCTCCAATTATTACCAACTAATATCATCCTCAGATAATCCTGATGTTGTTCAAGTTGGGGTATTTTAATTACCTCTCAGACCTTGAACAACAACGTTTATACCTTAAGATAGATACCAGCTGTAATCCAAAACCAAATCTTTTCAGTCTAATATCAGTTCAAATTCCATTTAACTATTTATTCAAGATACAGTTTCATAAAACTTTCTTACCCTTTGAAAATCTCTTTCTCAGATATAATCATTATTCCTTAATTCTAAAATTTAAAAATTCCTTATAAAACACACTTTTTAACCTTTACCCTTTTAAAACAATTTCATTTCTACATTTGGATTTGCTTACAAAATCCCACTTCCTTTACCAATTTAGTTTCACGAATTCCTTTTTCAAATCCTTTCGGCCATTTCCCGTTTTGAATCTCTTATTTTGATTCCCCACCTTTCGCTGACCACATTATTAAGTAACGTTAAATTGGAATTAACGATATAACGCCTCATCGTTTATAAACATGGTTAAAATCCATTCTGATTTAGTCTAAACCCTTTCTGTTCACAATTCCTTTTTTACTTGATTCAAATATTGAATCAATCTAATTTAATCAATCATGGTCACTTAAATTCCTTTTATAACATTGTTATACAAATTCAGTTTTTAAAATATAAAAGCCGTTCATAGAATTCTTTCACCTTTCAATTTGATTCCACTTCAACCTCAATTATTTATTCAGTTAAAACTAATTTCCCAAATCACTATACTGCTATAAAGGTGGTTAATCTCTTTATTTATTGAAATAAATAGTAAATCCCTTTTTAAAACTTCATTAAATCTAAACAAATATTCTTTTAAACAATTTTATTAGATTAATCCAAATATACTGAAATAACTATAATTCCAGTTAAAAAATGGTCAATTTGGTCAACTCTAAACACGGTTATCTTGTTAATCGATTCAATTTGTTTTCCCTTTTAAATTAATTAATAATATAATTAATTTAAAATAATTCCATTTAGATATTTCTCAACAAAACCATTATTCACTTTTTTAACTGTAATGTTAATTTCCTTAATCTCATATTCACAAATCTGATTAACATCAGAATTTTCCTTTTATAAATTCAATATACAATTTATTATAAAGATAATTATTTATTTCCTTCTTATATATTTCAAATTCTATCTTTAGTATTAAAATATTTTATAACTTCAGTCGTATCGATTTACCTGATGATAAATCAATATAAACAAAACAATTTACTTTCAGGCCATTCACTGCCGTTTACTCAACCAATATAGCCCAATGGTTAAAACACCACACATGTTGACATTCAAATCAATGATCAATACTCAAATAAATCACCCAAACATGACAGTTCATATGATAATAAAAATAAATAATATATTTGAGGAATCCGGTTGGATCCCTCCAACCTGTCCTTCCCTGTATTCAAATGATTATCTTCAAATCGATCGTTCAATTCAAACAGATCAAACAATTCAATAGATCAAACAATTCAAAAAGATCAAACAATTCAAACCATTGAACACATTCCTCGTCCCATATGTCCAATACAGGAGAGAGATCCTCGAATATCCAGTCGATCTCCAAGTACGTTTGGACGATCACCACTTATTACCTTGTCTTAGGTGTACAGCCCAATCAAGACATCAATAATCATCCAAACGATGTGAAGATCTATGGTCTTCAACCACCGTCTTGATCGTCGACTTATCGTCGTATTAATTATTCAGAATGGGATAAACTCGGTCCTTCTGAATAACTCGCGTTTCTTATAACCAAGTGCTATAAAAACACAACATACGCCTCATTCCAATCTAGAATATTTTTTTATTGAAATATTCATATCTTTTGGGAAAGGTTCCAATTAATTTTATCAAATATAAATTCTTTTAAATTTATACTTTTATCTTCCTTTGGATATCAATTATAAACCAAATTAAGGTTTATCAACTAGTTGGGATTATCGAGCCTGACCGAAGTAATCATTTATTCATTAATCCCAATCCCGAACTATTCATCCCATGGATCAAAACTGGTAATACTCCATATCTAACACCATGGGGTTACCGGTAAATTTAATTACCATTTCACGTTCACATCTAATTAAAATTTAACTATCGCCTGGAGTAAAACTGGTGGTACTCCATTCTCAATCATTTCCCAAACTCGATAATTTAAATTATCACATTCACATTTTAATCTAATTAAAGATTCATTAAAACTCGATTTAGTTTTAATCTTCCAACAATCATTATCAATGATTATTTAACTTTGGGAAATCAAACATGCCACATCGATAATCAACACCGTACTTGTGATGGCCCGCCTCGCACCAACCGACATTTACACGAAAAGTGCGTTGTGCACATGTCTAGTTAGCACGGGACGGTCGTCAGAAGAAAAGAAAGAAGATGAAGAAACAACAAAGAACCTGTAGAATGTCTCACAGCGCATGGAACAATAATAACATACTTGACATAAAACAGATGAGACAGTGCATGAGCTGAAAATAAACTAACATAGCAGCGGAAAATCCAAATACAGCTTATGATCCAAAGCCAACATTATTACAACTTTTCAAACTGTCTCAAAAAGCAAAAGCAAGATAAAGGAGGTACACTACTAATGCCCAAGTAGAGACCACCAACGACATAGGGAGAATATCTATATATCATACGTGGAAGCCTCCTGCTCGCCTCCGGCTACTCGCGCACCACCAACTAACCTGTCTCTAGTCAATTCGTGTGAGCACCCAGAGTAATAAGAAGAGACATAAAACTCTGGGTCAGACAAAAGTCTGGTATGAGCGATAAGCAGCTAAATAGAACAATAACAGGTATACTAAACCATACCTGAACCTGCAACCAAAGAGTTAGCACTACATACTGTACAACACTCTAAGGTGCCATTAACATGTGGTGTGAAGATACGGGGGTGGGGGTGTGCATGTCATAATGATGGCAAACAAATCAAGCATAGCAACCATCCTCACATCTCTTACTCAGTGCGTAAAGCATACGATATTCACCACTTCGATCACCTCAGTACTTTGCTATGATCACCTTACTCCATGAAGTCATAAATGGATTCACTGCACTGATACATAGCCACTAATCCTTCGCTATGTCCACTTTCCCCATGGAGTTATTCACCCCAACTGCGCTGGCTCATAGCCTTACCGATCCTTTACTATGTCCACTTGCCCCATGGAGTTATTCACCCCATCTGCGCTAGCTCATAGTCTTACTACGATCACTTTGCCTCTCGAGTCATAACGACTCTACTGCACTGATAACGTAGTCTTGCTACCATCACCTTGCCCCTCGAGTCATAGTGACTCTACTGCACTGATAAGTAGCCCATCACTCATTATCAGTAGTGAATCGAAGTTATGAACATCGATAACTCCTTAGCACACGTCCCGCAGCAAAGCCCAACCATGAAGTGAACTCATTGGTTCCCAACTGGATCCTGAGCTCTAACTTCCATTTGGACTACCTTTGCATCTCGGGTTATTGGTCAATACTGGATCGGTTCGGATTCCTCCTTGCCATCGGTTCGGTTCGGTCATAGATATTCCCCTCTAGCGACTCGGTTCGGGTGTATACATTTCGTTCAGTGTGACGCTTCAGCAACCGGTTCGGTTTGGGTTTGATTGCTCCATCGGTTCGGTTTGGGTTTGATTGCTCCATCGGTTCGGTTCGGGTCCCCTGTCACCATCCGGTCCGTCCTTCTCTCTTAGCTCCTGGCTTGGCCTTCTGGTCCGATCCGATCCCCTTTCCTTATTCCCATCCGCTCTGATCCCTATTCCTATTCCCAACCGCTCCGATCCCTATTCCTATTCCCATCCGCTCCGATCTGATCCTCCCTTCCTTAGACCGATCCGATCCCAGTTCAACCTTTGTGGCCTTCCTTTTTTCCATACGTCTCTTGGGCTAAGCTACGGTTCGGTGATCCATTGCCCGGTCCGAGCCCATCCGATCCGATCCGAAAGCCTGCACTGTTTTCCTGCAACTTTTCCAGCTAATGTTTTACGCCATTCGACGACATTTCGACCATTCTAAGTATTCTAATCAATCACAAAGCATACCACAAAGTCATAGCAACAAGTAGAAGTGACCTCAAACACCAAAACATCAGTATGATAGGTTAAAATGGATCAAACATAGCCAAAACCCCACATTTTCCCTTAAGCATGTTTAGGTGAAACTAATGATATGATTTGCAAAACTTAACCAACTTAACCCAAATTCATATCAGAGGTCTAAGACATCATTTCGAATTTTATAAATATTTTTCCAGAATTTTATCATGTTTAAATTCGCTAATTAACACTAATTACCCTTAATTAGCCGTAATTAGTGAGGAACTATGCAAATCACTCACCTTAGCCATAAATAAAACGTCAAACTGAAATGAATCTCTGATTTGGTGTGAATCCGAATACTAAACAGCAGCTCTAATGTTGATTTGGTGAAGGTCTCCCTTGATTTGATGTTTCTAAGCCCAATCTTCAAGTAGAAAGTGATTTGGAGGTGATTTAGAGGTTGGAGGCCATTTTTATGGTTTCTTAGATGTAAGTGGAGGCTAGGAAACTGAAATGGAATGAAACCCTAACTCATTTCAGCCTCCCCATAACCCTATCCCGAAATGGGTTATGGGCCCTTTCACTAATCACCCTATTTGGCCCGGTTAAGCAGTTTTTCACCTTCCAAACCTTATTTCAGCTATATCTCACAAACGGTAAGTCCGTTTCTCACATGTGACCACTCTACGGATAGGTAAACCATCAAACGAATCTAATGGAAGTGGTTTCAAATCATAATTCCTTTCCAATCAAAAGTTATGGCCGAAACAAGATCAGCTAGGGGCAAAACGGTCATTTAAAAATTGGCAAAAATCATGAACATGGGAAATGACTCTAATAGTTGTTTCCCAAAGTTACATGACCATACGACTTCATATGGGAAAGAAATAAATATTCTGCTATCCTCCGATGCGTAGAATGCGGGTTGTTACATTCTCTCCCCCTTAAGAAATTTTGCCTCCGAAATTCCCTAACCAAAACACACAAAGGGTCCTGCATGCCTATCATCCATAAAACAACAATCAAACATGCAAAACAAGCAAAACAAGCCTATCCTAGCATGCGGAATAACTAAATCGCAAAGTAAATCTTACCAGGCAAAGAGTTCTGGATACGTCTTCCTGATGCTCTCCTCTGTCTCCCAAGTACAGTCATTCTCGTTCTCGCCCCACTGAACCTTGACTAGCTTCACCGCCTTCCTTTGAAGTTGCTTCGTACCGTGCTCGACAATACAAATCGGATTGCGGTTCCCAACCGCCTCGGGTTCCACTTCGAAGTCCTCTAACTGATCAGGTGAAATAGTCATGTCTGGGTCGTGTACGAACTTCCTTAGTTGGGAAACATGAAATACTTTGTGAACTCCCGCCATCTTTTCTGGTAAGTCAAGTCTATACGCCAAATTCCCAACTATTTCAAGAATTGGGAATGGGCCAACAAATCTTGGTGCCAATTTGCCTCTCCTGCCAAATCGTATCACGCTCTTCAACGGAGAAATCTTGACAAACACCAAGTCACCAACGGAGAACTTTAAGTCTCTCCTCCTCTTATCAGCATAACTCTTCTGCCTATCTCGGGCAGCCTTCATTCTTTGTTGAATGATCTTAATCTTGTCCGAGGTTTATCTTACCACATCTGGTCCAAGCATAAACTTCTCACCGGTCTCGATCCAACATGATGGTGAGTTGCACGGTCTTCCGTACAAAGCTTCATATGGAGCCATACCGACATTGGATTGGTAGCTATTATTATATGCAAACTCTACCAGATGCAAATGGTCATCCCATGATCCACCAGAATCCAATATACAAGCTCTCAAGAGATCTTCCAATATACGATTCACCCTCTCCGTCTGACCGTCGGTCTGAGGATGATATGCGGTACTGAGATGTAATTCTGACCCCAGAGCCTCTTGTAAGCTCTTCCAAAACCCACTAGTAAACAACGGGTCTCGGTCACTCACAATGCTTTTAGGCACTCCGTGAAATCTCACTACCCACTTTATATACAATTCTGCTAACTTAGCTGCCGTTCTGGTCGATTTGATTGGTATAAATTTTGCACTCTTAGTCAATCGATCCACAATTACCCAAATGCTATCATGTCCCGATCTAGTCCTTGGTAAACCATCGATGAAATCCATCGAGACTTGCTCCCATTTCCATTCGGGAATTTCTAATGGTTGCAACAACCCACTAGGCTTCTTTTGCTCGGCTTGAACTAGCTGGCAATTCATGCATTTGGATATAAACTTCCCAACGTCTCTTTTCATACCTTCCCAGTAGTAAGTCTGTCTCATGTCTCGATACATCTTATCACCACCGGGGTGTATAGTCAGTTTTGAGTGATGACATTCTCTAAGCACTTCATCTCTCAAACCATTCATGTTGGGTACAACTAGTCTTCCATTCTTTCTAAGTCATCCATCTCGATCAAGCCCATACAAATTCATCTCCTCACGGTCAATATTCATTTTTAACTTGGAGATGATTTCCAATAGATTAGGATCGTCCCTCTGACTGGAACCAATCCGCTCAATCAAAGTGGGTCTGATCGTCAAACTAGCTAGCATTTCTGGATCCAATTCGCACTTTGGTATGAAATCAAACCCTGCGATATACTCTAGTTGCTTCTATTCTAGAAACATAGCCCCCAAACTGGCATGTCTCCTACTCAAGGCATCGGCTACCGCATTACCTTTCCCAGGTGTGTATGCGATATCAAAATCATACGAAGCCTAGAACTCTAACCATCTCTGCTGGCGAAGATTCAGATCCTTCTGGGAGAAGAGATACTTTAACGATTTATGATCAGTAAACAACTAAAATCTTTCTCCCAAGAGATAATGTCTCCACATCTTCAGCGCAAACACGATCGCTGCTAATTCCAAATCATGGGTAGGGTACTTTTCTCATGTGGCTTTAGTTGCCGACTAGCATAAGCTACAACCCTACCTCCTTGCATCAACACAGCACCTAATCCGGAACCACAAGCATCCGTGTATACCGTCATTTCTTCATTCCCTTTAGGAATGACTAGCACTGGCGCACGCGTCAACTTTTCTTTTAGACTCTTGAATGCATTCCCACACACTCCGTCCCAGACGAAGGCCTGATTCTTCGTAGTCAACTGAGTCAACGGTGCAGTTATCTTAGAGAAGTCCTGGATAAACTTACGATAATACCTAGCTAACCCCAAGAAACTTCTTACATCTGTTGCATTCTTGGGCGTAGGCCAATCCTGTACCGTAGCCACCTTCGTAGGGTCCACGGCAATACCATTCTCTGAAACAACATGGCCCAAGAATCTCACTTCCCTCCTCCAGAAGTGACACTTAGAGAATTTCGCTTTCAATAGGTGTTTCCTCAACACCTCCATCACTATCCTTAAGGGTCCCTTGTGTTCCTCCTCTGTCCTCGAGTAGACAAGGATATCGTCTACGAACACAAGAACAAACTTATTCAACTGATCTCTGCATACTCGATTCATAAGATCCACAAAGTATGTTGGTGCATTGGTCAACCCAAATGACATAACCAACCACACATAGAATCCAGACGGCGTCCTAAATGCCGTTTTCGAAACACTCTCATCTGCTACTCGGAGCTGATGAAATCCTGTCGCGAGGTCCAACTGGGAGAACACTCTTGCTCCTTCCAGTTGATCAAACAAATCATCTATCCGCGGTAGAGGATACTTATTCTTCCTCGTCACCTTATTCAACTCGCGATAGTCCACACACAAACTAAGGGAACCATCTGCCTTAGTGGTAAACACAACTGGTGCTCCCCACTCGGAGACACTTCTTCTAATAAACCCCTTCTTCAAAAGATTGCTGACTTTCACCCCGAGCTCTCGCTGCTCCATTGGTGCCATACGACGAAGTGGCATCACTATAGGTCTGGCATCTTTCACTAAATCAATACGGAACTCAATCTCTCGGTGTGGTGGAAGCCCGGTCACCTCCTCGAAGACGTCCGGATACTGGCCAACCACGGGCACATCTGACAACTCATCATGCGGGATGTCGAGGGAATTTATAAAACTAGCCATTACCCCATCACTCGGTAGACTACCAAACACTACCCTCCGCCCATCATCCGCCCTAACTGTTACCAAAAATCCCTCACAGTCTACCACCACCCCGTATCTTTGGAGCCAATCGACCCCCAATATAATGCCATACCCAGTAAAGCCCAAAACAAAGTAATCACAAACAAACATACTCGATAAGAACAAATTTTGGCAAATCATACTAAGGTTAGTCGAACCACCAATCGGGTTCGTCACAACCAACGGTCTATCGAACATCTCGGGTTCCAGTCCCAATCTATCCACCAGGTCACTAGATATGAAGGAACAGGAAGCCCCAGTATCAAACAAAACTCGGACTGGTACATCATAAATAGAAAGCATACCTTGAATGACGACATTCTTTCCTTTCTCCGCCGCGGTTGGGGCATTCGACGAAGAAGGAAAGCATTAAGGGCATATGCTTTCACCATCTGCTTCTCCTTGAGAGGTTGTGGACACTTATCCTTATGATGTCCCACTTGGCCACAGTTGTAGCACTTCCTTTCCGCTGGCTTGGCCCGACATTCTTTAGCATAATGGCCCTTCTTACCACAGCTGAAGCACTTAACATCTTTCTTGCTCTTTATCTGGCCATCCTTAGATTGGTTCTTCTTCCTCTTGTTCTGAGAGTTATTCTTGCATCCACCGCTTGCTTGCGGCTTTGGCCCTTCTGCAGATGCAACCTCGGTCTTTGTCTTAGGGTAAAGACTCTCCGATCTCAAAGCTTTCCCCACAATTGATTCAAAAGTCTCATCGATATGGTTAATAAGACCTTCCCCCAAGTACCCATCAAAACCAGTAATGAACTTCTCATTCTTTTTCTCAGGAATATCAATAAGAGATAGTCCATACTTCGACAAAGTATCGAACTCAGCAATATAGTCAGAGACTGCCCTACCATTCTGCTTGAGTTCCAAGAATCTCTTAAACAACACTGACTTCTGGGCAGCTGGAATGAACTTCTCGCTAAAGCGAGCCTTGAACTGATCCCAAGTAACCCGATCTTCTGGAGTAGCTGTTCTAATGGCAATCCACCAATTCATCGCTCTCCCTTGTAGCTGACGAGACGCTAGCCTTCTCTTCATCGCATCCTCAATACCCAAGTCGTCGAAGATACGATCACAGTTATCCAACCAATCCTGAACATCTGTGGCCGACTCCGTTTCGTGGAACGGCTTCCCACCAAGGTTAGTGTAATCCTTGCATAGCTTGGTGAAATCGGCCCTAGGCGCTTGCACTACTGGACCACCACCATTACCGGGATTGGGAACTGCTCCTTGAACATCCCTAAGCATCTCCCTCATGAAGTTGGTGAACATTGTCCTCATGTCAGGAGCATTCCCATGATTGGTCCCTCTACCAACACCCCTGGTGTCTCTACTCATCGTTCAATCTGTAAAGAGAAAACGATTAACGGCCCCATGGTGGTGCTAGTGCAGTACGACTTCATTCTTATACTACTAATAGTATATATATATAGCTTTTGAAAACCAAAGTAATCACAAATACGCGCTCTCATATACGTACTATCTCTCCCTAGTGTCTTTCCCTAGGTTAACTACGCAACCCAGGGCTCTGATACCAAGTATGACGGCCCTCCCCGCACCAACCGATATTTACTCCAAAAGTGCGCTGTGCACATGTCCAGGTAACACAGGACGGTCATTAGAAGAAAAGAAAGAAGACGAAGAAACAACAAAGAACCTGTATAATGTCTCACAGCGCATGGAACAAAATATAATAATAACATACTTGACATAAAACAGGTAAGACAGTGCATAAGCTGAAAATAAACAAACTTAGCAGCGGAAAATCCAAATACAGCTTATGATCCAAAGCCAACATTATTACAACTTTTCAAACTGTCTCAAAAAGCAAAAGCAAGATAAAGGAGGTACATTACTAATGCCCAAGTAGCGACCACCAACGACACAGGGAGAATATCTATATATCATATGTGGAAGCCTCCTGCTCGCCTCCGAATCAGCTACTCGCGCACCACCAGCTAACCTGTCTCTAGTCTTCTCGTGTGAGCACCCATAGTAATAAGAAGAGACATAAAACTCTAGGTCAGACTAAAGTCTGGTATGAGCGATAAGCAGCTAAATAGAATAATAACACGTATACTAAACCATACCTGAACCTGGACCTGCAACCAAAGAGTTAGCACTACATACTGTACAACACTCTAAGGTGCCATTAACATGTGGTGTGAAGATACGGGGGTGGGGGTGTGCATGTCATAATGATGGAAAACAAATCAAGCATAGCAACCATCCTCACATCTCTCACTTAGTGCGTAAAGCATACGTTATTCACCACTTCGATCACCTCAATACTTTGTTATGATCACCTTGCTCCATGAAGTCATAAATAGCTTCACTACACTGATACATAGCCACTAATCCTTTGCTATGTCCACTTGCCCCATGGAGTTATTCACCCCATCTGCGCTGGCTCATAGCCTTACCAATCCTTTACTATATCCACTTGCCCCATGGAGTTATTCACCCCATCTGCGCTGGCTCATAGTCTTACTACGATCACTTTGCCCTTGGAGTCATAATGACTCTACTGCACTGATAACGTAGTCTTGCTACCATCACCTTGCCCCTTGAGTCATAGTGACTCTACTGCACTGATAAGTAGCCCATCATTCATTTTCAGTGGTGAATCGAAGTTATGAACGTCGACAACTCCTTAGCACACGTCCCGCAGCAAAGCCCAACCATGAAGTGAACTCATTGGTTCCCATCTGGATCCTGAGCTCTAACTTCCATTTGGACTACCTTTACATCTCGGGTTAATGGTCAATACTGGATCGGTTCGGATTCCTCCTTTCCATCGGTTCGGTTCGGTCATAGATATTCCCCTCTGGCGGTTCGGTTCGGGTGTATACATTTCGTTCAGTGGGACGCTTCAGCAACCGGTTCGGTTCGGGTTTGATTGCTCCATCGGTTCGGTTCGGGTCCCATGTCAGCATCCGGTCCGTCCTTCTCTCTTAGCTCCTGGCTTTGCCTTCTGGTCCGATCCGATCCCCTTTCCTTATTCCCATCCGCTCCGATCCCTATTCCTATTCCCATCCGCTCTGATCCCTATTCCCATCCGCTCCGATCCGATCCCCCCTTCCTTAGCCCGATCCGATCCCAGTACAACCTTTGTGGCCTTCCTTTTTGCCATACGTCCCTTGTGCTAAGCTACGGTTCGGTTCGGTGATCCTTTGCCCGATCCGAGCCCATCCATCCGATCCGATCCGAAAGTCTGCACTATTTTTCTTCAACTTTTCCTGCGAGTGTTTTACGCCATTCGACGACGTTTTCGACCATTCTAAGTATTCTAATCAATCACAAAGCATACCACAAAGTCATAGCAACAAGTAGAAGTGACCTCAAACACCAAAACATTAATATGATAGGCTAAAATGGATCTAACATAGCCAAAACCCCACATTTTCCCTTAAGCATGTTTAGGTGAAACTAATGATATGATTAGCAAAACTTAACCGAATTAACCCAAATTCATATCAGAGGTCTAAGACATCATTTCGAATTTTATAAATATTTTTCCAGAATTTTATCATGTTTAAATTCGCTAAATAACACTAATTACCCTTAATTAGCCATAATTAGTGAGGAACTATGCAAATCACTCACCTTAGCCACAAATAAAACCTCAAACTGAAATCAATCTCTGATTTGGTGTGAATCCCAATACTAAACAGCAGCTCTAATGTTGATTTGGTGAAGGTCTCCCTTGATTTGATGTTGCTAAGCCCAATCTTCAAGTAGAAAGTGATTTGGAGGTAGTTTAGAGGTTAGAGGCCATTTTTTAGGGTTTCTTAGAGGTAAGTAGAGGCTAGGAAACTGAAGTGGAATGAAATCCTAACTCATTTCAGCCTCCCCATAACCCTAATCCCGAAATGGGTTATGGGCCCATTCACTAATCACCCTATTTGGCCCGGTTAAGCAGTTTTTCACCTTCCAAACCTTATTTCAGCCATATCTCCCAAACGATAAGTTCGTTTCTCACATGTGACCACTCACGGAAAGGTAAACCATCAAACGAATGTAATGGATGTGGTTTCCGATCAAAATTTCTTTTCGATCAAAAGTTATGGCCGAAACAAGATCAGCTTGGGGCAAAACGGTCATTTAAAAATTGGCAAAAATCATGAACATGGGAAATGACTCTAATAGTTGTTTCCCAAAGTTACATGACCATACGATTTAATATGGGAAAGAAATAAATATTCTACGATCCTCCGATGCGTAGAATGCGGGTTGTTACAGTACTACTGATTTCTGCCGATATATAACTTCTAAGCTCGTACGTCTTAGAGAAGGGTGTTAAGCAAGAGAATAAATTCCCCGTCACCAAACAGATATTTATTTAGCAGAGATCAACAATAAGTTCGAAGTACAATGTTAGACATGTAATCCTGTCTTTAACTGGGTTAAAGAACTAATGTCATTTAAAACACACCTCACGATAAACCCAAAATTACATTTCATTCATTATGGAATCCTCACGAAAAATAGATCAATGTATATAATTGATATAAATTTTCGTATCCAACCAATAATATAAATGGAATAACATCAAAACCTTTTAAATTCCATATATATTAACAGTATTCCTCCATAGAAGCTCACTTCAATTATTACCAAATCGAATTCCATTCAATTCCAATTTAATATATTAAATTGTAGGAATTTACTTTGGAAAATTTTCATTAAATCTTAATTAGAAGATTTATAAATTCCAAATCCTATCCTCACTGTTAATTGGGTTAAAGAACAAGTGTTAATTAAAACAGCGCTTCACGATAAATCCAAAAATCCAATTCTTTTATTCAATTCCAATTAAATATTAATTAATTGGTAAGCTTCATTAAATCTTAATTAAAATGTTTATTCTTTCCTCAACTGGGTTTAAGAACAATATTAATGAAGACACCATTCACGACAAACCCAAAATCCAATTTAACATTAAATACAAACTCTGAATAGAAATTATATCGGCTTATGTTCAATAACATGTTCTGAAACTAACAGATTTCGTATTAGGAATAACGATATCTGTATCTTCCAAATTCCCATAACAATATCCATATAACCACATAATCCAATATTGAAATATTCTGAAGATTATTTCCATTCAAATTCATTC
The DNA here is from genome assembly GCA_030737875.1 of Allium sativum. Lineage (NCBI taxonomy): Eukaryota > Viridiplantae > Streptophyta > Magnoliopsida > Asparagales > Amaryllidaceae > Allium > Allium sativum. The sequence continues at coordinate 783,909,614 of CM060921.1, forward strand.
TAATTTATTCATTGAAAAAATCTGGTTATTTTAAAACCATTCCAAATCCAATTTATTTCTTTTGAAAATATTGGATTATTATACTAGTTAATAACTAGTTAATTTTGATAAAAATATATTTTTATCTTTTCAAATATGAAATTTTGCATCCCAATTCTTTACAAATCATTTATTATGATTTTACAAAAATTATTAATATTTTTAATAATTTTACTATGGCCCTTTCAGTCGATTTCCATAAACGGTCATCGAACTGCACTTACAACGACCTTTTCCAAATTTGATTTGGACATAATTCCAAATCCAACCACTAGATTTCAAATCTCTTATATTCGTTGGAAATCTCTTTTCGATACGAACCCAAAGGTTCCAGTTTTTGGAGAATCCGACGGTCGGATCCTGTAATGTCAATTCGAAGTCAATGGTCGAAATTCGCAAACGGTCGCGGCGCGGCGTGCTCTATTTAGGCCATTAAATATATATATATATATATATATATATAATTCATATTTCATCGATTTCCATTTAAAACGTTTTTTATAAATCGTTTATAAATTCATTTTAAAATGATTTTAACTTCATTTTCAATTTTAAATCAAAATTGAATATTCCATATCATTATAATATTAAATGATAATATTTTCAAAATATCAGATTTCAAAATCAATTCTTTTTAAATTCATTATAAAAATGAATAAAATTGATATAAATATCGCTCGAATCAAAATGGCGCATATCTAATCAATACGGCTTCACACATTTCAATATTTTCGTGTCCATCCAAAATCGGACATCAAATTCACATTTTTAATCCTATTCTGAATACTATTTTGAAATATTCGTTATTCGTCAATTGGAATCGGACCCAATTAATTACCATATAATTTTATTTATATGGATTTCATACAACACATGTTTATAACAACAATCAAAACCAATCAATCATCATCCAGAGTGCATCAAACAACTGTATAAGCATTAAATATAAATAATTAATGCTTACAACAGTCTATCAACCAATCGATTGACATATAACTAAACAATTGGGATTAGAGTACCCAAATATCATCCCAATACCCGTGTGGGGTTTCAATCAACAAACATAGATTATTATTTGTACAGTTGGGCGATGTGTAAAATTTATCGGTCCAATCCATATCAGTTAAATGGGTGTACAAAAAAAATCATCCGATTTGTAAATTAATATTTATTTTCATTTCAGGAGGATTTTATGTCGTTCATATATACGTTAAAAATTATATTTTTAATGATAAAATATTTATTTCAACACATGCATATTTTTAATAGTTCATATACACATTAAAAATTATATTTTTAATGCACAAATATTTATTTTAGAAAATTTCGGCATTATAACGGCGCAATTTTTAAACTGGAGTAATGTTTAGCATTACCCCTCTCCTGATACTGGCTTGCGCCATACATATCAATCACAATCAACCTAAACAATCCCACAGACAATGCATAATCAATTTCACAACTACATCCAAATTTCCACAATACAAATCCAAAACAAACAACATGGTTTGTACAATAAATTTTGTTGGGGAATTCTAAGCCTCGTCTACATCCTAAATTTTTCTTAACTATAAAATAAATTGAGTGAGAAGGAGTTCTCACTTTGTGATCTACTCTGCCATGCTTTTCTGAAGTTCTATTTCTTTGTTATGATCCCAGAATTTGCAAATGAGCTCCAATCTTCACACCTTCTTTTTTTTCTAGTCTAAGCACGCCATTCTGGACAACATTCACCTAGTGGCCTTTCTTCCGAAACTGGTCCATTTCGCCAGAAATCGTGAAAAGACATAATTTGGATAATAAACTTTGGACGCGTTTTCTGAACAACTCTGCAATCCAAAGTATGACTTCCATATACTCAAATCAAAGAGAAAATCATTGTCTTCTATTTTGGTAATGTGGAATTTTGGCAAGAAGTGCTCGGTTTGGAAGATATTGGCTGTGGAAGCTCAGGATGTTATTTGCAAATTTAGAAAATAATAAAAATTGGATTTTTAATTCGTGGGGGGGCCCAGGGTCAGAGCTGACCTGGCGGGGGAGGGGCGCATAGAACTGAAGGTCAGGGGGGTGTGGCGGTGATGAGCTGGCGGCGGATTTTCGTGGATTTGGGATTTTTGGGTTCGGTTTTGGGGAAGACAGAGGAGAGAGATGGGAGGGGGTGGCCGGGGTGGTGGCAACTTTGCTTGGGGAGGCGCACGCGATGGAGATGGGGGGAGCGATGGAAACAGCTGAGCGATTTAGAGAGGCTGTGGCAGTTTTGTGGGTTAGGGTTAAGGAGAGGGAGGATTGGTTATTTATATAATTTATTTTATTATATTTTATTTCTAAAAAGTTAAATTTTCATTTAAACTCTAATTCAAATCCAACGACTATCGCCCTCAGCTAAATACCTCCATTTCAGACATAATGGGATATGTCCCATAAGCCAATTCGACTGTTTCGATCAGTTTTCGGTAAAATTGAAATATAAATCAGTGTATATTTAATTTAAACATACATTTTAATTTACCGAGACCATATATTGACTCCAAAAATTCCTAAAAAATGAATCTAGCTATATTTTGATGATGCGGTCCTAACAAAACTAATTTCATTGAATTTGGAAACGATCTGAAAAACGGTCTTTTTCCAGTCGATTAAATTCAAACTAGAATGACCAAACGCGTTTAAATTCACCATGCTCACATATTAATTCCAAAAATTATGAAAATTTAAATCTAGCATTAATTTGACATTCCGGATCTAGCAAAAGTGGTTTCGTCGAAAACAGACGTCGTTTGCCAAATGGCTATTTTTTAGGGCTATATATTATATTAAATTCCGTAGCGACTATTTTGAATTTTAAACTGGACATAACTTTCAATTCTCGTTATGAAATCTTGGTTTTTCACATTCCTTAGAAGGATATAATTAAACAGATTCAAATATATCTAGTTTTATTGAAATCCGATTTATTTTGAATCTTGTACGTTCATTTGAAATTTTAAATCTAATTTTCAAACTACCGCACCATTTCATAGTCGTTTTATAATTAAAATAAATTTATACGTTCTAACTTCGATTAAAATAACTTTTTAGTCGTTATTATTTAAAATAAATCATTTTAAATATCTAAAATTCATTAAAATAGCCAAAATAAAAATTTTAAATTGGTTCTGAAAATCCGGGTTGTTACAACTATCTTAGGTGTGTAACTATACAATAATATATTCACTTTTAAATAGATTGTGCCTGATGGTTTTTTTAAGTAGCATATCCCCATTTAGATTCTGCATAGAAGATGTACTAATTATTAAAATTTCCAATAAGATTTCAATATTTTATTCAAGTATATAGCCATGGTAAGCTTGACTAACCTAGATTCTTGAATGATGAAAGAGTTATGTGAACATAAAGTTATGAACACTTTTGCCATATTATTATCCATTTTTATAATGCATAATTTATTCATATTCTTATCCATGACGGTATTATACATATAGAGAAAAAATTACTAGATAACTAACAAAAAATCAACATGTGAATTTCAATGAACATTCGATTATTTTATTCATTGTGTGTATTGAATATAGGAGACTAAGAGACTTTTATCCTTTTTCTTTAGATAGCAATTCCGAGTTAACTGAAAAACGAATTGACCTTACTTGATGAGTTGACGATGGAGTCCTTATCCTGTGGCACCTAACTTATGATTGCACGAGAGTGGTAAATGTTCTGCTTAGCACTGACTACAAAAGCATTTTTTTTAAACCAGTAACCGTTTTGTTAGTCCTATATACAAGATGCACACATTCTTACATACCTTAGCTTGATTTTGAGCATCAAAGGTTCGGTACAAATAATACATCCGTACATAGAAATGGCGGTGTATACACAAGCATGTAACATCTCAATGTATACAAATATATATTAACGAGAAATCTTTGCATTGATATCAACTTGAAGACTTAAATCTTAAGATGAAGCGCTTAAGGAGAATTATAGAAATTGTACATAAATAGATGTTCAACATGCTTACTTAAAAGATATAACGTTATTTGATAGTGGTTAAAATGCATGCATACTAATTATGACCTAACTAAAATTTATACAGACCAACAAGTCTTTGTCCTTGAACCAATTAAGTAAAGTCCACAGGCCAGTGTGTCATAGCTTGCAATATACTATCAATAACCATTGCACATCGCATGATGTATGTAGCTCAAAGCACACCTAGGTGTGATGTCAAGAATAAACGGGGGACATGTCAACAATGAAGCAACAAATCAATGTCTGTGTTAGAAATATAATGTTCATGCAGGTAATGTGAATGCATCACCAGTTCAAAAAAATTACATGTACACCTGCTCTATACATTGTAAAGTAAGGAGAAAGTGTTCACTTATTTACTATGAATAGTGCATGATACATCAGTCGTACAATATTGTATTAGCAATTTTATATTTCTTGCATTGGGAACATTTGTAATTGAATAATTGCCTAGTCTTATATCATACCATGTACAATATAATTGTTTGTACCTGCTTGGTCTGTAAATTAAATTGAAAAATGCTACCATCTTACTTATGTAAAAGTTTAGCTTCCACCTGCATGGTTTCTAGATCAATATCTGTTTTTGCATACTGGCGCTTGCTTTATATTGTTTCGACCATGCGCTTATTGTATTACACAACTGTACAACTTTACATAGTAACTTAGTTTATAGGGTAATGTCTTAAACTTTATTTGCAGGTATAATTATGAGACTTTGCTTAGTTAATATTATTTTCATTTGTACTTTGTCGAAACTCTGTAGAAACATTCGTTTATGCATTCCATTTTGAAGATCTTATGCACTATTATGAGTTGCAGCTAACATCAATGAAATAGCATTTTGTATTTAGCTCGAATATTCATAGTTTTTATACCATGGCTTATTTTCGATTTTGTATAGTGAATTTAAATTAGAACTAACCATTACATGGTCAAGTAACCAAATATTATATGATATTTTCAATACAACATTATAGCGACAACCCGTGTGCGTAACACGGGTTCACACTAGTTGTACATTATAATACTATGAACAAATGATATAAAAACATGTGACAAATAAATCTTATGAAAAATCTCTCGCTTCTCTCCACTCTACAAATCATCTGGTCAACCTGCGTCAAGGATATCCACTCTCCATCACGGTCGAATCTCGATGTTGCTTTCAGTGCGCTCTAATTTGCTGCCATTGTTCCGCACCAGGTAAGCAACTTTTTTGACAGTCTTTTTTTTGCTTGACTTTGCACCTATTCGTTTATCTAAGAATACATGACTATTTCTTTCTTGCCATATAAAATATATAGATGAAGTTAGAGAACCAAAAGCAATATCTTGAATTTGATCCCTTTTTTAAACAATGTATAAATGTGACCCACTTCTTCGTCCAGTGAATGTGAAGTAGCAGGATGAAATTCAAGCATTAGCTTGATTGTACACCAAATGAAGGATGAGTAATCACATATAAAAAAAAAGTGATTAGCTGTTTCTATGTCTTTATCACATAATGATCATACACATGAGTTGTTTGACAAAATACCAAAAGAATCCAGACGACTTTAGTACTCAGACGATCTAACAAAGCCGTGTATTAAACAAATGACATTCGCCTACTATTTTTAGAATGCCAAAATACTTTGTAGTGAGATTTGAGTATACCTGGTAATATGATTTTGTCATCAGCTTTAGAAAATGAGAAATTACCCACGTCGCCCAATTCATAAAAATCTGATGGAGTGGATAGAAACCTGCTGAATAATTTCGCCAATCACTTCTACAGTAGCAGGATGACTCTGAGGCATTAATCTACCGCCTTACATTATTGATTCTACCATTTCATTGTCATGTCCAATCATGTTTAGCCTATGAATCCCTAAGATATTAACAAGAGAATGGAAATTTATCCATGGATCAAACCATAAAAATGTGTTTGATCTGGTGGCGATACTCTTATTAAACATTGTTTACCCATAGTTCGTAGCTATGAGATAGATTTCCACGTACTTGAGGCATTTTTATCTATGTGTATGTTCCAAAATTGCTTCCCCAAACAGTATTGTTTCTCATCCATCTCGACTAGAGACTATCTCAGCTCAAAAAGTTCCATATTAATTTGATAATTGCTGCTTTCTTCAATTCTGGAAAGTATTTTAAACCAACTCCACCTTCTATTTTGGGTTTGCACAAGGATTTTTTGTTGGAATTCGTAAGTATTGAATGAAATATACTTTGCCATTGTCCACATCATAAATAATTTAAGCGAACAGGTGCGATTGTTCAGTAAAAGGACGTGACTATTAGCAGCATGGTTTTTGGCGAAAAGACACTTCCTTTCACCAACGGTCATATCTCCATGAAAAGACACTTCCTTTTCACCCAACGGTCATATTTCAGTGAAAAGACATTTCCTTTCACTGAAAGAGATGCGTCTGCACGAAGAGGTACGAGCACGACCGTTCGAAAGAGATGCGACTGTACGAAGAGGTACGAGCACGACCGTTCAAAAGAGATGCGACTGTACGAAGAGGTACAGGTGCGACCGTTCGACGGGATGCGGATAAACTATAAATAAGGAGGAAAACTGATCACTTTCCTCACTGTTCCAATCCGATCTTCCTTCTCTCTTCTCTAATACTCTTATATATAATCACAGAGTGACATACTTATTACAATCTCATGCATAATACGTTTGTTGCAACTTGGGAGAATTTTGAAATAAAATTCTTAAGGAAATTGTTACGACAATCCTCAAACATCATGCATCTAGATTTCTAGTTTATTTGTATATTTATATACAGTATTCTGTAATCTCTCTTTTCCCTATGTTGTGTTATTTCCTAAAATAGTATAATGTTGTTGTTGCAAATACTTATTACTATCATTAGCTAATATTGAATTCCAAAGTAGTGGAAATTCTAGTTGTAAACTTGTGCGATGAGTTTATAATTTATTATTCTCTATTTTGGTATACTAGACCTATAACATCTTAAGAATTTTTCTGTTTTCTTACTAAAATAGAGATGAAAACAGTTGAATTATCAACAAATGTTACTACCCATTACAGGCCTAATCCATTCAAAGGAGATGGAGATGATTTCACAACATGGTAGAATCAGATGTTGTTTTATCTCGGTCTGCAAAGGTATCAAAAGGAGGAGGAACTGATTCCTACAGCAGGCAAGCAGTTAGAAGTTACTACGTGGAAGCATTACAATTTTCTACGTAGAAACTGTATTTTGAGTTGTCTCAACAAGGTGTTATACAAATTATATCAACCTCAAAAGACAGCAAAAGCACTCTGGAATGCAGTTGCCATGAAGAACAAGATGTAGAATATCAGTCTTACGAAATTAATTGTAGACAAATTCATGGACTACAAGATGGTGAACTCCATACCTGTGACTGCTTGACTACATGAACTGCAAATTAGCATTCATGAACTCGAAGCGGAAGGTCACAAGGTTGGAGAATCGTTTTTGGTTGAAGCCATCATAGGGAAACTTCCGCCATCATAGAGGGATTACTACAACCATCTTAAGCATAAGAAGAAGGAAATCTCTTTACAGGATCTCATCTGAGGTAGATAACCGTGGAATTACAAAAACAAGCGAGAAGACACTTGTGACTAAAGGGGAAAAAACCGAAAACAAAAGGAAGAATTTCCAGAAGAAAAGGAAAGCTCCAGACAACAAATGAACCAAGAAGTTTAATGGTGAATGTTGGGTTTGTGGGAAGATTGGACATGCCGCTAGAGATTGCAGACACAAGAAGCAAGGCAACTCAGAGGAGAACATAGTGGGTAACATGGAAGTAGATGAGTCCAACTTCTCGGCAGTTGTACCTGATTGCAATCTGGTTTAGAATCCTAATCAATGGTGGGTAAGCACATGTGCAACACCTCATGTTTGCTCGGACAAATCCATGTTTTCTACATACCAGAAATTCGATCATGAAAAAAAACTCTACATGGGTAATTCTGTAGTTTCCAAGATCGAAGGCAGCAACACAGTAATCCTCAAGTTTACTTCTGGAAAAACTGTCAAGTTGAATGACGTGCTCCACATTCCAGACATCCGCAAGAATCTCATCTCTGGTGCAATACTATCAAAGAAAGGATTCAAAATGGTTTTCGAGTCAAACAAGATGGTTTTGTCCAAAGCTGGAATGTATACTGGAAGGGGTTATTTATGTATTTGAGGAAAATGTAGCCGTTGTTGGCAATAAACCTATGTATTCTGATTGTGTTACTAATAAAATTGAAGTTTCTTATTTGCTTGAGCACGAAATTTTATTATGGCATGATAGATAAGGGCACATAAATTTTTACAAAATGAAAAACTGGTAAAGTTGGGATTAATTCATAAATTCCAAGAAGATAAAAACTACAAATGTGAGACATGTGCAGAAGCCAAAATGGTCAAGAAACCATTTCATATTGTTCATAGAAGTACTTAACCACTAGATTTAGTTCATACAGACTTATATGATTTTAAATCACTGCCGGCAAGAGATGGGAAAAAGTACGTTATTACTTTTATTGATGATTATATGCGATATTGCTATGTATATCTTTTGAAGAGTAAAGATGAAGAAATTACATCATTTATAAAGTACAATACTGAGGTAGAAAATCAGTTAAATAAAAAAATCAAGATATTGAGATCTGATCGAGGTGGAGAATATGAATCACTGTTTGAACAATTCTGTGCAGAAAATGGAATAATTCATCAAACAACAACTCCATATTCACCACAACAAAATTGTGTTGCCGAGAGAAAGGATAGAACATTAAACATATGATTAATGCGATGCTATTGACCTCTAGCTTACCGAAAAACTTGTGGGGGGGTTCCTTAAATATGTCTAATCATATTTTAAACAAGGTTCCTCACAATAAAACAGGAACAATTCCATATGAGTTATGGAATGGACATAATCCATGCTTTAAATACCTCAAAATGTACGGGTACTTGGCAAAGGTTCCAGTTCCTCCTACCAAGAAAGGTTCTTTTGTGGTGTAAGACTGCCCGGACCCGCCCAGCAAATCCAGCTGCCACAAATGCCAGTCTAATGTGAGAGGTCTTAGGCATAAACTAAATACGTAACAATTGTAAAGACACGAGGTTAGGCTCTTTTGTGGTGTAAGACTGCCCGGACCCGCCCGGCAAATCCAGCTGCCACAAATGCCAGTCTAATGTGAGAGGTCTTTATGAGGTTACGGTCTTAATGAATTAAGAAACACTTAACCAGATAAACATGTAGTAGGACATGAGGGGGTTATGTGGGTGCCTTGGGTGGTATTGGAAATACGATTAGAATTACTTAACCAAAATTTAAAACATGTAATTGAAACATGAATAAGAAGTGGGTTAAGTGGGATGTACTAGAGGGGACCAAGCTTAGGTAGATAGCTTGTGTCAAGTAATGGGGGCCCGTTTCAACCAGTAACCCATACGTATCTTTGTGGGCTCAACCCAAGTCGATGACAGGACACGCATACTGGGCTTGACTGTAAGAGGCCAAACCGGTTTAGCGGTGGCAATGCAAGTCCAACTGGTTCATATGCGTGTGTGGACCCGGGCTGGTAGGTAAGACGTTGTTTCATTGTGTAGGTATAAGCCATGCATTATTGGTGGTATCGGGTTGCCACTTTGGGGAGTGATACACCCCACTGTGGGGCCAGCACGGGTATCTACGAGTTAGGGAGCCGATCGCATGGGGGTAGTGGGTACACCTAGTGAAGATAGGGGCAGGCGGCACCTATGAAGGTAGCTAGGGGTGCACGGAACTACCATTATATTATTAAGTTCTGTAGGCGGGATCAACCTTAGGGTGACTAGTGGTGGTGCTGTATAGCAAATATCTTATAGTGGTGGTGCAGTATAGTAATTATCTTATAGTGGTGACTAGTGGTGGTTAAGTATAGAATTTCACTGACGAAATTAATTTTAAGGAGGGAAGAATGTAACAATCTGAAACTTCGGCTAATAAATATTTAAATATTGAGGTTATTTAAATATTTAAATCTTAGATTTAATGTTATAAAAAAGGTTTTTTTAACTTGATTAAATCCCTTCATAAATAATAATTAATAAGGAGAAAACATGTTATTGAATTTTTGTTTACGAAGATAAGTTGTAACACCCCACTCCCGCTATGATCACTCACTAAGGGAATGCCATAGCATCGGTGGAGTATTTTAGTGAATATAGAACAGAAAAATTACAACAAGACAGATATAAATAGTACTTGAAATTTTAAAACATCATCTCATAACAGCGGAAGTAAAACATGTCTGGTTACATCATAAAACCACAATAAAGGTCAAGTACAATATCCATCAAAATAAAGAAGTACATAATCCCACTCTCATACAATAGCCAAACAAAAGAAAAGATAACTGGATAACTGGAGCTTTACATCTATCCAAGCTCCTAAAGACTGGAACAGCAATCCGATCAAGCTCCACTACTGCTAGGATCCACCGTAGGACCTGAGGGTTGGGAAAAAGATAAAAACAACAGGGTCAGACATAAGTCTGAGCGAGTCCTATAACTTTAACAATACAATCGTTAAAGTAACCAGAGAAGACATAAACTGATATACGGTAACATATAGGGATGAATGGCTACCCTAAGCAGTCAACTAAACGAAGATAAAGGATAAAGACGCATCTACCCTCCCTAAGGTAAATTACTAAACTGCACCACACCAGTCGTTCCTAACTTAAAGGTTGATCCCACCCAAGGATTTATAAAATTTACTAATTAGTACCTGCGTACCCCTAGGTGACCAAGTAGGCGCCACGGGGCCCTACAATCCACTAGGTGTACACACTACTTCCCATTCGATCGGCTCCCTAACGTAGATACCCGTGCTGGCCCCACCGTGGGATGTATCATTCCCCAATGTGGCAACCTGATGGAACTAAAGGTGCACGGCTTATATCTACTCGATGCAACAACGGCTTACCTACCAGCCCGGGCCCACTCACGCATATGAAGCCCGTTGGACTTGCGTTGCCACCGCTAACCCGTTTGCCTCTTACAGTCAAGCCCAGTATGCGTGTCCCGTCCTCGACATGGGTCGAGCCCACAAAGATACGTATGGGTTACTGGTTGAAATGGGCCTCCACAAGCTACCCACCTAAGCTTGTCCCTTTTTCTAGTATATCCCACTTAACCCTTTAATCATGTTTTAATTACATGTTCTATTTTGGTTAAGTATTCTAATCGTATTTTCTATTGCCACCCAAGGCAACCACTAGATTTTCTCATGCCACCCGAGGCACCCACTTAACCCCTCATGTCCCTCTACATGCTAATGTGGTTAAGTGTTTCTTAATTAATTAATTAAGAACGTAACCTTTGTAAAGACCTCTCACATTAGACTGTCTTTTATGACCGCTGGTTAAGCCGGTTGGGTCCGGGCAGCCTTATGTCATAACAGAGTCTAACCTCGTGTCTTTACATTAATTACGTATTTAGTTTGTGCCTAAGACCTCTCACATTGGGCTAACATTTGTAGCAACTGGTTAAGCCGGTTGGGTCCGGGCAGTTTTACGCTACAACTGAGTCCAACCTCGTGTCTTAGTCAATTAATTACACCTAATTAATCACCCTCATAATTTTATATTAATTATCCCTAATTAATCAAGTTTTCTTAACATGGGTAGACCTAACTTAATAGGTAAATTCCCATGGGGTAGACCTAACTCAATAGGTAAATTCCCAACACATAGTATGGGTACACCTAACCAAATAGGCAAATTCCCATACTATGTTTATTTATTTTGTGTTATGCATAATTATATTAATTTCACACAATCTTATTAACTTATGCATTTAATTACCCCATCGTTCCCACGTAATTTCGTTCATGATATAACACATATAAAAGGTGTCAACTTGCATATGAATGAACATGTTTCAAAGGTGCCATCTTGCATATTAACAAACACATAACTTGCATATGAACTTGCATAACATGTCACATAACTTGCATATAATATGTCACATAACTTACATATTCATTTTGCATAACAAACTTGCATATTAGCTTATAGACTTGCATAATGTGTCATCATGAACTTGCATATTAATAAACATGTAACTTGCATATTTACATACATGTAACTCGCATATTAACAAACATGTAACTTGCATATAAAGAAACATGTAACTTGCATATTTACATACATGTAACTTGCATATTAACAAACATGTAACTTGCATATTAACAAACATGTAACTTGCATATTTACATACATGTAACTTGCATATTAACAAACATGTAACTTGCATATTAACAAACATGTAACTTGCATAGCATATTACCATGAACTTGCATAACATGCATATGATTACATAGCCCACAACTTGCATATTTAGCATCATGCAAACATAACATACATCATATTAAACTTGCATAAGCTTACATACTCAACATGCATAAACATAAGATTAATGCTAACATCATATCATATGATTCAAAGCTCATTAACCCACATACAAAACCATAAATCTCATCACATCTCATCTAATTAGTTTACCAAAAGATCATCAAAGTGATAGAAACTCACAACTAGCAACTTTGAACACCAAATGAAGAAGATTAAGATGCTAAGAAGGGATTAGAAGTTGATTAGAGAGTGATTAGTATGCAACCCTCTTCATAAAATTAGTGGAGGCCATGAGAGCTAGCATTTTGCCATAGTTTAGTCACTAGGTTTAATTATGAATGAATTAGGGTAGGTTAGGGTCTTATTTATAGATTAGGCAAGTGTTTTAGGCCATAGGATTAACCCTAGATTCAATCCAAGCCATCAAAGCATGTCTTGGGGAAGAAGTCAAGTGTAGGAACCATCTAGGGCCTTTAGATTAAAGATGGACCATGAGAACCATTCAAATGCAAAATCTGCACTTGAGCGAATCGGCCCACGGGTTGACAGCCAAACACCCTGGATTAACCCCTAGTCGACCCAGCGGGCTCGGGTCGACTTCAAAAATCGGCCGGTTCGGTTATTCCCCTCTCCCAATTCGCTGTTTTGAGCATTTTTGCATATTTATTTATTAAATTTTCAATTATATATATATATATATATCAATATATATATATATATATATATATATATATATCTACACAACCCATTTCACTTAATTAAGTATACTTTAATTTGGGAATTTTCGTGAAACTTCGCGAGGCCATATCTTGGTCATACGGACTCCGATTTTCGAAAACTCGGACTCTATTTCGCGTATTTTTCCGAGACGAACACAATGGCATAGCCCGTTCCCTTGATTCCCATTTTAGAATTAAATTCTGCCTCGATTTATGTTATTACAGGTTATTGAAAATACGGGTTGTTACATTCTCCCCTCCTTAAAGGATTTCGTCCCCGAAATCTTCAAGTTAGGAAGAACGTATCCTACCATCCAATCATCCATCTACTCAAAGCATCATCCACGAGCAATCATTGTCCTTACAAGATTCTAAATGCTGGATGGATATATGCAAAAGTGTGTGTATATGTACTTACCTAATGCGAAAATCAGGCGGTTACTGATACAGTAAACCTCCTTAATGCAAACCATGATAGTGCCATGCATCCAATATGTATGCGAAACCCTATTGACACATACAAATTTCTACATGCGTGCACAACCATACACAAAAATGCATCATCCATATGATAACACAGCCATGATACATCCATCAATCTAACTACCACATCCATTTATGCAATATGCAACATGAAGTGACTGAGCCGATCTAGTGCCTAATGTGTGTGTATATGCATCCACGAGCAACCACTAGCAAACAATTGCATCCATATGCATCCATCAACCATAACATGTTTCAAACACATGTCTCAACCATAGGTTTTACCCTATCTAAAGGTCATAGGTATTAGCGAGAGGATATACTAAAGATAAGATAAGTACTAGACAAGCAATAAAGGAGAAGTTAAAAGACATACTCTCAAAAAGAAATGGATACAAAGAACGCATCTTTGCTTCCGTCTCCCAAGTAGCATTGCTTTCGTCATCTCCCCATTGCACTTTAACTAGCTGAACTTCTCTGTTCCTCAACTTCCTAGTTTCTGACCCAAGGATGCGAGTAGGAGCTCGTTGAATCGTCGCATCACGCTCTACCTCTACATCTCTAAGCAAGCTCGGCTCTACCACCTCCGCGGTCTCATGTAAGCACTTCCTCAAATGTGATACATGGAATACATCATGAACACCACTAAGTCTGTCGGGCAACTCCACCCTATATGCCATCCATCCAATCCTTTCCTTAATAGGAAACGGCCCAACAAATCTCGGTGCTAACTTCCCTACGGACCCAAAGCGAACAACATTTCTCAATGGAGATACTTTGACAAAAACCATGTCCCCAACCTTAAACTCAAGATCCGTCCTTCTCCGATCCGCATAAGATTTCTGTCTATCTTGCGCTGCTTTCATCCTTTTTCGAATTAAATCAATCTTCTCTGAAGTCTCTCTAACCATATCCGGCCCAAGCAAGATCTTATCCGTAGATTCCCACCAACATGTAGGAGATCGACAAGGCCTTCCATAAAGAGCTTCGAAAGGAGCCATACCAATACTGGACTGAAAGCTGTTATTATATGCGAACTCCACCAAAGGAAGATGTTCTTCCCATGTACCTCCAAAATCCAAGATACAAAGCCTCAAAAGATCTTCTAAGATACGGTTCACCCTCTCAGTCTGACCGTCCGTCTGAGGATGATATGCGGTGCTCAAACACAACTGAGTCCCTACCGCCTCTTGCAAACTTCTCCAAAACTCACTAGTGAAAATAGGATCTCGATCACTCACAATGCTGGATGGTACGCCATGCAATCTAACAATCTCTCTAACATAGACTGAAGCAAGCCATGGAGCGGTCCTCTTACTCTTTACGGGTATAAAATGGGCACTCTTGGTAAGTCTGTCTACCACAACCCAAATTCCCGTATTGCCCTTCCTCGATCTCGGTAACCCGTCGATGAAATCCATCGAGACACTATCCCACTTCCACTGTGGAACTTCCAATGGGTGTAGCAACCCACCGGGTTTCCTTTGCTCCACTTTAACTTGTTGGCACACTAAGCATCTAGCCACATACTCGGCCACATCTTTCTTCATACCGGCCCAAAAGAAAACTCTCTTCATGTCTTGGTACATTTTGTCTCCACCGGGATGAATAGTCATTCTTGAACGATGTGCATCATCCAAAATAGCCTTCTTCAAACCCTCATCTTGCGGTACACAAAGTCTACCGTCTCTATGCAACCATCCCTTATCATCTATGGTGTATCTACCCAAATGGCTGGACGACTCCCCTCTTATAAGCTTCTCTACCAACACAACCAACTGTGGGTCGTCTCGCTGAGCCTCGCCAATCCGTCTCAAAAGAGTAGGTCTAACCTCCAAGGATGCCAACAAACCAGGTACAAAATCAACAGAAGGTCTGAAGTCAAACAAAGAAAGAAACTCCAAGCTTCGTCGTTCCACGAACAATGGACTCAAAGATAGCCTTTTTCTACTTAAGGCGTCTGCCACCACGTTACCCTTACCAGGGGTATACGCTATCTCGAAATCATAGGATGCTAAGAACTCCATCCACCTTTGCTGTCTTAAGTTTAAATCCTTCTGAGAGAATAAGTACTTCAATGATTTATGGTCGGTGAACAACTCGAATCTCTCACCAAGAAGATAATGGCGCCAAGACTTAAGTGCGAAAACAATCGCGGCCAACTCTAGATCATGGGTAGGGTAATTCTTCTCATGCACTCTCAATTGTCTCCCTCCATAGGCTATTACCCTTCCCTCCTGCATCAAGACTGCGCCTAATCCTGTTCCACAAGCATCGGTATAAACAACAAACGGCTTACTCCCATCTGGAAGCACTAAAACTGGAGCGGTGGTCAAAGCTCTCTTTAACCGTCGGAAAGCATCATCACAATCTACATCCCATGAGAAAACCAGATTCTTCTTCGTCAAGCGGGTTAATGGGGCTGATATCTTCGCGAAGTCTTTGATGAACTTCCTATAATATCCTGCCAACCCCAAGAAACTTCTTACCTCGGTAGCATTTCTAGGAACTTTCCAATCCTGGATAGATACTATCTTTGCGGGATCCACAGCTATCCCTTCCTTAGAGACCACATGCCCTAAGAATCGCACTTCTCTTCTCCAAAAATGGCATTTAGAGAATTTAGCTTTAAGACTATGCGCTCGAAGAGTCTCCAACACTTCCTTGAGATGTAAGGCATGCTCTTCTTCATTCTTGGAAAAGACCAAGATGTCATCCACAAAAACTACTACAAACTTATTCAGATACTCTCTGAACACTCTACTCATGAGATCAACAAAGTATGCGGGGGCGTTTGTCAACCCAAATGGCATCACTAGCCACTCATAAAAACCATCCGGAGTCCGGAAAGCAGTCTTCTCTATACTGTCCTCCGCCACTCTTAACTGATGAAACCCTGTAGCTAAGTCCATCTGCGAAAATACTGACGCGCCAACCAACTGATCAAAGAGATCATCTATCCTCGGTAATGGGTGTCTATTCTTCTTCGTGAGCTTATTAAGTTCTCTATAATCCACACAAAGTCTGAGGGACCCATCCGCCTTCGTGGCAAACACTACTGGAGCTCCCCACTCCGATATACTTCGCCTTATGAACCCCTTCTCAAGCAACTCCCCTACTTGCTTATGAAGTTCTCTTCTCTCACGAGGAGCCATGTGGCGTACTGGCAAAGACACTGGTTTGGCATTATCCACCAAATAAATTCGGAAATCTATCTCCCGCTTCGGAGGCAAACCCTTTACTTCTTCAAACACATCCGGATATTCCCGGACTACTCTGACAGAACACAAACTTTCGACCGAAGCATCGAGCGATTCAAGATAACTTAGCAAAACAGATTCCATGGGATTGCAAGAGATCTCGAGAGTGTTACCCAAGCGGGTCATGAGCCTGACAACTCTCCTTTCGCAATCAAGAACGGCACCATTACTGGATAACCAGTCCATGCCCAAGATCAACCCATAGCCCGTGAAGCCCAATACAAAAGCATCACATCTAAACTCAACGCTAAGTATAGAAATCTTCAAACCCAAACATATCATAGACAGATATATGGAGCCCCCAATTGGGTTTGAGACAACCAAGGGATCATCAACTAGACTGGTGTCTAAGTGCAGTGACTCAACTAACGATGATGAGATAAAAGAATGCGATGCGCCAGAGTCAAACAAAGTACGAACTGGATGATCAAACAGAAAAACCAGACTTTCAACGGAAATAGTTCTACCTCTCTGCTGAATCGGTGGAACTGAGAGAACCTGAACTTGCCCCCCTGACTGAGGTGGTGCTATAAGAGCTTGCACCTGGCCTCCTGAGGTAGACCCCGTCTTCTGCCCCTTCTTTGGGCAGTTTTTCACAAGATGCCCTGCTTCACCACAATGAAAGCAACCGGTCTTCTTCTTTTTGCGACAATCCTTACTAAGGTGTCCTGGTGTTCCACAATTGAAGCACTTCTTCTTCGTCTTCTTTTTGTCACCTTTGCCTTTTCCGCCCTTGCCTTGTTGTTGCTGTTGCGGTTTCTTCTGATCCCCCTTTTTCTCTGGTGCCTTAGAATTCTTATCATCCTCATGCATAAGTGCCATGTAGACAAGCTTCTCAAAAGTGGCCCCCATAGGAATGTGAGTCATAGCTATTCCTTGCAATGGTTCGTTCAAGCCTCTAACGAACCTCAAAGCCTTCTTCTCCGGTGTATTCACCAACTCTATGCCAAACCTTGCTAATTGATTGAATTTGTTGACATATTCTTTCACCGTGAGATTCCCTTGCTTCAAATTCAAGAACTTCTCCATAAACAGATTCTCTTCCGCCCTTGAGAGAAACTTAGCCCCAAACCTTTGCTTAAAATCTGCCCAAGAGTCAACAGGGCGTTCTCCATTAGTGACCTCCCACCAGAATGAGGCCTCTCCCTTCATTAACCAAGCCGCCAACTTGACTTTCTTTCCCTCTTCCACTTCAAAGATATCTAGCAACTCTTCCACTTCCTTAAGCCAATCTCTAGCCTCTACGAAAGTCTCTGAACCAAGAAAAGGTTTTCCTCCTATAGCCTTGAACTCCTTGCAAACCTTAGCAAAATTATCCACTCTAGGCTGAGGAGGAGGAGCGGTTGTCTCTGGTGTAGTAGCATTGGCCGGACCCGCAGCCGCGGCCCTAGCCTCTTGCAACCTCCTATACCATAGTGGTATAACTAAACCCTCCGGGATGTTAAGATCTTCAGCCATGCTGAAACGAAAGAGGAAAGATTCAAAAAGGAGATTCCGAAAGATAAAGATATGGCTATTGGGGATTATGCTTTTCTTTTTCAAAAACTTTTTCTCTTAGAAGACATGCTTTTAAAAATACTTTCTTCGAAAATACTCTTAGAAAGTAGTTTTTCTCAAAAATTTTATCTGTTCTGGTAATCTTAAGCTCTGATACCACGTGTAACACCCCACTCCCGCTATGATCACTCACTAAGGGAATGCCATAGCATCGGTGGAGTATTTTAGTGAATATAGAACAGAAAAATTACAACAAGACAGATATAAATAGTACTTGAAATTTTAAAACATCATCTCATAACAGCGGAAGTAAAACATGTCTGGTTACATCATAAAACCACAATAAAGGTCAAGTACAATATCCATCAAAATAAAGAAGTACATAATCCCACTCTCATACAATAGCCAAACAAAAGAAAAGATAACTGGATAACTGGAGCTTTACATCTATCCAAGCTCCTAAAGACTGGAACAGCAATCCGATCAAGCTCCACTACTGCTAGGATCCACCGTAGGACCTGAGGGTTGGGAAAAAGATAAAAACAACAGGGTCAGACATAAGTCTGAGCGAGTCCTATAACTTTAACAATACAATCGTTAAAGTAACCAGAGAAGACATAAACTGATATACGGTAACATATAGGGATGAATGGCTACCCTAAGCAGTCAACTAAACGAAGATAAAGGATAAAGACGCATCTACCCTCCCTAAGGTAAATTACTAAACTGCACCACACCAGTCGTTCCTAACTTAAAGGTTGATCCCACCCAAGGACTTATAAAATTTACTAATTAGTACCTGCGTACCCCTGGGTGACCAAGTAGGCGCCACGGGGCCCTACAATCCACTAGGTGTACACACTACTTCCCATTCGATCGGCTCCCTAACGTAGATACCCGTGCTGGCCCCACCGTGGGATGTATCATTCCCCAATGTGGCAACCTGATGGAACTAAAGGTGCACGGCTTATATCTACTCGATGCAACAACGGCTTACCTACCAGCCCGGGCCCACTCACGCATATGAAGCCCGTTGGACTTGCGTTGCCACCGCTAACCCGTTTGCCTCTTACAGTCAAGCCCAGTATGCGTGTCCCGTCCTCGACATGGGTCGAGCCCACAAAGATACGTATGGGTTACTGGTTGAAATGGGCCTCCACAAGCTACCCACCTAAGCTTGTCCCTTTTTCTAGTATATCCCACTTAACCCTTTAATCATGTTTTAATTACATGTTCTATTTTGGTTAAGTATTCTAATCGTATTTTCTATTGCCACCCAAGGCAACCACTAGATTTTCTCATGCCACCCGAGGCACCCACTTAACCCCTCATGTCCCTCTACATGCTAATGTGGTTAAGTGTTTCTTAATTAATTAATTAAGAACGTAACCTTTGTAAAGACCTCTCACATTAGACTGTCTTTTATGACCGCTGGTTAAGCCGGTTGGGTCCGGGCAGCCTTATGTCATAACAGAGTCTAACCTCGTGTCTTTACATTAATTACGTATTTAGTTTGTGCCTAAGACCTCTCACATTGGGCTAACATTTGTAGCAACTGGTTAAGCCGGTTGGGTCCGGGCAGTTTTACGCTACAACTGAGTCCAACCTCGTGTCTTAGTCAATTAATTACACCTAATTAATCACCCTCATAATTTTATATTAATTATCCCTAATTAATCAAGTTTTCTTAACATGGGTAGACCTAACTTAATAGGTAAATTCCCATGGGGTAGACCTAACTCAATAGGTAAATTCCCAACACATAGTATGGGTACACCTAACCAAATAGGCAAATTCCCATACTATGTTTATTTATTTTGTGTTATGCATAATTATATTAATTTCACACAATCTTATTAACTTATGCATTTAATTACCCCATCGTTCCCACGTAATTTCGTTCATGATATAACACATATAAAAGGTGTCAACTTGCATATGAATGAACATGTTTCAAAGGTGCCATCCTGCATATTAACAAACACATAACTTGCATATGAACTTGCATAACATGTCACATAACTTGCATATAATATGTCACATAACTTACATATTCATTTTGCATAACAAACTTGCATATTAGCTTATAGACTTGCATAATGTGTCATCATGAACTTGCATATTAATAAACATGTAACTTGCATATTTACATACATGTAACTCGCATATTAACAAACATGTAACTTGCATATAAAGAAACATGTAACTTGCATATTTACATACATGTAACTTGCATATTAACAAACATGTAACTTGCATATTAACAAACATGTAACTTGCATATTTACATACATGTAACTTGCATATTAACAAACATGTAACTTGCATATTAACAAACATGTAACTTGCATAGCATATTACCATGAACTTGCATAACATGCATATGATTACATAGCCCACAACTTGCATATTTAGCATCATGCAAACATAACATACATCATATTAAACTTGCATAAGCTTACATACTCAACATGCATAAACATAAGATTAATGCTAACATCATATCATATGATTCAAAGCTCATTAACCCACATACAAAACCATAAATCTCATCACATCTCATCTAATTAGTTTACCAAAAGATCATCAAAGTGATAGAAACTCACAACTAGCAACTTTGAACACCAAATGAAGAAGATTAAGATGCTAAGAAGGGATTAGAAGTTGATTAGAGAGTGATTAGTATGCAACCCTCTTCATAAAATTAGTGGAGGCCATGAGAGCTAGCATTTTGCCATAGTTTAGTCACTAGGTTTAATTATGAATGAATTAGGGTAGGTTAGGGTCTTATTTATAGATTAGGCAAGTGTTTTAGGCCATAGGATTAACCCTAGATTCAATCCAAGCCATCAAAGCATGTCTTGGGGAAGAAGTCAAGTGTAGGAACCATCTAGGGCCTTTAGATTAAAGATGGACCATGAGAACCATTCAAATGCAAAATCTGCACTTGAGCGAATCGGCCCACGGGTTGACAGCCAAACACCCTGGATTAACCCCTAGTCGACCCAGCGGGCTCGGGTCGACTTCAAAAATCGGCCGGTTCGGTTATTCCCCTCTCCCAATTCGCTGTTTTGAGCATTTTTGCATATTTATTTATTAAATTTTCAATTATATATATATATATATATATCAATATATATATATATATATATATATCTGCACAACCCATTTCACTTAATTAAGTATACTTTAATTTGGGAATTTTCGTGAAACTTCGCGAGGCCATATCTTGGTCATACGGACTCCGATTTTCGAAAACTCGGACTCTATTTCGCGTATTTTTCCGAGACGAACACAATGGCATAGCCCGTTTCCCTTGATTCCCATTTTAGAATTAAATTCTGCCTCGATTTATGTTATTACAGGTTATTGAAAATACGGGTTGTTACATAAGTAGTTCGAAGAAATATCGATAATGTGACCGAAAACTATTTTGTCGAAGAACAATGTTTTACTCGTTAAAAGTTGTTAGAACATCATGTGCATGTAGTAAAAATAGAAGAACAAATATATATATATATGTACATATCATGTAAATAAAATACAAATGGTATATGTATTTATATTCTAGAGTATGAAAAATGGTTTAAAATGATAGGGACACGTGTCATCAAATGAACGGTACATAAGTCTTCAAATTAAATAAGATAAAGACACATAAACACATTAGGTGTCCATGTGTAGAAACAATTAAAAACATCTAAGGAGGCATGTGTCTACATCCTAAAGCTTTCATGAAGATAAGGTGAACAAGTGTCCGAAACAAATTACCAAACTAGCCTGGAGGAATATTATATAAAGGGTGGAAATGTTCACTTCTTTTCATGCATTCAAAAAACAAAAGCAAGATAAGATAAAGAGTAGAACTTTAGGAGAAGCCAAGAGAATAAATACAAGCTCAAACTACAATTCTAAGGTGAGAAAAACTATTTGAAAACATGTATTCATTTCATATTTTGAAGAAAGTTGCGAAATTTAAGGATGAATGACAGGTGTCGAACCTATGAAAACGACGTTCGGTATTTCGACCATAACTTCCTCAATTATTGACAAAATTTTGATTTCTTTATCAATCGGAAAGCTAACTCAAAGGCCTACAACTTTAATTTTGGCCACTTTTCTAGTTTGATAGTTTGTGTACCTGAAAACCGGATGCAGAGTCAGGTAAAAATCTTCCAAAAATGAACAAGTTAGAAATGTCTAGTATTGTTGAATTATATATATATATATATTAAATTAATAAATGATTTTGAGGTTTTCTTTTCATGATAATTAAGTAGACTAAGAGAGCTTCTCACTGTAGAAAATTTGGAGTCAAAAACAATACTTATCATAGAGAAATCGAATCAAACATTTTGCCCAAAAATTGATCATAAATCTGAATTTCATAACTTTCGCAGCATTCTAAAACACTATCTTTTCTCTGAATTATTTATGAAGCACTGTGCCATGGCCAAAACTTTTTATAGCTTTTCAGAAACGCTGTCTTGTATCTGAATTATTTATAAAGTACTTTAACAAGTCCAGAAGTTTTCACAGCGCGCCAGAAACGCTGTAATATCTATTTAGAGTCTTATAAACTACACAGAACTTTTAACAGCATATCTAAAACGCTGTAATAGCTATTTTGAGTCAAACCATTATAAACTACCCAAAACTTTTTACAGCACAATAGAAACGCTGTAATACTTTTTGAGTATACAACCATGGTAAACTACTCCAAATCCTATGAAATTTGGATTTTAGTTTCCTCATCATATCATAAACAAACTATCAAAAGTGTGGATGTAAAATCAAAGTAAAAGAGAGTCAAAACGTGTCAAAATCGTGAACAAGTAGGCTGATGTGAGTTTTGCGAATTAAGATGATTCGAGGAAGACAATTGATTGCATGAAGATAGCATGGAGTACTGTGATTATACTCATCATCTAAACAATTACTTATTTCTTAAGCTTGTGTGTTAATTTAATGTTGCTCATGACTTCAATATGCTATATTGACTGCAATCTTTGATTCAGTAAGAAATCAATATATACAACTGATGATTAATGACTTAGTATGACTTGCATAAAGTCTTGGAATCAAGAACATAAGGATTAGTATGGGATTGGGACATACATAGAAAACCTACGGTTTGATAGCCATAATAGCATTATCGAATGCATTACTTTGACAAATGTTTTATGTAAAACAATATTTTCAAATATTCCTTTTTTGATGATTAGTCTGGAGTTATATTATATTTTATCATAGAGGAGTTTCTTGGTATTTAAAATAGAAGATGTTTATCTTTTGAAAGAAAATTCTACAAGAGTTATATAGATACCTTTCAAAATGAGTATTTGCAGAGTAAAGAGTATTTTTGGAAGTAAATATTGAATTTATATGTTTTTTAAAGAAGAACTATGTTGCCTTGATCCTGTATCTAATTGCTTACCCAATTAGATAAAGGTACGTAGGTAGTCACGAGTGGTAGTGATGTAGCTGCTATATCAGTAACATATTTTTTGTTTGTTATTTGTTATTACATCTTGTGTTGATGCATCTTTCATATCTATAATTTTAAGCCTTACTACATATTTATCGAGATTGCAGGAATGAATATCGATGTCCATCTCACTAGACTCGTGTAAAAGTAAATTTTTAGTAGTTGTGTTTAATTTGTATTTAAGGACACCTTGTGAATTAAATGGATATTCTGTAGGTGTTTTTTATTAAAATTCTATCCAATCCATTTAGTGATGTCACATATTTATTCAAATAAAGTGGTAGCTGTCATTATTTGTTTTGGACGGAAGGATTTTTGGCAAAAAAAATTTTTATGAGGAAGACGGTTGTGCAGCACATGGCTACACTGCTGATTAGCATAATATATATATATATATATATATATATATATATATAGTAGTCTGGTTGACAGTCCGAACGGTTGACATAAATTTTAGGACATTGCCAGTCCTTTGAGCTGTTTACAGAAGAGCCATAATACATAATACATACAAACATATAATAATGATAGGCAACCCACTACATAAACTTGACGAACTAACCCATGGAGATGGAAAAAGTGTATGATGTTTGGTCAAAGCACCATAATTGTTTATTGCTGGAAGGCCGAGCCGCTTCCCTAGTTTCCGGGCGACGACGGCACTGGAAGAGTGTACCTAAAGCGTACATGGCGGGAAGCACCTGTACCGGATTCAAATAGATGAACGATATAACCGCAAGTGCCAAAGAAATGTTTTTTTTGTTTGTGAAAAATATGAGCATTACGCTCCAACCAAATGCACCAGCTAAAGATCGACACAAATGAATCAATCATCAGGTTCGGGGGATTATGCTGCCAGTATTCGAAAAAGGAGGTGAGAGTGGGGATGAAGCCTAGCAAGTAGCTAGGTGATGGTTGCGGCCTGAACCCTAAAGGAGAAGTCGCAATCGAAGAAGAGGTAATCAATGGTTTCATCGTGAGAGGTGCATAAGGTACAATGGGGGTAATCAGTGATATGCAATCTTCTGAGTCTGGTCTTGGTATTGATGCGATTATGAATGAGGCACCATTGGAAGAAGATTAAGCAATTTTAACTGGTCCAAAATTTCCAAGGTGTTAAATAAGGGCATTGTGAAAAGTGCTTCGGGTACCGTCAAACGCTTATTTTTTTAGCCGCGTTCGATCGGTGGTCAACTGCCACTCGAATACTATTCGGTCGGCAGTTGTGTGGTAAGCCATACCACCTTTTGGAGCGCCCTTAGCATTGCACTAATTATATTGAAGTAGAAACGAAGAAAGAATGATTAATATGATGTCTGTTTTACTCACAAATCATAGCATAAGGATTGATTCCTTCAGGGTGTAAACAAAGCAAAACTTTTGAGTTAGCAGTTGTTTGTTCGTTATAACTTACATTGATAAACATTCAGATGAACATTCCCAAATGTGTAAGCATACTTTGAAACTGAACAAGAACTTTGGGTACGACAGAGCTATTCAAGGATCGACGAACTGACGTGAATGGAAATTGATTCAAAAAGCGTCGGAGCTGAATTAGGGCACGGGTGGAAAAACTCAATTTGAGAAAGAATCATGTCTCGGTGGAGCGTTTCAATGGGCGATGCACTTGACATGAATGGAAATTGATAAGGAGTGGCAATGTTGGGTTAGCTAGCTAGGGCATGAGTGGAATTGATGAGAGTAGTGATGCATCATACATATTTTGGATTGGCGCCTTTTTTCTCGAATACTACGCATCTTTTTTTGAGAGGAGAATGTGTTCCAAGGCATGGGGGTAAAAGCTAATTTTTGAATTGGGTTAAAGCCGTGGCAAAATTGCCTAGTCCAAAAATGTTAATTAGTTTCTCTCACAACTTCGAGAGTATGGTTGATGCATGATATCAATAATAGATTGGCTAGTAATACACTAATAGTACAACGAAAAATGAAAACCTTATAGTCTACTGAAGTTAAAGAAATAATTTTTTTTTTAAAGAAATGAGCGATCCTTACAAGGAGAAGAACACTTATTTAATTTTATTTCACACCAAAAAAACTGTCAACAAGCCTGACAGATAGCAAATCCCTCTCTATATAATATAAAAAGAAAAAAAGGTGATACTAACCTAAAACATATAGCTGCAAAAAAGGCCTAAAAACTAGAGTAAAAAAAGGTAATACTAAACTAAAACATGTAGCTGCAAAAAAAGGGCTCACATGATATTAAAGAAAAAAGAACAAAAATAAAGAAATGAACAATAAAATCATAGGCATAACAACCAAAATGAAAATAGAATAAACAACGACACTTTCACAGACATGAATAAAACAAGCAAAGCCCGAAACACATAAAAAAATAGCTATACATATAGAATAGTATATAGAACAACTGAGGAATAAGAGAAAAATACTTGCCGGAAGAAATAGACATAGATATAATATAAGTATGTATAATAGTTGAAAAAGAGACAAGAATTTATAATGGTTCGATCAAGGATGATTTTTGTCCAATATGAGATTTTGTTTTTAATTAATTTCGCTTTAATTACAACGATGGAATGCAAGAATGCTTGAAATAAAAGTTATGCAAACACTTAGAATTGACAATGCATTGAGTATGTGTAATAGTTGAACTGAAGTGTGGATGATTGAAATTACGCGAACAAGCCCAAGAAATGCCATGGGTCGTCCATGGAAGTATGCTTTTATTGTGCAAGTCAGTTTAGATGTTAAGCTGCTTGCCTGGCACAGTTGAAGATAGCCAGCTAGACAAAGACAGATTTGAAGCACGACTGACAACATGAGAGAAGGCAGTGGTTGGAGCAGAGGTACTTGATAGCATCGAAGGATATCAGAAAAATATTGGCATGTTTGTAAAAGTTATCAGGGGAATACAAGGCGGTAAGCATATACTAGATTAATTTCTAAATAGGGATTAATTAAAACTAGGCATTACTGATACATTCTTGCATTTTGGAGAAAATTTTAGTGCTATATATAGTTTTAACTAATTCATAATGGTATATCATGGATTTAGATAGGTTTGGAAGTTATCATTGATTGACAAACAAGTTGGACGAACCACGTTTTGGATGGGCGTGATATATAGACCGATAATTATATTCCAAGGTTGGGCAGGAGTTAGAGAATAAGGAATATAAGTGTTATGTTATATATCAATAAACCTGGTTACATTTGAACACGAAAGCATTCTCAGCCATGCCCAATGTATGTTGTGCAGGAAAAACTTAGGAGATTAAAACTGGTGCTTAAATGTAACAACCCGGAAAATCAGAACAATTATTTTAGTGGATTTTTAATATTTAAAATAAATTATTTTAAATAATAACAAACAAAAGTCTATTTGAATTGAGATTGGAAAATAAATATATTTATTTTAATTATAAAATAAGGCCTGAAATGGCGCGATAGTTTGGAAATTTGAATTATATACTGATCATCAATGAAATCGAAATATATTTATATACGTATATATATACTCCCCTCGTGCACAGACCATGGACGATATATATTGATTGTGATTGTTTGGATATGATTGATTGTGGCTAAAATCCCAATAGGATTAGTATATGGGAAAATTCGTTTGCGTACGAACTAGATATTGAAATCCCCATTGTCAAAAGCTGCGAGGCTTTAAGGTAGTGCGAGGAGCCGTAATCGGGATGGTGCCGGTTTTAACTCCCTGCCGTTATGCTGAGATGCAGTGATCAAGGCTTATGTTAAAAAGCAGAGCCTTGTGGTTGATAATCAAAGCAGGGCTTTGAATAGCTAGCTTTGTGTTTAGCATTGATTCGCGAGCCTCACACCCTGGTATGGACCAGAAACGGGAGAGGAAATCAGGGAGGTCCTGCGTTTCTTTTTTAGCTAGGAGTGATGCTTTGGGTTTTACATGCCTGGGCATTTTACTTATGTGGATGATGGATTCTATCATTTCTTTTTATGCTGTTCAGCTCCCGTTGTACATATTATGTTTTTGATTCCGCTATAGACATTTTATGTAAAGCTGAACTATATTTTGTACTAAGTATGATCATGTATACTGTGTAGCTCTGATGATTATGTTTATCCAGTGTATTCTGTTGTAAATTATCTGGTGTATTTGTATATTTCTATATAGCTGTTATCGGTTTATGTGTTATATTCCAAAGATTACCCTTACCACCGTGGAATGGGGTTTGGGGTCGTCACATTAAATCTTGGGCAAGATAGCATTTTGGTGATGGTGAAAGCTTATCTAACTCGATCAGACAGAAACAATATCAAGTGCAGAATTCTATAATGGAGTGTAGAGATGTTTCGACCATGGATCTTCTTACCAGTCAAGAGGCTCTATTAACTGCTTAACTGACAAAGGCTATAACTACTGAGGCTAGCATAGCTAAACAGAAGCTAAAAATAAAGTGGCAAACGCATGGAGATAAAAATAACTCAACTTTCCATAATTCTTTGAAGATTCAGCATATGGCGACCAATATCACCTCTATTATCGATAAGGATGGAAGATTGTGCTCTGAAGATGCTATCCATGGAGCCTTTCTGGATTATTTCAAATCAGTTCTTGGTAATTCTATTCAATCTCCTCTTCAGTTTAATTCTTTCTCGCACATCAGATTTCCATGCATTTCCGATGAACAAAAATTTAATATCATTAAAGAAGTTACTTTGGAAAACATTACTCAAGCTATTTTCTTGATGAAATCTTCTAGTTCTCCTGGACCGGATCGGTATAATTCTCATTTTTTTAAAGTGTGTTGGTTGGTAGTGGGTGAGGATATCATAAAGGGCATTAAAAACTTTTTTTTGCATAGTAGAATGTTGGGCGGAATTAATGCAACTAGGCTTGCTTTAATTCCTAAGGTGACCATGCCAAATGATGTAACACAATTTAGGGCAATTGTTTGCTGTAACTTTATCTACAAATGTATTGCGAAAATCATTGCTGAATGAATGAAAAATGTGCTTCGTAATGTCATTTCCCAAAATCAAAGTGCATTTCTTCCAAACAGAGATATTGCTGATAACATACTTCTCACTTTTGAGCTTATGAAAGGGTACAACAGATCATGCATCTCCCCACATACAGTATTAAAATTGGATATTCAGAAAGCTTACGATACAGTTAAATGGGATTCAATAATTTATATCCTGTTCAAAATGAATTTTACCATCCCATTCCTATGCTGGATTCATA
Source organism: Allium sativum (assembly GCA_030737875.1). NCBI lineage: Eukaryota > Viridiplantae > Streptophyta > Magnoliopsida > Asparagales > Amaryllidaceae > Allium > Allium sativum. The sequence continues at coordinate 783,938,742 of CM060921.1, forward strand.
CTTGTATATCAACTATATCAATTTCTCTTAGCGTTAATGGATCAACCTTTGGTTATTTTAATGCAAAGAAGGGACTGCGGCAGGGGGATCCTTTATCACCTTATGTATTTGTTTGCATTATGGAGCTCTTTATAGTTCTTACTAGCAAAGCAATGATATCCAAGAGTATTGACTTCCATCCTTATTGTAAACAAACAAAAATATCTGCCCTGTTATTTGCGGATGACCTCTTGTTGTTCACTAAACCTAATGTCAAATCTGTTAATGGGTTTTTTTAATGTTCTGGAAGATTTCAAAGCTTTAACTGGCCTAGCTATTAATCGAAATAAATCCAAGATAAAATGCGCTGGAATTTCTGATAGGATAGAAGATGCTTTGTATAGTATTTCTGGATTATCCCCGATGGAAGATGATGAGGTATACCTTTGAGCCCCCCTTTGCACATCCAGGTTGAAGCATTCCCAATGTTTACCTATGTTTGAAAGTCTTATTTCCAAGATAGCATCATGGCCTACTTCGAAATTATCTATGGAAGGAAGGTTAGTTATAGTAAAGTCAACAGCGTATTCAATGTGTACTTACTATGCATGACTATTCGTTCTACCAGGGAAGATTATTGATATGGTTAACACCGCAATGAACCATTTTCTTTGGCATGGAAATCCATATTCAAAGAAACTTATCCCTATTTCATTCAAGCGAGTATGTTGCACATTTAATAATGGGGGTTTAGGTGTTATGAACATGAAGATGTGGAACAGAGCTGCATTGTCCTCATGAATTGATAAGTTAGTTAAGTATAATACAAATCTTTGGGCTACTTGGTGTAGATCTCACTTGATCAAGGAAAAGCATTTTTGGATGCTGGAACTGCCGAAAGATTGTAGTTGGTCCTGGAGGAATTTGTTGAAGCACATGGATCTTTTTCTTCCTTTATTTAGAAATGGATTGTTGCATGCTAACTTGTTATCATTTTGGAATGGTCCATGGAATGCTGATGGAAGAATTCTATCCCAACAAATTGATTATATTGGTAGGAGAATGACTGGTATACAGGAGAATGCTTCTTTGGCCAGTATGATCACTAATGGAGTTATCTCTCTTCCATACACTAGCTCTTCATTAATTCAAACTGTTTGGGATAGTATTCGATATTCTTCAATGCATGCAGAGAATCTTCATGCAACTTGGAATGGAAGGCCTCAAAGTATATCAATGCTATATAACTGTTTAACAATGTGCAGTGATATTTTTCATTGGCACAAAAGAATTTGGATGTCCAATTCAATACCAAAAGAGAATGTTTTTATGTGGAGAATTCTCATGAATGCTGTTCATACTAGAAGTTAATTGAAATTGCATGGCATTATTGAAGATGACTCTTGTATATTATGTGGTAACTTTGCCAAAACAATTCCACATCTATATTTTGCATGTGACTACTCCAGATTTGTATGGACAAAGGTTCTTCTGCACTTCAGATTACATGCTCCTATTCTCAACTCAGCGGATGAATGGTATCTCATCTTCAAAGCTACGCGCTGGAAGAGCATAAATGGATGTCTGCTTTTGAAGTTATTCAAGAAAGCTTTATACTCTATATGGATGGAAGGGAAAGCTAGGATGTTTAGTAGTGTATTTACTCCTAAACATGTAATGGTCCTATCTATCATCAAATGTATGTCTTGAATATTGTATTGTACTACTTTGGTTTATAATAAATATGGTAGGGGGCATTTAACCCCGCTTGCTATGCAAAAAAAAAAAAAAAAAAAAAAATCTCAGCAATGCCCGTTATTTCTAATTAAACAGTTGTATAAATACCGGTTTATGTATCGGGACAAACATGTACCACTTTCCAGAATTAAAAAGACATAAATACAATATACTTCTGCAAACTTTTCCGATTCATCAATCATCGGTATTTCAATTCTTTACCATATGCTAAAGCTATCAAGCTTAATAGAATATAAATCGTGATCACTAGTAAAGATTTTGGATTAATATCAATAATACTTCATGTAACAAACCAAGTTTCGACAGTCTCGAATTTTTTCAAAAATTCAAAAGTTCAATTCTACTACAACCTGACTTTGTTTGGTATTATGCAAAAAGGCAAAGATAAATATATCAGAGCTTACAATAAATATCTCACAGCAGAACTGAAAAAAATTAATATTAGGTAAATAATTACCATAATAATGACACTAACTAGCAAATGCTCTAAGCTGTAAAATCTTGGTCACCTGTCTAATCTACGGGTTTGTTATGAGGGGGGGGGGTCAGAAAAATAATTTGACAAATGGAAAATTTATACTTTTTATAAATAATACCACATATATTGTTCTATCATTGACAACTTTTATGAAGTTGTTTGGGTTTATTGCACATTACACCACCGATTTTACGCCTAAATCGTTCCTATCTAATCCCAAGTAGATTATCCTAATAAATCATATATGTGTATCTATATGCCCCTCATCTCAAGGTACTCAACATAGTACACTTCTCAAGTGATCTCCATTGCTGCACTGCCAAAACATACTAAATCACCATTACCACGTTACGAAAGCATACTAGATTCCGCTACGAAGGCGCACTAAGCCACATCACCACGCTATGAAACCATAGTAGGCCATGCTACGAAAGCGTATTAGGCCTCCATCACCACACTACAAAAGTGTACTATATACTATCTGAGTTCCACTGTTGAATTTAGTTGGGGGATTTCTACATCTGTAAAGGGAAGCTTCATTAGGCCTATAATACATATATCCACAGATTTGGTCTGTCTCTTTTCTAAGTGGTTACGACCACACTCGGCTCCATAATTAATCAAAGGCCATTTCAAAGGTTCCCTAGCAAACAATCTAAACATCCAATTCGGCGTTGGCCCTCATATGTCTCGATAGTGAAAGACCATCAGCCTGCTGGTTTATCCTCGGCTTTCCCCATACCCGCTCTGATGGACGATGATGGGTATCTAGTGATCTACTATCCTTGTTGGGTCTTGACCACAAAGGCTGCTCTCGGAGCGGAAGATACCGCCGACCCTAAATTCATCCCATCAGTCTTCTAGATTCCCTCAACATAAATGCATCCAATGCATACTCTCCGGATGGAACCGTACATACCTGCCTCTGGGGGGTACATCTTCGTTTGGCCTATCCCAAAGGGTCATCCTAGAGTATCCTCACACCCGGTAGAAGTAATAAACTTCCTTCCAGTCCCGTCAAATATTTAGTCGTATGTACTCTTATCGTGACTCCAAACACCTATGATGATATGCCTCGTTGGGTTCTTCATTTCTTCAGACTAGTCCAAATGCATATCATTCATTATTTAATTAGACCGTATGTCTAATTACCATTATGCCTTTTACTTACTTTTTTTAATAATATTACTCAGTCCATTTAATCTAAAATTTGTTTACTTGTTTATCAACACTTTAGTTACCATAAAACCATTAGATAACCATAGAATTTCCTAATCACAAGGCTATCATAGAACAATAGAATACCATATAATTACCTAATCATAAGGCCACCATAGAATTGCTTATTCATAAGACCACCATATAAAGTTTGCTTATTAATCTTAAATCATAATTTCAAATTTATTCATAATAAGTTTTCCTTATTTTATTTCACTTTAAAAATTATAACTTTTATGTTATAATCTTGTTTTTACCGTGGAACTATTGCCATAGAATTTCAGACCATTGTCATAGAGTTGCACTTACTAAATTTATAATTGTAAGTTTATAATAACCTTATTTATTTCATTTCACTTTTAGCTACAACTTTCAAGTTATTTTCTTTACTTTCACCATAGGTTCATAGCCATAGAATTATGCTTATATTAAACTTAATCTACACTTTAATTTGACTTATAATAAGCCTTCATTTCGCATTTAATTATAACTTTTATATTGTAATCAAAATTACCTATTATGATTCATTTGTGTCTTCATACAATTATCATAATAGATTACATTCATTTCTAATTTATCAAGTGTTTAACCAGATTTCTTACCTCTTTTTATTACATTGCCTCTTTTAGTTATGTTTCCATTTTCTTTCCATTTTTGCAATTTATTATTTAGGAAGTTAGGCCAGTTCCTAATAGATTGGTTATTAATAACATTACAAAAATCTGTTTCTGTGTTTTAAGGTAACAGGGATCCATAATTGCTGGACATTTCTTTCAATTATTTTTAGGAAATTGAACAACACGCAATATGAATAAACACCTATTATGCAATAATCTATGTCATTATTTCTTATTATACTTGCAATCATGTTTCCCATTTTTCTTACTAACCCAACTTTAGAAATATATCGTCTTTTTCCTAACCAATCAGTCTAGGCAATACCTATCCTTTCATTAAAGTAGGTATACATTGATTCCTCTGTTCCAATTTGTTCCCCATATTTTCTGTGAATTGAATACAATTAGGCTTATTTTCCTTTTCTTGTTCTAATCTATTCAGATATTTAACCCAACTCAAAAATTCAAACCATAGTCATAACAACAAAAATGGGAATTCTCTCATTTACTATACAAATCATAAATCTATGGTGCAAGAAACTTCTTATAGCGTTCCAATAGGGATTCACTATATGAATAGGATTAAAACAGAATTATATTTGAATCATGTAGGAAATGAATTACGACATCTAAATATTTCTGAAATTAAATAGATTAAACAGTAATCAAATGATATAATATACCATTATATAAAAATATAATTTAAATTCACTCACCCGTAATGCGTTATAGGGTCTGGAACTCATTTGGATATAGGTTTATTATCCGTTTTCTCTTAGTTTGTATCTACAATTTCGTTTGGATAGGAATTTTGGACATTTAAATCTTATATCCACTTCATTTACCTTCATACCTCGAATCAAATAACCTAAATCTAATATATATTACTTTCGAAGAACTTGGAGGAGATAAGGAAGGGTAGGCTCTAGTACCCTCTCAGAAATATGAGTTTGACGGTTAGGCCCTATAGGTTTATTTATAGATGTACTGATAAATCACATCTGTCAAATTCAAACTAAAATATATTGCACCGTTAAACAAACTCAAGCCAAAACCCTAGGAAAAAACATCATTCATTAATATGGCTCGACCTAGAATTACGCCTTAGTCGACATAGAGGTCGACCAAAACGATTTAAAATAAATTGTTCGGTCCTTATTTTGGTGCATTATTTATTTTTTTCCCATTTTGTTCCTTACGTATTGATTTGTTGGACTGTTACTTTTTATTTTCCAAATTTTATTTTACCCTTTTCTAGTTTTGAGATGTGTTAGAATTTCAACTTCAAATGCGTAATTAATATGCATGTATACTTTGAAATTTATTTACGTATATTTACACATGATTTTGAACGTTAATAACTTTCCTGCACGAACTCTGTTCGGGGCATGTTATATATGTAAATTAATTAGAAAATTGCCACGAACGTAGTGGTATACGTTTCGAAGCTAAATTCTAACTAGCATAAAATGATTTTTCAATAATAATTATTTTTGTAATTATTTAAATTACTTTTTTTATTTAAAAATATCCAGGGTGTTATATTTTTCCACCCTTTAGGAAATATGGTCCCTGAAATTTGGTAAGGATAAAATTGTGTAATTCCTTGTATAATTTACATCCATCATGTGTACATCCAACTTTTGCAACCATCCGTGCACTTGTGCATAGTGTAATGTAGCATAAAAATTCATTAATGCAACGAATGCCTAAGCGGTATCTCCTATATGAATGCTTTTTTATTTTATAATCTTCTGAAAACGTGATGCAAACATCGTAAATATACTTGGAAACATTTATCACTAATCATAAATAATTCCTGTTTTTTATTCCAAGCAAAGTTTACATGAGAAGAAATTCTTTTTCAGTTCCCCAAGCTTACTTTGAAAGAATTTATTTCTTTTTTCTATTCTCATTTATTGCAGTTATCATCTTTGTAACCTACTGGGAATTTCGACCCAAAAAATCAACATAAAACCCATGTCAATTATTCAGGCATTGAACATTCCAGATCATTAATAGAAAGAAATTAGAGGGTGGGAATATATAAGATAGAAAATTAGAATAGAAGAAGGAGAAGAACATACAACAGAATCAGAGTAACAAGAATCTCACAACGGAACGAATAAATATATTATATAACATAACTTTGAATAAAACTAGTATTTGTATACAATACCATTATCAGAGTATAACACTTACAACACAATGGAAATAAACAATAGCTATATAATCCTGAAGCCTCCTGCTCCAGATCTCCAAGTATATCTGTAAATCCCGACTACTTGAATGCCCGCACAAAACTGGGCACCCAAGAGTTTAGGGAAAACAAAACAAAATAAACTCTGGGTTAGTCATGTGACTGGTGCGAGTAAACTCCAGCCATTTGTTTAACTTTTATAATCCTTTTAAAAGAAAGGAAAATCATAAAACCGTTCGACACATAAACTGGGATGGTTTTTACCTTATGACTACTCAATATGTTCTTTGTATCACAACACTTCTGGTATTATAATAATGTCTAAATCAAATAGATAGAAATTTAGCGGAACGCTTTCATCTCACATTCCACATATATAATATATAATCAAAAACCGCAGGCGCTTATTGGTTAACGGATTTCCAACAAGGTATGGAATCACCTTCCGATCAGTGTACTCTAAAAGCGATATAGTGGAGTTCAACAAGAACATCTTGTAACTCAGCCACATATGACCGGCCATTCATTTCGCTTAAATGTTCCGAATATATTATCACCTTACATTTATGTGACTGGTGCGAGTAAACTCCAGCCATTTGTTTAACTTTTATAGTCCTTTTAAAAGAAAGGAAAATCATAAGCCCGATCGACACATAAACTGGGATGGTTTTTACCTTATGACTACTCAATATGTTCTTTGTATCACAACACTTCTGGTATTATAATAATGTCTAAATCAAATAGACAGAAATTTAGCGGAACGCTTTCATCTCACATTCCACATATATAATATATAATCAAAAACCGCAGGCGCTTATTGGTTAACGGATTTCCAACTATGACAAGGTATGGAATCACCTTCCGATCAGTGTACTCTAAAAGCGATATAGTGGAGTTCAACAAGAACATCTTGTAACTCAGCCACATATGACCGGCCATTCATTTCGCTTAAATGTTCCGAATATATTATCACCTTACAATTGGTATACCAACATAACCGTTCCCGGGAGATACATAAGCGAAAGAAGTAACAAATATGAATATCCTCTAGATGGTGACAATATACCCTCATTGGGTGCGACCAACTTAGACATGCTGCCAACCCGATTTTCATCATTTCTCGGTAGATGAGGCTTGAGGTCATAACGTATTATTATACAAATTGCATCTATATTTACTTTGAATGTCACATCGTCATACCCACCAAATCACAAATTGATTTCCCTAAAATACCATGGGTATAAGGCTAGGAGAAACGAGTTTCTCTGCCACCAACGTAAATACGTTTGAAGCGATCAACTTACGGGATCTATTAGATATACTCCTTCAGACATTCATCCACACACGTCCTGGATTGGACAAACTGAAGGCACTATTCTGTAAACCCATATTAGGCAATTTCTACTTAGGATTTGCCAGAACAGCCCTTGCATAAACTCTGTCTTCTATTATCTTGATCGTATTTGATTCGCAACGCTAATGCCCATATGGAGTGGTTTTCAGATAATAAATATGATCCTGGTCTCTCCGTATTAACGACGGAAAAATGGTCTAAACTTTGATAGTCAGTTAATTATCAAAGAAAAACATCCATACACACAACGATCTTATTTCCAAATGGAAATATTATCGATCAATCATCAATCAACATTTTTCGTTTTAAATTAATTTATCATTAATTTATTCATTTCCTCATTTCCCATTTCCATATATACATAAATTCTTATTTTCTAAATTTAGAAAATATTTGTAATTAACATTGGACAACATTTCCATTTCTTTTTCACGTATCACTATCTTCCCACATTAATCCGTCTCTAACTTTAAACCAGTGAGAGAACAATTTCTTGAATATCAACCCCGAGGCCGAAACCAACATCAGATGGACGCTCAGAAAACCAATCAACTTAACTAATCTCCAATCAATTTCTAATTCCCTTAATTCTGTTTCTTATGTTCTTATCAAATCATTGCTTACGCAACTCTTGGATTCAGTTTGTGAATCCAGTTTATTTTTAAAAACATTGGTTATAACGATAACGTTATAATCCTTACCTTCGAAATATCTAACTTCAATAACTTTTATTCATCAATTTGAATAGATAATAATTAATTAATTAAATCTTGATTAAAAACTAGAAAGTAAATAGTACTTTCCTACATTCGATATAGTCGAATTCCAATGTATAATTCTCTCTCGAAAATCTCTATTTGATAACTCTCTTTCGAATAAACTATATTCGATAACTCTTTTTCGAATAAACTATATTCGATAACCTCTCTTTCGAACAAACTATATTCGATTATCTCTCTTTCGAATAAACTATATTCGCTTTACGTTACGAACTCCGGCATATTTTTACCTTTCGAGTCAACTCAATTTCTAAATTCATTTTTGAATTTAGTTTTTCCCAACAATTACCGATTTCCTTTTTTAACTGTTTTAATTCTGCAAGACATTTGCTTTTAAATCGTTATCCACTTTAAAACGTGAATATTATTCCTTTATAGAAAACTGGACTCGTTTTATCAAATCAAAACTTGATTTCATAATTTAAATACTAACATAGGTTTAAACTCCAATTATCAAGTCAATTTATAACTTCTTATTCACATTCCATTTTATTTATCAAATCTCGTTTACATGTCAACTTCATAGTTTATTTAATTAAAAAGGTATATAATTCTATTTCTCCTTTATATTCGATTATAAAATATCGGTTTCCAGTCATATATTAATTATTTTGTCAAATCCTGATTTATTCAATACATAATTTTTTAAAATAATTTATTTTATAACATTTAGCCTAGTCGAATCCTAATTACAAATCTTTATGGATTTTAGTTTAATCCTATTCACGTTTCGAGCATCGAAACAAATTCCATCGTTTCCTTTTCAAAACAATTCTCATTTTCCTGTTTTAAATTCACAGCTGAATTTACAATCCAAATTATCTTTTGATAATTATTTTTAATTCATTTATAAAAATTGTTTATAAATCACACTACTTGTTTTTATTATTAAACAAGATATTTATTTTTAGCCCATTCGAAATTCCATTTCTGTTACACATTCCCCTTAATCAATATGATGTTACACCCATGTGCGAAGCACGGGACTAAACCTAGTCCTAATGAATATTTTTCTTTTTATAATACTATAAATTTCCCAAATATTATATTTACTCCATATACTCATTTATTTACCTCTTATTACCTTCATTCAGTATTTATACCGAAAACGACCTTTTAAAACTTCCATATAGCTGTTAATAATTTCTATACAGAAGTTCTTATTTAATTTCCCAAATAATTCCTTTTTTATAAATTCCATTTATTGTATATAAATATTTTATTTTCAATATACACTTTGAAAATTCCCTTTTTACATTCCAGTACTACTTATGGTAATTAAAAAACCAAATAACAAGACCATTGTCATCATAATCAATCATAGATTATATATCACATCATATATCACAGTATATGAAAGACAGTATTATAAATATTGAGGAATCCAGATGGATCCCTTTAACATGTTTCCTTGCATCGTAGATGTTAGAAAATATTAATAACATTAATTTCATTTCAATACAAAATATTCTGATAAACAGAATCAATATTTGATTAATGATATATATATATTACTAGATCTATAATTTTAAGCAATCAATTAGTTGTTTATCCAAACAATCAACACATAGAAATTAACCATCATTTATCAATTTTAATTATATGTTATAAAAATATAAACTGGCAGTGTTAGTGAGTTTTAGTTACCTTTGTAGTTTATCGTTAAATAATGATAAACTGTCTTTGATCCAGACAGTCGTTTTATTTTGTCGTAAATTGTAGTGAGCTCCAAATCACTCCGAACTAATTCCATTGTGTAGCCCTCATCCATACGAACCCAACATGACAAACCGTTTGCAATACTGGTAACGTATATACCAAATATTAAAAGTACAAGTTAAAATATATATTTTAATTTAAACTTAATTTATTTAATTTAGATGGGCTTTACCTTCCTTTTATTTCTTGGCCCATAAACTTTCTACCCAAAACCAACAGTCTTCTTCCCTTAATGAATAACGCATGCTCCAGCTTTCCAAAAACAAACACATGCCGCCGATAATTTTCAGCAAGCCTTTCTCCTCTTCCAATGTTAAAACCCAGTAACCTTTAATCCTAGTTAACTAACATGTTGTTAATCCTTCTCTCCCTCCTTCTAGTTCCCGACCCCTTCCTATTAGCCATCGCCGCAATTCCTCCTTCTTTCCATACCCTTGTCTCCCATTGCTTAACAAATCTCCGCCTCGTAATAAACAACTTGCACCAACAAAGATGGTTGCAACTCCCAGGAAAACACAGTTCTCCCCGTACAAAGGTCGACGTCTTTCCCATATTTTCCTGTTATTCTCTCTACTTTGTGTGACGATCCCAAAACCCCGTGACACGGTGTTAAGGATAATCATTGGAATATAACACATTAATCATCATTAGCAGATCGCAGATCATAGCATAAACGGAAAGTAGAATAATTTACACACATATGACAGCGGAATTATATAGATATCATCACATCAGAGAAGCACAGTACAGGATACAACTTAGTGCATAATGATACATAATCAGTCACCATCGCCTGAGGCGGAATCATACATAAAGAGTACATAAAAGGAATATCAGTCTACATCGCCAATGGCGGAATCATAATATAGATACAATAATGGCGGAGAAAATCCAAGTCAGCACGGTGTAGTCAAGCCTCGCCATGAGCCAAAAGGTGCGTCAGAAACCTGTAACTAGGCTGCCCATGTGAAAATGAGGGCACCCGAGTTTGCAAGGTGAAACAAACTATGAGTCAGTCATGGGACTGGTATGAGAAATCTACTCAACTTATTAACAACAATAATAAGGAAAATCAAAGGACCACGCCACTTTCGTGGAACGGGTTTACTCCAATGAGTGCTAATGCAGGAAATAAAATAAATAATTAAATCAACGCAATGCTTTTTATAAAATGAAGCCATTATAAGACTCAGGTCCCATCACACAATGCAACGCAAGCCGGAGGATAGAGTTTTACCTTATAATGGCCAAAAATGATTCATACGTATAAAATAAGAATGTTTGATATTATTACTAGTGCATATATGTTTCAAAAGCAAATTCAATCATAAATATCAATCCTAGGCGGCATAGCTACCATCTACTATGTCGCCATACTAGTAATACAATCACGTCCGCATATTCCGTATTGGAAATTGGATTCCTTCATGAGTCGAGGCAAGGGGCAAGCTCCTCTCCGATTTGAGACACTCTAGCAAATGCCTTGGGACTGCACACAGCAATCCCCTGGATCCTCCAAGGCCGGTCCTCTCTTACTTTTGAGGATTAATTATTCCTGAACACACGTTTCCCAGTCCTTACAGACCTATAATCGAGGCGCCTCGTATTCCAACAACCACACAGGTGAAAAGTAGATATAAATGTCAGGGCTGGGAGGTCATTGACACCACCATAGCTAGAAAGAAGCGTCATGCACTCCTTGGGTCCTTCTCCCGTTTTTGACTCATACCGGGTTGGCTCGCGAATTCACGTTATACACAAAGCTACGTCACACAGACCATGCTTTGATCATCAACCACAAGACTTTGCTTTGCAACAGAAGCCTTGATCTTATGCCACTTAGGCGTGCCACACAGGCAATCCACTCCATGCGACTGATTTCTGTCAATGTATAACCTCTGAGCTCGTACGTCTCAGAGAAGGGCGTTAAGCAAGAGAATAAATTCTCCGCCACCAAACAGATATATATTTAACAGAGATCAATCAACACAGAACAAAATCCAATGTCAGACACACAGTCCATTTACAAGTCCGTTCTGGGTCTGAACGAAACCGGAGGCGCAAATTCCTCGCATATCCGTATAATCAACAGTATGTTTGGACGGCTACTACTTCAATTCCTTCATGGTAGCTACTCCAATCACGAGCATCAGTAGCGCCCATCCATCCAATGTGGAGATCATCGGTCTTCAGCCGTCTTCGAATCTTCGACTTCTCAACTTCGATCGATTATTTGAAATGAGATAAACTCGGCCTTTTCAAATAACCCACGTATATTTAGATTTTCAAATCAATTAATCACATGGTTGGACTATTCAACATTCACATTTCAGTTATTTAGTTATAATTTTCATGTCAAATACATTCAACCATCACATATCAAGCAAAGACAACAAAATTGGTTTATTTCCACTCTATATCGTCTATAGTACTTTATAACGATATATCACCATTTTTATTTAATTTAAAATGGCCATACTTAATTAAACGACGTTTCGGGACGTGTCGATGCACTGGCGCTGCTTTTCACTAATTTTGTTTTACACATATCTGAAAATCTAACCGTTGGATCTTCACAAATTTTACATCATTAGGAAGGTCATTTCAAAACGAATCCAACGGTTACAGTTTTGGGAAAATCCGACGGTCGGATCTTCCACACTAGCCATTTAAAGTTATGATTTCAATTTACGAACTGCAATGTCGTTATTCGATTTAATTTAATTATAATTATATATACAAATATAAATATAATCGTTTCTGGCGCTGTTTTTCTTCAGTTTTGAATTAAACATTCCAGACAATCCAACCGTCGGATCTTCACAAAGTTGGTGTCGTTGGAAAGATATTTCCAAGGCGAACCCAACGGTTGCGGTTTCGGGAAAATCCAATGGTCGGATTTCCCGTATTAGTCGTTTGAAATCACGGTTTCAAAACACGAACTGCACGGCCACATTTCGTTTTAATTTCATTTATATTTATATATTTATATAAATATAGTTCATTCAAAAATTCCTATATCGTTTCCACTTCAATTATTTCACTAACGCCTTTAAATTTCAGAAAATTTCGCCATAACCTCCTTTGTACGGGAGGGTCTGGGAAAATTCCCAAATAGCCACACGGGCGTCTCATATCAAAAAGAAAAAGAAAAAGCCAAGCGGCTAGCCAACAGGCTCATAAAATCATCACCCAAACAAAGCGGTAAATGTGTACCTATTTGTCGGGCACAAAATTCTATTTCTCTTCTCTAGCCCCTTTTGCTTTAACCTGTTCAATAGATATGCATATACATATATACAATTTCTATCACTTATCATTTTCCATTCAATTTCATATCTGATTTACTTCGGTTTAAAAACACCATTCATTCTAATGTTGCATGCATAGGCTAAAATCATATCATTAGCTAGTTAATGTATATTTCAACTCATGCACGTTTATTTGAACAAGTGGCTATTTTTAACACTTCACATTTCAAAGGTGATAATTTTGGCGAACTAAAATATATTTCAACACATGACTATTTTATTTAGTTCCTATGCATGTTAAAAATAATATTTCTACCACAAATATTTATTTCAACGTCCGCATATCTTTAGCATATCACATATATGATAAAAATGATATTTTTATCATTTAAAATATTTATTCGACAAATAGATGTTTCAACACTTCATAGTTTAAATAAAAATGTAATTTTTATTGTTCGATCTTTTTATTCAACACATGAACTTTTCCACTACACACACTTCTCAACAAATGAGCATTTCCGCATATGGACATTTTATTTGTGTTGTTCATATTAGAAAGATGGGATTTTTATTGTTGAAACTATTTATATAAGGCGAATATTTTTCATATTTCATATATATATAAAAATGTGATTTTTATTGTTTACACACTTCGTTCATTCACAAATGAATTTAATTTTCACACAACACTTTTCAACACATGAACAATTTCCACACATGGATATAGTTTCAACATATGGCTTTAATTTCAACGCATGAAAATAATTCCAACATATGAAAATAATTCTAACACACAAAGATTATTCAAAATTTCGGCAGCATAACGGCAGGGTAGTTAAAACCGGCACCGTCCCTAGTACGGCTCCTCGCTCTACCTTAAAACCTCACGGTTTTTGACAATGGGGATTCATGCATCTAATTCGCACGTAGGCGGCATGTTTATATTTATTTCCACAAATATTTCCAATTCATTTCAATCACCAATGGGTATTTTTCAACCACAACCAAACAATATCAACCACAAACAATTATTCAACCATTCGTACTTTTCATCCAATATTTCACACCAATTCACCACAATAAATATCGTCCATGGTTTGTGGATGAGGGGAGTATATATATATATAAATATATATTTCACTTGCATTTCAACACATATGTCAATTATTCTATGCATGTAAAATTCATACTTCGCTTATATAGCTTACACTACGCATGTACATGAGGTATACGACACGTATGTAATTTATATTTCGCTAATATAAATTATACACGACATTTTCCATTCAATTTCACGTTAATTTAGATTTCTCACCTTGGTTTTCGGAGCACTAAAAATCGATACGATGTCAGAAAAATCCGCGGCTTCTTCTATTGGGTAGAGAGCTTCCTTGCGGTCCCGATGTTTCCTGTTTCATCGAATTTCGTCAAAACACCAAAAAGATATGATTTTTCAAAGTGTAAAGATCAAAGAAAAACTCACTTTCACGAAGCTTCAAAACTAGGTTTATAGTTTTCGCAAAATCAGTGGCACGTGGGGACGATCGGGGGTTCTGACGTGGAAGAGGGCGGCGAGGGCTTCACGGCGGTGGTGGTTTGGTGGCGTTCTGTGGTCTGGATCGGCGGCGGCGGCGATGGAAAGTGGCCGACTTTCTGGCCTCGATTCTGGCGGAGGAGGCGACGAGGGTGTCGATGCTGGGTCGGATTTGAAGAGGGGGCTGAGACGCGTCGAATGGTGGCGGTGGCGAAGTCTGGAGGCGACTGTGGCGGCAGCGGTGGAGGAGAGAAGGCAAGGAGCGGGTTTCGCCGTTGATCGGGGGGGTTTCTTTTTTTTTATTTTTAAAATTTATGAAAGGAAAATTCTGATTGACCGAGGACTATATTAAATTTTTAAATAGTGTTTTCTCAAACGAACTCCTTTCTAAACCCAACGACTGTCGCCCCTAGCTAAATACCCCCATTTCGGACACAATGGGATATGTTTCGTAGGCCAATTCGACAATTACAGTCAGTTATTTTTCAAATTAAAGTATAAAACATTTAATTTTTAACTTTCAACGTACATTTCAATTTGCCAGGGCCACAAACTAATTCGAAAAATTCCAGAAAAATAAATCTAGCTATGTTTGACGCTACGGTCCCAACAAAACTAGTTTCGTCGAATTCTGAGGTCGTTTGAAAAATGGTCATTTTCTGGTCGATCTAATTTAACAGAACTTGACCAATCACATTTTCTTTTGCCACACTCACATACTAGCTTCAAAAATTATGAAATTTGAAACCTAGCAATAGTTTGACATCCCGGACCCAACATAAGTGGTTTCGTCAAATTCCGAGGTCGTATGCAAAATATCAATTTTCCAGGGCTATATATTCTATATACCGACCCTTCTGAAAATTCATTCGGCCATAACTTTTGATTCCCGTTATGAAACTTCAATTTTTCAGATTCGTTAGAAAGGTATTGACTAACAGATTTAAATATTTTTGGTTTCGCTAAAATCCGTTATATTTTCCACCTTGCACAGTCAGTCAAAGTTTGAATTCAAATTTTCAAACCGACTCACTATTTCCAATTCCCTATTTTATTGAAATATTCTATTTCAATGGTTCAAATTCCTTTGAAATCACCAATTTAAAAATTTTAAATTGGCTAGTATTTTCCGGGTTATTACAATCTTCCCCACTTAAAACCTTTCTTCCTCGAAAAGGAAACAACAGTAGAGTAGGAAATAAAATGTAAATGCAAAGTATTGTAAAGGTACCTTGCACCGGAGTTAGTCAGAGATATCCACTCTGCATTTGGGGTAAGCTTGCTTAATGCTTTCCACAGTTTCCCAAGTACAGTCTCTAGGATCACTGCTCCATTGCACTTTAACTAAATGAACCTTTTTGCTTCTGAGTTCTCTAGTTTCTTTGCCAACAATCTTTAATGGCTCTCTTCTGAGTGCTAATTCTGGAGTTATCTCCACATCCCGTTGCGCTGCTCCTTCTACAACAAGATCTTTATCATGCACATGTCTTCTAAGTTGAGATACGTGAAATACATTGTGCACTCTAGGCAACCAATCTGGCAATTGAACCCTATAAGCAAGAGTTCCAATTCGCTCAAGTATAGGAAAGGGACCAACAAATCTCGGTGCCAACTTCCCAGTCTTGCCAAATCTGATTACTCCTCTCATCGGAGAAACCTTCAAATAAACATGATCACCAACAACAAATGTCAAATCTCTCCTTCTAGAGTCTGCATAACTTTTCTGTCGGCTTTGGGCGGGTTTCAAACGCTTCTCGATGAAGTCCACTTTATCGGATGCTTCCCTAATCATATCGGGTCCTAGTACAAGTCTGTTGCCAGGTTCTACCCAACATGCTGGAGCTCTGCAGGGTCTGCCATATAATGCTTCAAATGGCGAAATTCTCAAACTTGCTTGATAGCTATTGTTATATGAGAATTCGGCCAAATGCAAATGATCTTCCCATGACCCACCAAAATCAATTATACAAGCCCGCAATAAATCTTCTAGAATTCTATTCACCCGCTCAGTTTGGCCATCTGTTTGTGGGTGATAAGCGGTGCTCATATTCAGTTTTGTTCCCAATTCTGTCTGGAAAGCCTCCCAGAATTTGCTAGTAAATAGGGGATCTCTATCACTAACTATGCTGATGGGAATTCCATGCAGCTTAACAATTTCTCTGAAATATATCTGTGCTAGACTTTGAGCAGTTCTATTGGATCAGACAGGTATAAAATGGGCAGTCTTCGTGAAGCGATCTACGATTACCCAAATGCTGTCATTACCTTTCTTGGTTCGCGGCAACCCATCTATGAAATCCATGGAAATCTGTTCCTATTTCCAGCTTGGGACTTCCAACGGTTGCAACAGTCCAGCTAGCTTCTGTTGGTCACTCTTGACCAATTGACAAGTAGGGCATCTGCTAACATACAAAGAAATATCTCTTTTCATTGCCTTCCACCAAAAAGTGCGTTTGATATCGTTGTACATTTTACTCACACCTGGATGGATGCAAAATTTGGATTTATGGCATTCGTCCAGCACTTCTCTTCGAAGGCCTGACATATTTGGGATGCAAATCCTATTATTTAACCTGAGAACCCCCCAATTGTCAATACGAAAACTCGTGGTTTCACCTTCCTTAACCCTTTGACTGATTCTCTAAATGAATTCATCGTCTTTTTGAAGGGCTGAAATCCTATCAATCAATCCAGGTGTAATTATAAGATTGGCAATGATTGCGGTTTTCCTACTAAGCGCATCCGCTACTACGTTAGCCTTCCCCGGCGTATACATGATATCAAGATCATACGCTGCAAGGAATTCTAGCCAACGCTGCTGTCTCAGATTCAGATCTTTCTGGGTATATAAATACTTCAACGATTGATGATCTGTGTACAGTATAAATTTCTCGCCCAATAAATAATGCCTCCAGATTTTCAATGCAAAAACGATGGCTAGCAACTCAAGATCATGAGTCACATAATTCTTCTCATGCGCTTTCAGTTGGCGACTTGCATAAGCGACTACTTGGCCTCTCTGCATTAACACTGCACCAAGACCTCTAATAGAAGCATCTGTCCAAACCGTTAAATCCTGATTGCCATCAATAATAGTTAACACTGGAGCGGTGGTCAGCTTCGATTTCAATTCCTGGAAAGCTTCTTCACAGTCGGAAGTCCACTTAAACTTCTCGTGTTTCTTTGTGAGCTTTGTTAACGGACCGGATATCTTCGAAAAATCCTTAACGAACTTTCGATAATAACTAGTCAACCCCATAAAACTTCTAACTTCCGTGGGAGTAGTGGGTTGTTTCCAGTCTTGAATCGCTGTTATTTTGCTTGGGTCAACAGAAATTCCTTTCTCTGACACGACATGGCCTAGAAATTTGACTTCTTCTTGCCAGAAGACACATTTAGAGAATTTGGCTTTGAAGACGTTCTTCCTTAGAATCTCCAATACTTGTTCTAAGTGTTTTTCATGCTCGGGTTTTGATTTGGAGTAGATTAAAATATCATCGATGAATAAGAGGACAAATTTATTCAGAACTCCCCTGAACACTCTATTCATTAGATCGACAAAGTATGCTGGAGCGTTGCACAGGCCAAACGACATTACTAACCATTCATAAAATATGTCTGGACCTCTGAAAGCGGTCAAAGGAACACACTCTTCTGCTATTCTCAATTGATGAAAACCTGTAGCTTGGTCCGTTCGGGAAAATACTTTCGCCCCATTCAATTGGTCTAGCAAATCATCAATGCGGGGTAATGGATATTTGTTTTTAAGCGTCTGTTTGTTGAGGTCTCGGTAATCAACACATAATCTAAGAGTACCGTCTGACTTTGGGACAAACACAACAGCTGCACCCCAATTAGAAAAACTCGGTCTGATTAGACCCTTCCACAACAATTGACGAGTTTGATCGCCTAATTCTTCTTTTTCTTTCGGAGTCATTCTGCGAATTGGATGTACCACTGGTCTGGCATTGGGAATTAGATCGATTCGGAATTCTATTTCTCTTTGCGGAGGTAAGTTTTCAACTTCTTCAAACACATCCGCATAGTTTCTAACAATCGGAATCTTTTCCATGGAAGTGGGGATAAGTTCTAATGCCGACCAAAATTCTTTTCTATTCGGATTCGAACCATGACAGGGTATATATATATGTCCAAGCTCCGTTCGGATTTTAACGATTCTTTCTGCACAATTCACTTCGGCTTCGTATTTCGTTAACCATTCTAACCCAAGGATAACGTCGAATTCGGGAAAATCCATAACTATCAAATTAATGGGAAATTTGTAGAAAGTATAAGAGATTGGCACTCTACAACATGTACTGAGAGTAACAGGACCCCCTATCGGGTTATGAACTTCAACCAATTCTTTAAGCTTTCGCTGTTTTAACTTTAATTTGTGCATTGTGTGTCTAGCAATAAAACTACGCGATGCACCTGTGTCAAACAATACAGAAACAGGAATATTTTTCATTGTAAGGGTACCTCCCAAAACATCGGGTTTACCTGCTCCATCGGAAGCAGCTGGCGGGCTAGATCCGTCATAGACATGAGCTACTGTAGCTTTCTTCAGCAAAGGACAGTCTTTGACTAGATGATCGGTCTTGCGACAGTTGAAGCACGAGCGAGGGTTCTGAGAGCCTTGGCTCGAGCCTTAAGAATTTGTCTTCTGTCTCTTTGGAGCTGTGCAGACGTTTGAGTAGTGCCCCGGCTTAACACAGTTAAAGCAATTTCCTCTTGGCGGCTTGCCAGTCTGAGGTTTTGAAGATGCTGCTTGGCTTGACTCGCCTTGATTTACAGCAGGCTTGTGCTTGTTTCCAGCTTGGCTTCTAGCGCGATCCTAATCCAAATGCCTTTGATCAAGGTCTTCATAGTTGCATGTCATTTCCACCAGTTCGTTGAATTCCAGCTTGACATGGGCCATGGCTCTATCATGATATTGTCGTCTTAGCCCAAGGATAAACCTCTTATTTTTGGATTTCGCAGTAGCAACGAGCTCCGGAGCACAGGGCGACAACATTGTAAATTTATTCAGATAATCTTGCACAGAAAGATCCCCTTGCTGGAGATTGGCGAAGTCATCGTGCATTCTTTTTAGAGCTTGTTCTGTGACATATTTCTCCTTGAAGAGTTCTTTAAATCCATCCCATGTTCTTCCAGCTTCTCTATTCCCGGTGGTAAGAGATTCCCACCATAATTCAGCTTGTTCCTGCATAAGCCAGGCGCCCATAATAGCTTTGTCTTCGTCTCCAAGCCTTAGGCCTTCAAGAATTTTCTCGCATGTTTTGAGCCACGCAAGGGCCTCTATTACGGTGCCAGTTCCCGAGAAGGTATTGCCTCCTAAGTTTTTATATCTCTTAGCTACACAGTCAAGCTCGAAGTATTGAGCTGCCGGAGGTTGTATCAAAGGTCCTTCTTGAGCTGGGACTTCTCCCCTTCCTCGGCCTCGGTCGGCACGGCCTCCTCTAGCGGCGGCTGCTCTGGTAGCCATTTTTCAAATTCTGTATAAGCAACGAAAAAGTCAGCTAACAGAAATGATAGTCTATTGCATAATTAAGTAGAAAATTTACGAAAAGATGACGATGGACTGATCAATTGTTTTTGCTATTCTGCTCAGCTCATTCTAGGACCTTACTAGTCCTATCTCTAATGAGCGACTCGCCTTAGAATACTAATAATTCTATTTTGACGAAGTGTTTAATGTGTTAGACTCCAGAACTAAGGTTAACCAAAGCTCCGATACCAGCTGTGACGATCCCAAAACCCCGTGACACGGTGTTAAGGATAATCATTGGAATATAACACATTAATCATCATTAGCAGATCGCAGATCATAGCATAAACGGAAAGTAGAATAATTTACACACATATGGCAGCGGAATCATATAGATATCATCACATCAGAGAAGCACAGTACAGGATGCAACTTAGTGCATAATGATACATAATCAGTCACCATCGCCTGAGGCGGAATCATACATAAAGAGTACACAAAAGGAATATCAGTCTACATCGCCAATGGCAGAATCATAATATAGATACAATAATGGCGGAGAAAATCCAAGTCAGCACGGTGTAGTCAAGCCTCGCCATGAGCCAAAAGGTGCGTCAGAAACCTGTAACTAGGCTGCCCGTGTGAAAATGAGGGCACCCGAGTTTGCAAGGTGAAACAAACTACGAGTCAGTCATGGGACTGGTATGAGAAATCTACTCAACTTATTAACAACAATAATAAGGCAAATCAAAGGACCACGCCACTTTCGTGGAACGGGTTTACTCCATTGAGTGCTAATGCATGAAATAAAATAAATAATTAAATCAACGCAATGCTTTTTATAAAATGAAGCCATTATAAGACTCAGGTCCCATCACACAATGCAACGCAAGCCGGAGGATAGAGTTTTACCTTATAATGGCCAAAAATGCTTCATACATATAAAAAAAGAATGTTTGATATTATTACTAGTGCATATATGTTTCAAAAGAAAATTCAATCATAAATATCAATCCTAGGCGGCATAGCTACCATCTACTATGTCGCCATACTAGTAATACAATCACGTCCGCATATTCCGTATTGGAAATTGGATTCCTTCATGAGTCGAGGCAAGGGGCAAGCTCCTCTCCGTTTCGAGACACTCTAGCAAATGCCTCGGGACCGCACACAGCAATCCCCTGGATCCTCCAAGGTCGGTCCTCTCTTACTTTTGAGGATTAATTATTCCTGAACACACGTTTCCCGGTCCTTACAGACCTATAATCGAGGCGCCTCGTATTCGAACAACCACACAGGTGAAAAGTAGATATAAATGTCAGGGCTGGGAGGTCACTGACACCACCATAGCTAGAAAGAAACGTCATGCACTCCTTGGGTCCTTCTCCCGTTTTTGACTCATACCAGGTTGTGAGGCTCGCGAATTCACGTTATACACAAAGCTACGTCACACAGACCATGCTTTGATCATCAACCACAAGACTTTGCTTTGCAACAGAAGCCTTGATCTTATGCCACTTAAGCGTACCACACAGGCAATCCACTCCATGCGACTGATTTCTGTCAATGTATAACCTTTGAGCTCGTACATCTCAGAGAAGGGCGTTAAGCAAGAGAATAAATTCTCCGCCGCCAAACAGATATATATTTAACAGAGATCAATCAACACAGAACAAAATCCAATGTCAGACACACAGTCCATTTACAAGTCCGTTCTGGGTCTGAACGAAACCGGAGGCGCCAATTCCTCGCATATCCGTACAATCAACAGTATGTTTGGACGGCTACTACTTCAATTCCTTCATGGTAGCTACTCCAATCACGAGCATCAGTAGCGCCCATCCATCCAATGTGGAGATCGTCGGTCTTCAGCCGTCTTCGACTCTTCGACTTCTCAACGTCAATCGATTATTTGAAATGAGATAAACTCGGTCTTTTCAAATAACCCACGTATATTTAGATTTTCAAATCAATTAATCACATGGTTGGACTATTCAACATTCACATTTCAGTTATTTAGTTATAATTTTCATGTTAAATACATTCAACCATCTCATATCAAGAAAACACAACAAAATTGGTTTATTTCCACTCTATATCGTCTATATTACTTTATAACGATATATCGCCATTTTTATTTAATTTAAAATGGCCATACTTAATTAAACGACGTTTTGGGACGTGTCGATGCACTGGCGTTGCTTTTCACTAATTTTGTTTTACACATATCTGAAAATCTAACCGTCGGATCTTCACAAATTTTACATCATTAGGAAGGTCATTTCAAAACGAATCCAACGGTTACAGTTTTGGGAAAATCCGACGGTCGGATCTTCCACACTAGCCATTTGAAGTTACGATTTCAATTTACAAACTGCAGCGTCGTTATTCGATTTAATTTAATTATATATATATATATATATATATAATCGTTTCTGGCGCTGTTTTTCTTCAGGTTTGAATTAAACATTCCAGACAATCCAACCGTCGGATCTTCACAAAGTTGGTGCCGGTGGAAAGATATTTCCAAGGCAAACCCAACGGTTGCGGTTTCGGGAAAATCCAATGGTCGGATTTCCCGTATTAGTCGTTTGAAATCACAGTTTCAAAACACGAACTGCACGGCCACATTTCGTTTTAATTTCATTTATATTTATATATATTTATATAAATATAGTTCATTCAAAAATTCCTATATCGTTTCCACTTCAATTATTTCACTAACGCCTTTAAATTTCGGAAAATTTCGCCATAACCTCCTTTGTACGGGAGGGTCTGGGAAAATTCCCAAATAGCCACACGGGCGTCTCATATCAAAAAGAAAAAGCCAAGCGGCTAGCCAACAGGCTCATAAAATCATCACCCAAACAAAGCGGTAAATGTGTACCTATTTGTCGGGCACAAAATTCTATTTCTCTTCTCTAGTCCCTTTTGCTTTAACCTGTTCAATAGATATGCATATACATATATACAATTTCTATCACTTATCATTTTCCCTTCAATTTCATATCTGATTTACTTCGGTTTAAAAACACCATTCATTCTAATGTTGCATGCATAGGCTAAAATCATATCATTAGCTAGTTAATGTATATTTCAACTCATGCACGTTTATTTGAACAAGTGGTTATTTTTAACACTTCACATTTCAAAGGTGATAATTTTGGCGAACTAAAATATATTTCAACACATGACTATTTTATTTAGTTCCTATGCATGTTAAAAATAATATTTCTACCACAAATATTTATTTCAACGTCCGCATATCTTTAGCATATCACATATATGATAAAAATGATATTTTTATCATTTAGAATATTTATTCGACAAATAGATGTTTCAACACTTCATAGTTTAAATAAAAATGTAATTTTTATTGTTCGATCTTTTTATTCAACACATGAACTTTTCCACTACACACACTTCTCAACAAATGAGCATTTCCACACATGGACATTTTATTTATGTTGTTCATATTAGAAAGATGGGATTTTTATTGTTGAAACTATTTATATAAGGCGAATATTTTTCATATTTCATATATATATATATAAAAATGTGATTTTTATTGTTTACACACTTCGTTCATTCACAAATGAATTTAATTTTCACACAA
The DNA here is from genome assembly GCA_030737875.1 of Allium sativum. Lineage (NCBI taxonomy): Eukaryota > Viridiplantae > Streptophyta > Magnoliopsida > Asparagales > Amaryllidaceae > Allium > Allium sativum. The sequence goes on from CM060921.1 coordinate 783,962,739, forward strand.
CACTTTTCAACACATGAACAATTTCCACACATGGATATAGTTTCAACATATGGCTTTAATTTCAACGCATGAAAATAATTCCAACATATGAAAATAATTCTAACACACAAAGATTATTCAAAATTTCGGCAGCATAACGGCAGGGTAGTTAAAACCGGCACCGTCCCTAGTACGGCTCCTCGCTCTACCTTAAAACCTCATGGTTTTTGACAATGGGGATTCATGCATCTAATTCGCATGCAGGCGGCATGTTTATTTTTATTTCCACAAATATTTCCAATTCATTTCAATCACCAATGGGTATTTTTCAACCACAACCAAACAATATCAACCACAAACAATTATTCAACCATTCGTATTTTTCATCCAATATTTCACACCAATTCACCACAATAAATATCGTCCATGGTTTGTGGACGAGGGGAGTATATATATATATATATATATATATATATATATATTTCACTTGCATTTCAACACATATATCAATTATTCTATGCATGTAAAATTCATACTTTGCTTATATAGCTTACACTACGCATGTACATGAGGTATACGACACGTATGTAATTTATATTTCGCTACTATAAATTATACACGACATTTTCCATTCAATTTCACGTTAATTTAGATTTCTCACCTTGGTTTTCGGAGCATTAAAAATCGATACGATGTCAGAAAAATCCGCGGCTTCTTCTATTGGGTAGAGAGCTTCCTTGCGGTCCCGATGTTTCCTGTTTCATCGAATTTCGTCAAAACACAAAAAGATATGATTTTTCAAAGTGTAAAAATCAAAGAAAAACTCACTTTCACGAAGCTTCAAAACTAGGTTTACAGTTTTCGCAAAATCAGTGGCACGTGGGGACGATCGGGGGTTCTGACGTGGAAGAGGGCGGCGAGGGCTTCACGGCGGTGGTGGTTTGATGGCGTTCGGTGGTCTGGATCGGCGGCGGCGTCGATGGAAAGTGGCCGACTTTCTGGCCTCGATTCAGGCGGAGGAGGCGACGAGGGTGGCGATGCTGGGGTCGGATTTGAAGAGGGGGCTGAGACGCGTCGAATGGTGGCGGTGGCGAAGTCTGGAGGCGACTATGGCGGAGGCGGTGGAGGATAGAAGGTAGGGAGCGGGTTTCGCCGTTGATCGGGGGGGTTTCTTTTTTTTTTTTTGTTAAAAAAAATTTATGAAAGGAAAATTCTGATTGGCCGAGGACTATATTAAATTTTTAAATAGTGTTTTCTCAAACAAACTCCTTTCTAAACCCAACGACTATCGCCCCTAGCTAAATACCCCCATTCCGGACACAATGGGATATGTTTCGTAGGCCAATTTGACTGTTACAGTCAGTAATTTTTCAAATTAAAGTATAAAACATTTAATTTTTAACTTTCAACGTACATTTCAATTTGCCAGGGCCACAAACTGATTCGAAAAATTCCAGAAAAATAAATCTAGCTATGTTTTGACGCTACGGTCCCAACAAAACTAGTTTCGTCGATTTCTGAGGTCGTTTGAAAAATGGTCATTTTCTGGTCGATCCAATTTAACAGAACTTGACCAATCAGATTTTCTTTTGCCACGCTCACATACTAGCTTCAAAAATTATGAAATTTGAAACCTAGCAATAGTTTGACATCCCGGACCCAACAAAAGTGGTTTCGTCGAATTCCGAGGTCGTATGCAAAATATCAATTTTCCAGGGCTATATATTCTATATACCGACCCTTCTGAAAATTCATTCGGCCATAACTTTTGATTCCCGGTATGAAACTTCGATTTTTCAGATTCGTTAGAAAGGTATTGACTAACAGGTTTAAATATTTTTGGTTTCGCTAAAATCCGTTATATTTTCCACCCTGCACAGTCAGTCAAAGTTTGAATTCAAATTTTCAAACTGACTCACTATTTCCAATTCCCTATTTTATTGAAATATTCTATTTCAATGGTTCAAATTCCTTTGAAATCACCAATTTAAAAGTTTTAAATTGGCTCGTATTTTCCGGGTTATTACCCTTTGTTTCTTAACGTTCCTGTCCCCCTGTATGTATACTAACTCCGCTTCCTTTCTGCTTTATCACAAACTCACCATTCAAAACTTGGAACTCCATTATACTTCATCATGCAAAACAGTTTCCCCGCCATGTACCTTCACAAGACTAACCATCTGCCTCGTCATTTCAAAGCTTTCTTCTCACATATTTCCTAAAACAAAATTCACCACCTACGCGGCTCCTCTTCAGCTCCTCTTCCCTACCACCCATTACAGTAACCTAACACATTTCCAACCCTCACCATGTTTCACCATCTGTCTATCTCACATGTACAAGAACCACCGTACACCAGTTCACTGTTCTGAACTCAACCACGCCACTGAACTCCGTTGCTTCTCCTCCTTCCAATCACCACAACTCCCACGACAAAACCTACCCGGGTCGTCCCTGTCGACGACAATGCTTTGCCCTAGCCGCTGCTGACCAAATTCAAACACCACGGAGAACCTCGTACCCCTCAGACAGATCTTGACTTCAGCATCCATGTCTCGCTGATGGAGGTTTCAATGTCACCAAAAAGAATAGCCGGACCCGCATAACTTAACAGATCAAAGCCTTCCAATTCAGGATTTTGGTGGATCCAAAATTCTATGATTCGTTGAAGATTAAAATTTGATAATAATTTCTAAACTGATCGGTTTTGTTTAGTTTTGTTTTTAAGGAAGGAAACCACTGGTTTTATAATCCCTGAGGCAAAGAAAGAAGTGACGGCTTCTGAATATGTATATATAGCCTTTGAAAGTTTAGTGGTTAAGAGTGGAGCACATGTTTTTTCTACAATGTTCATTTAATTTTGATAAGCCTTCACGTATAGCTTACAGTAGCCTACAGGGTCACCGCGTTTTAAAGGGATGGAAGTACGTATAACTTAGCAGAGAAGGAAGCCTTTATATTATTATATATATTACATATTTTACTATATGCGGTTGGCTTTCTGACATGAGCGAATGGTTGTATGAAATCCCAGCCATGTGTGATATATACATATACATATATATATATATATATGTGTGTGTGTGTGCGCGTACAGAACTAGCTAGGCATGCGGGTTATTTAGTTTCTTCGTTCATACATGTATTATATTATTTACTGCTATATATAGTGTACCCTTAAGTTACATAATTCTATTGTCTTATTACTTTCTTACATTGCTACTGGTTACAACTTAGTCTTTATACAATGAAAGCATAATGAGAGTCAAAATGGAACAAATGTTATGTACATACGACAAATAGGATCGACTATATTTTGGATTAGGAAATAAAAAACATAACTGATGCCCTATATGCATATAACAATAGAATCATATTCGTGTATCATTGCACAATATCATACTATGTACAGTTCTCTATATTTATATTTTGTGTGATGTCCATTCAACTTGTACGAAATTTTAGTGGAGAAGGATTGCAATGTGTGTGTGTGTGTGTGTATATATATATATATATATATTATTAATATTATTTACTTCAACGTACCGGCTACATGAAACTTCTTTCATTTACGGACCTCTATCAACAGTAATAAAAATATTGTTGTGACGAGCAATGTGTCATGATTCCAAATTTATAATAAAATAGACTAGTTAACTTATTCTATGAAATGTCAAAATTACTAGTTAAGGGTGCAAAATATGCTAAACAAAAAGTTGCTTATTTTCTAAAATAAAAATGATAGAAAATTCTAAACCTTAAATTATAACTACGTCTAAAAGGATTTGTCCATATTCGAAACCCTTATTTAATTATATTAAATAAATCGTTATGGGTTATAAATGATTCAATAGTTTTTTCTGTAAATTTGATTTGGACATAACTTACAATCTATAAAGCAAAATCTTCATTTTTCTCTTCCACTAGAAAAATATAGCTCAACAGATTCAAATATTTCTTGTTTCACATAAATCCAACTTAAAACGGATTCTGTATATTCAATTGAAGTTCAAAACTCAATACTACGAACTACAGCAACGTTACAAGTTCATTTTAAATTATATTACATGTTATACGTTCTAAGGTCGTTTATTAAATAGATTCGTTATTAAAATTCGAATCTAAACTTAACCAAATCTCTTACACTATCCAATTCACACAATATTGCCAATTCTACTATTTTCGATTATTTCAGAATTAAAAATATTATTCTACTAATCATATTAATTAAATATTGAATATTATTTAATTCAAGTTATCGATATCGCCAAATCGATATTTAAATAATTAAATAAATTAGCTATTCATCCGTTAAAAATATGGGACATTACATTCTTCCCCCCTTAAAAGAATTTCATCCCCAAAATTAGTAAGGTAGAAAACAAACCCTATTTGGGCTAAAAAATATTTGTTTACTTCCTTAACTTCAGTTTCAACTGAACCAATAAATTTCAATTAAAATATTAATTCGTTCTGATAAACTAGAATTTTTAAAAAATTCCGAAAAATTTCTAACACCTTAAATTTTTGAAAAATTTCACCAGCGTTTCCTTCGCACAGCTCAATCGGTACAACTACAACTCGCATCTCTACGCCTTCTCCAATTTGAAAGAAAATCAAACAACCAAGCGGCTTGCCAAATTGGCTCATAAATCCCTAACTCCTATAAAAATAAACTTGTACCTTTTTGTTGGGTATTCAACTCTATCACTTCCATCTGTTATCAGTCTAGCATAAACAAATACCATTCCAATCAATCTCAAATCATTCTATACCCAAACCAAATCTCATTCTCGCTCTCAAATCCAATTTTCGGTTTCAAATTCTTAACTCACCAACCCAATATACTTAACCAAGTTAAGTTACCTTTCCACATTTCATTAACTAATTAATTCCTCTAATCAGTTATCTTTATCTCATAACACACATCTAAATTTTATTTCAAAAATCAATCCATTTACTCATCCGAGTCCAATTTTATACCAAAATCCAATTTTACTCGATGTTACTCCATCACAATACAATTTCCACTTTACTGGCTTTAAATCAATTTCAATTTGTTTTCACAAATTTGTTTTAATTTGTTTTAATCCAAACAATCTATTTCTAGGAGTTTTTAAACAGCTTAGCTTTTCAAAGATCAAATATCCTTTTTTTCAGAATCAAATATTTTGTTTTTCTCAAATCAATTCCAAATGAATATCCTTGGTTGTAATCCATCACTTAGAACTCTAAAATGAACACTGATGATGTGGCCAGCACCATCAGGTTTATTTCCCAGTGAAAGAAGTGTGTTCAATACTAAACATTTTCAAACTCGATTCTCAAACACCTCCATTTTTAAATCATTTCAAAGTATCGTCCACAATTCTTGTTAAACAATTTAAAATCTCCCAGGATTTTAAAGTTCTCATATATTTAATCCAAATCCATTTACAAACATTTCTCCAACATTTAGGACTTTTAATTCCAATTCTAATTTTAAATTTAGATTTTATTCATCTGATTTTAAATTTAGATTTTATTCATCTGATTTCATATATTACACTTATTTGAATTCTTATTGGTTATTTACATAGCTATTTCAATTATAATCTTATCCGATTATAACTATGACCAACACATTAAATATAATAATTCCAATATATATTTTCTTTATATCAAAATATACTTTGGGTAAAATTATTTCATTACCCTCTTTTCCAAACATACTGTGTCGGTTCATCGTATACAAGTGTTTAGAAACTCCTAATGATACGGTGGACCAAACTGATCGACCAAAATTCATAAATAACTCAACCAATGAATCTCCACAATATAAAACATTTTTTCTTTTAAATCTCCAAATACGCACTCATATATATAAATATATATATACACACACACATACACACACTCAAACTCAATCTAGGGCATTACTAACCCTATCTCTATCGAGTTACGCCACAGAGCCAAGGTAATCACTTAACCTTCAACTCTGATACCACTGCAACAAACTGGGATTTTCAACCCAGAAAATCAACATAAAACCCATGTCAATTATTTAGGCATCGAACATTCCAGATCATTAATAAAAATAAATTAGAGGTTGGGAATAGATAAGATAGAAAATTAGAATAGAAGAAGGAGAAGAACATAACAACAGAATCAAAGTAACATGAATCCCACAGCGGAACGAATAAATATATTATATAACATAACTTTGAAATAAAACTAGTATCTGTATACAATACCATTATCAGAGTACAACACTTGTAACATAGCGGAAATAAACAATAGCTATATAATCCTGAAGCCTCCTGCTCTAGCTCTCCAAGTATATTTGTAAATCCCGACTACTGACTGCCCGTACAAAATTGGGCACCCAAGAGTTTAGGGAAATAAAAAAAAACTCTGGGTCAGTCATGTGACTGGTGTGAGTAGACTCCAAACATTTGTTTAAATTTTAAAATCCTTTTAAACGAAAGGTAAATCATAAGACCGATCCACACATAAACACGGATGGTTTTTACCTTACGACTACTCAAAATATTCTTTGTATCACAACTCTTCTGATATTATAATAATGTCTAAATCAAATAGATTGAAATTTAGCGAAACGCTTTCATTTCACGTTCTGCATATATAATATATAATCAAAAACCATAGGCGCTTATTGGTTAATGGATTTCCAACTATGACAAGGTATGGAATCACCTTCTGATCAGTGTACTCTAGAAGCGATACACTGGAGTTCAACAAGAACATCTTGTAACTCGGCCACACATGACCGGCCATTCATCTCGCTTAAATGTTCTGAATATATTATCACCTTACGGTTGGTATACCAATATAACCATTCCCGGGAGATACAAAAGAGAAAGAAGTAACAAATATGAATAATCTCTAGATGGTGAAAATATACCCTAATTGGGTGCGACCCACTTAGACATGCTGCCAGCCCGATTTTCGTCATTTCCTGGTTGATGAGGATTGAGGTCATAATGTATTATTATACAGATCACCTCTATATTTACTTTGAATGCCACTTCGTCATACCCGCCAAATCACAAATTGATTTCCCTAAAATTACCATGGGTATAAAGCTAGGAGAAACAAATTTCACTGCCACCAATGTAAATACGTTTAAAGCGATCAACTTATGCGATCTATTAAATACACTCTGTCAGAAATTCATCCATACACGTCCTAGAGTTGGACAAACTGAAGCCACTATTCTATAAACCCATCTTAGGCAATTTCTAACTAGGTTTGCCAGAACAGCCCTTGCATAAACTCTGTCTTCAGTTATCTTGATCGTATTTGATTCGCAATGCTAATGCCCATAAGAAGTGGTTTTCAGATAATAAATCTGATCCCGGTCTCTCCGTATTGACGATGAAAATTTGTCTAAACTTTGATAGTCAGTTATTTTATTATCAAATAAAAACATCCATACACACAACGATCTTATTTCCAAATGGAAATATTATCGATCAATCATCAATCAACATTTTCCCTTTTAAATTAGTTTATCATTAATTTATTCATTTCCCCATTTCCTATTCCCATATATACATTCTTATTTTCTAAATTTAGAAAATATATGTTATTAACATTGGAAAACATTTCCATTTCTTATTCACATATCACTGTCTTCTCACATCAATCTGTCTCTAACTGTAAACCATTAAGAGAACAATTTCTTGAATATCCACCCCAAAGGCCGAAAATAACATCAGATCGACGCTCAGAAAACCATTCAACTTAACTAATCTCCAATACGTTTTTGATTTCCTTAATTCTGTTTCTTATCTTCTTATCAAATCATTGCTTACACAACTCTTGGATTTAGTTTACGAATCCAATTCATTTATGAAAACATTGCTTATAACGATAACGTTATAATCCCTAACTTTGAAATATCTAACTTCAATAACTTTTATTCATTAATTTGAATAAATAATAATTAATTCATTTATTAAATAAATAAATAAATTGATTTAAAAACCGGAAAGTAAATAGTACTTTCCTACATTCGATATAGTCAAATTCCAATGTATAATTCTCTCTCGAATAATCTCTATTTGATAACTCTCTTTAGAATAAACTATATTCGATAACTCTTTTTCAAATAAACTATATTCGATAATCTCACTTTTGAATAAACTACATTCGATATAGTCGAATTACAATATATATTTCTTTCTCGAATAATCTCTGTTTGATATCTCTCTTTCAAATAAACTATATTCGATAACTCTCTTTCGAATAAACTATATTCTGTTATCTCTCTTTCAAATAAACTATATTCGATTATTTCTCTTTCGAATAATCTATATTCGATTTACATTACGAACTCCATCATATTTTACCCTTTCGAGTAAATTCAATTTCTAAATTCATTTTTGAATTTAGTATTTCCCAACAATTACCAATTTCTTTTTTTAACTGTTTTAATTCTGCAAAACGTTTGCTTTTAAATCGTTATTCACTTAAAAACGTGAATATTATTCCTTTACAGAAAATTGGACTCGTTTTATCAAATCAAAATTTGATTTCATAATTTAAATACTAACACAGGTTTAAACTCCAATTATCAAGTCAATTTATAACTTCTTATTCACATTCCATTTTATTTATCAAATCTCGTTTACATGTCAACTTCATAGTTTATTTTATTAAATAAGTTTATAATTTGATATCACCATTATATTCGATTATAAAATATCGGTTTCCAACCGGATATTAATTATCTTGTCAAATCCTGATTTATTCAATATATAATTTCTTAAAATAACTTATTTTGTAACATTTGTCCTAGTCGAATTCTAATTACAAATCTTTATGGATTTTAGTTTAATTCTATTCAAATTTCGAATATCGAAACAAATTGCATCATTTCCTTTTTAAAACAATTCTCAATTTCCCGTTTTAAATTCATAGCTGAATTCACAATCCAAAATATCCATTGATAATTATTTTCAATTCATTTATAAACATTGTTTATAAATCACACTACTTGTTTTTATTATTAAACAAGTTTTTTTTTTAGCTCATTCAAAATTCCATTTCTTTTACACATTCCCCTTAATCAATATGATGTTACACCCGTGTGCGAAGCGCGAGTCTAAACCTAGCCCTAATGTGTAATTCTCTTTTTATAATTCTATAAATTACCCAAATATTATATTTACTCCATATACTCATTTATTTACCTCTTATTACCTTCATTCAGTATTTATCCCAAAAACGGCCTTTTAAAACTTCCATATAACTATTAATAATTTCTATACAGAAGTTCTTATTTAGTTTCCCAAATAATTCATTTTTATAAAATCCATTTATTTTATATAAAATTTATATTTTCAGTATACACTTCGAAAATTCCCTTTTTACATTCTAGTATTACTTATGGTATTTAAAATACCAAATAACAAGACCGGTGTCATCATAATCAATCACATGTTATATATCACATCATATATCACAATATACGAAAAACAGTATTATAAATATTGAGGAATCCAATTGGATCCCTCCAAGCTGTTTCCTTGCATCACAGATGTTAAACAATATAAATAACATCAATTTCATTTCAATATGAAATATTCTGATAAACAGAATCAATATTTGATTAACGATATATATATATATTACTAGATCTATAATTTTAATCAAACAATTAGCAGTTCATCCAAAAAATCAACACACAGAAATTAACCATCATTTATCAATTCTAAAAATATGTTATAAAAATATAAAATGGCAGAGTTAGTGAGTTTTACTCACCTTTGTAGTTTATCGTTAAACGATAAACTATTGTCGATCCAGAAAAACGTTTTTTTTTGTCGTAAATTGCAGTGAGCTCCAAATCACTCCAAACCGATTCAATTATGTAGCCCTCATCCATACAAATCCAATGTGATAAACAGTTCGCAAAACTGGTAACATATGTACCAAGTATTAAAATTACAAGTTAAAAAATATATTTTAATTTAAACTTAATTTATTTAATTTAGATGGGGTTTACCTTCCTTTTATTTCTTGGCCCATAAACGTTTTACCCAAAACCAACAGTCTTCTTCCCTGAATGAATGACGCATGCTCTAGCTTTCCGAAAGCAAACACATGCCACCGATAATTTTCGGCAAGCCTTTCTCATCTTCCAATGTTTAATCCCAGTAACCTTTAATCCTCTTCATTAGTTAATTAACATGTTATTAATCCTTCTCTCCTTCTTTCTAATTCCCGACCCCTTCCTATTAGCCATCGCCGCAACTCCTCCTTCTTTCCATACCCTTGTCTCCCATTGCTCAAAAAATCTCCGCCTCGAAATAGACAGCTCGCACCAACAAAGATGGTTGCGACTCCAAGGCAAACACAGTTCTCCTCGTACAAACGTCGACGTCTTTCCCATATTTTCTTGCTATGCTTTCTTCTTTGTTTCTTCACGTTCCTGTCCCCTGCTTGTATACTAACTCCACTTCCTTTCTGCTTTACCACAAACTCACCATTCAAAAATTGGAAATCCATTATACTTCATCACGCAAGACAGTTTCACCGCCACGTACCTTCACAAGACTAACCATGAAACGACCCAAACTCACCCGTAAGGGAAATCCCGAATTGAGTTGAGAACACGAAAAAACAGAACACAAACAATTGAACATTTCATTGCCATTACAACAATTACATCAGAGTACAAGAATACAAAAGAGTATGAATAAATAGTATGCACCAGAAAAATAACATAGATTAAAATAATTTACATAACAGTGGAAAAATAATACATAACACAACTGAAAGAGATACACGGATACAAAGCTTTCCGAATATAGCTCCAGCTGTAAACCAGGATCCTATGAAAATAATATCTGCAAAATCAAAACTGCTAGTTGCCCGTGTGGAAAATATGGGCACCCAGAGTTTAGGTTAAAACAATAAACTCCAGGTCAGTCATGGGACTGGTGTGCGAACTAAAATATTTATTTAAAACTTTAAAAATAAAATAAATCAAGGGGCCACGCTGTTTAACATAGAACGGGTCTGCTCCCTAGAATACCAGTGCATAAAATAAACAGCGCAATGCTTTCCAAAAAATGAAGCTATTATAAGACTCAGGTCCCATCATCCAATGCAATGCAAGCCGGAGGACAGAGTTTTCCCTTATAATAGCCAAACATGCTTGATACTTTATAAAACAAATCATTTTACCAATACTATAAGTGTATAGTGTAAATGTCAACTTCAAATATAAATGTATCAATCATAGACGACATAGTATCCCATGCTACTATGTCGTCATACTAGTTCTACAACTACAACCGAAAGGTCATGTATTGGAAATTGGATTCCATTTATGAGTCGAGGCAAGGGATGTACTCCTCTCCGGCTTCGAGACACTCTAGCAAATGCCTCAGGATTCCCCGTAGTGAACCCTTCGATCCTCCAAGGTTGGTCTTCCCTTACGTTTAAGGATTGACAATTCCTGAACACAAGTTTCCCGATCCTATCGGACCTATCACTTAGCCATTAGGGACCAATATCCGAGGCATCTCACATTCCATCATCCACACAGGTAAAAATAAATGTCTGGGGTCCATACCATGACACCACCCATAGCTAAAAAGAAACGTCGTGTTCTCCTTGGTTCCCTTATCCCATTTTTGACTTATACCGGGTGTGAGGCTCGCGAATTAACGCTATACAAAAAGCTATGCTATTTAAAGTCGTGCTTTGATCATCAACCACAAGACTCTGCTTTTCAACAGAAGCCTTGATCACTACATCTCTACATGCCACACTAACAATTCTCTCCATGCAACTGATGTCTACCGATATATAACCTCTAAGCTCGTACGTCTCAGAGAAGGGTGTTAAGCAAGAGAATAAATTCTCCGTCACCAAACAGATATATATTTAATAGAAATCAATTAACATAGAATAAAATCCAATGTCAAACACACATCCATTTACAAGTCCGTTCGGGGTATGAACGAAACCAGAGGCACCTTATTCCTTGTCCAATATGTCCGATACAGGAGAGAGGTCCTTACATATCCGGTCGATCTCCAAGTGCGTCTGGACGATCACCACTTATTACCTTGTCTTGGGTGTACAACCCAATCAAGACATTAGTAATCATCCAAATGATGTGAAGAACTCCGGTCTTCAACCACCGTCTTCATCGTCGACTTTTAGTCATCATATCAGTTATTCAGAATGGGATAAACCCGGTCTTTTCGAATAACCCACGTATTTTATAATTAATAATCAAGTGCTATGAAAACACACCATCGCCTCATTCCAATTCTGAATATTCTTTTATTAAAATATCCATATCCTTTGGGAAAGGTTCCCATTAATTTTATCAAATATAAATTCTTTTAAATTTATACTTTAATCTTCCTTTGGATATCAATTCTAAACCAAATTAAGGTTTATCAACTGGTCGGAATTATCGAGCATTACCGAAGTAATCATTTATTCATTAATCCCAATCCCAGCCTATTCATCTCATGGAGAAAAACTGGTAATACTCCATATTTAACACCACGGTGTTATCGGTAAATTTAATTACCATTTCACATTCAAATCTAATTAAAGATTTAACTATCGCTTGGAGTAAAAACTATTGGTACTCCATTCTCAATCATTTTCCCAAATTTGATAATTTAAATTATCACATTCTCATTTCAATCTAATTAAAGATTCATTAAAACTCCACTTAGTTTCAATCTTCCAACAATCATTATTTAATGATTATTTAACTTTGGAAACACAAACATGTCGCATCGACAATCTGCACTGTACCATTGATTTCTGCCAATATATTACCTCTAAGCTCATACGTCTCAAAGAAGGGTGTTAAGCAAGAGAATAAATTCTCCGCCACCAAACAGATATATATTTAATAGAGATCAACATTACAGTTCGAAATACAATGTTAGACATGTAATCCTGTCTTTAACTGGGTTAAAGAACCAATGTTGCTTAAAACATAGTTCACGATAAACCCCAAAATCACATTCCATTAATTATGGATTCTTCACGGAAAACAGATCGATATATAAGCGATATCAATTTCTGTATCTGACTAATAATATAAATGGAATAACGGCTAAGCCTTTTGAATTCCATATATATTAACAGTCTTCCTCCATAGAAGCTCAGTTTGATTATTACCAAATCGAATTCCATTCAATTCCAATTTAATATATTAAATTGGAAAACTTTACTTTAGGAAATTTCCATTAAATCTTAATAAAAGATTTATATATTCCCAATCACATTTCATTGTTAATCGGGTTAAAGAACGAATGTCGTTAAAAACATAGTTCACAATAAACCCAATTTACATTCCATATTATTCCAATTTCTAAGTATAATTGGAAACTCTAATAATCTTAATTAGAAGAATTATTCTTTTCACATGGGGTTTAAGAACAGTGTTTCTGAAGTCACCATTCACGACAAACCCTAAATCCACTTTGATATTATATATAAGGCTCTAAGCAGAAATTATATCAGCTTACATTCCATATCAAATTCTGAAACCAACACATATCATATGGGGAATAACGATATATATATATATATATATCTGTCTTTGAAATTCCTCCACAATATCCATATAGTCACGGAATCCAATATCAAAATATTCCGAAGATGATTTCTATTCAAATCCATTCCAATTCATACATTGGAAAATTCTGGTTAGATTAAAACCATTCGCAAATCCAATTTATTTATTTAAAAACATTAGATTAATATTCTAGTTAATAACTAGTTCATTTTGATACAAATACTTTTTTATCTTTTCAAATATGGAATTTTTCATCCAAATTCTTTCCAAATCATTTATTATGATTTTACACAAATTATTAATATTTTTAATAATTTTATCAAGGATCGTACAGTCGGTTTCCAATAACGGCCACCGAACTACATCCGTAGCGACCTTTTACAAATTTGATTTGGACATAATTCCAAATCCAACCGTTAGATTTCAAACCTCTTATATTCATTGGAAAGCTCTTTCTGATACGAACCCAACAGTTCTGGTTTTAGGAGAATCCAACGTTTGGATCTCCCGTAATGTCAATTCGAAGTAAATGGTCGAAATTCGTGAATGGTCGCGGCGCGGCGCGTTCTATTCAAAACATTAATATATATAATATATATATATATATATTTCGTTCAAAACATATTTTATAAATTCGTTTTAAAATGATTCCCACTTCCATTTCAAATTTAAATCAAAATTGAATACTCTTTATCATTATAATATTTAAATGATAATATTTTCAAAATATCAGATTTTGAAATAATTTCTTTTTCGATATTCATTTAAAAATGAATGAAATCGATAAAATATCATTCGCATTAAAATGACGCAAATCTTATCAACACGGCTTCATATATTTCAATATTTTCGTGTCCATCCAAAATCGGACATCAAATTCACATTTTAGTCATTTACTGAAAGTATTCGCTATTTTAAAATATTCATTATTTTTAAAATATTCATTATTCCTGAATTGGAATCAGACACAACCAATTACCATATAATTTATTTATATGGATTTCATTCATCACATGTACACAACTATAATGATACACAGTTAACCATCATCCAAAGTGCATTACACAGCTGCATAAACATTAAATATAAATAATTAACGCTTACAACAGTTTGTCAACCAATCGATTGACAAACAACAAAACAATTGGGATTAGTGTATGCCAAATATCATCCCAATACCCGTGTGGGGTTTCAACCAACAAATACTGAATATTATTTGTGCAGTTGGGCAATGTGTATAATTTATCATCTCAATCCATGTTAGTTAAATGGGTGTGCATAAAAAAATCGTCCGATTTGTAAATGAATATTTATTTTCATTTCAGGAGAATTTTATGCCATTTATATATACGTTAAAAATTATATTTTTAACGTCAAAATATTTATTTCAACACTTGACTATTTTATACAGTTCACGGACACATTAAAAATTATATTTTTAATGAACAAATATTTATTTTAGAAAATTTTGGCATTATAACGGCGCGATATTAGAACTAGAGTAGTGTCTAGCATTACCCCTCTCCTGATACTGGCTCGCGCCATACACAATAATCACAACCAATTCAAACAATCCCACAATCAATTTTACAACCACAATCCAAATTTCCACAATACAATCCAAACAAAGAACTATAGTTTGTACAATAAATAGTGTCGGGGGCTATTAAGCCCGTCTGCAACCTAAAATATTTTTAACTGTAAAATAAATTGAGTGAGAAGGCATTCTCACATTGGGATCCACTTCGTCGTTATTTTCTAACGCTCTGATTTGCTGTTCTGATTCCATACTTTGCAAACGAGCTCCAATATTCACACGGTCTTTTTTACTAGCTCAGACGCACTATTCCGGACAACTTTCGCCTAGTGGACTTTTTTCCGAAACTGCTCTATTTCGCTAGAATTTGCGAAAAGACAGTATTTGGACAGTAGACTTTGGATGCGTTTTCTGAACAAATCCACAATCCAAAATATGACTTCCATATGCTCAAATCGAAGAGAAAATCGTGCTCTCTGATTTTGGCAATGTGGAGTTTTGACCAGATGTAACACCCCACATCCGTTAGTGTCACTCACAAAGGGAATGCACTAAGTCCTGTGGAGCATTTAAGGTAAAAGATGAAGATAAATTACAAGACAGACAAAATTAAAACAGCGGAAAATAAACTTTACTTTTATTGATAAAATAGTTTGTACAACAATTTCTTTCCAATACCAGAGTATCATCTGTCTTACAAAATAAAGAAGCATAAAATAATATTTATATTCCCCAATGTAGCATAAGCCAGCCAAAGTAGTGGAAAAGAGAGTCTGAAGCGATATATCCAAGAGTCTTCAAGCTTGGAAAGAGTAACGGTCCATACTAAGCAGAGCTATTCCCTCCCTGACTACCTGGGGGGGGGGGCAGAAGAAAAGAAGACGAAAGAAAAACAGAGTCAGACATAAAGCCTGAGTAAGTCTCGTGGCTTTTAGCGTGTGAATAGGATAACGTTCATGACAGGAGTAAACTGGAAAATGGGACAGTACCAGAATAACAGACTAATATAAACCAAAGCAAGACAGTTTAAACCGAATATACTATCACACCCCATTCTATATTTCTACACCACCTAATTAGTATCCCAATTAGTAATCTGTATAAAGATGATAACGTGATCCCAATCCCTGTAATTGCGGTTGCCTTTAGGTGTACATCGATTATTTATTACCTAGATCTGATCTAGGGTTTTCTTATCGAGCGCTTCCTAGATTCAACTAGGGTTTATGCGACTTATCTAATACTTCTTGGATTCAGGATTTATGCCACCTAGGTCCAACTAGGGATTATGCTACCTGTCAAACGATGCCCCTAGTCTAAGACGCACTACCTAGAGTGGTATATGTTCCTAGACTTTCCCCACGTATGTGTCGCGAATCGTTTATCGCTGTCTAGATGCACATGTCCTGAAATGTGCGACCCGAGTCCCGTCGCAGGGCTATTCTAGAAATACGGAACTCGGTCGGGGGCTTTCAGATATCTGCCGATGCAGATTCTAAGGTCTGTTTTTCCAGTGGCTATGGTCCCACCTGACCCCTCCCTCAACTAATGAAAGGCCACCCTTGAAAAACTGAGAACTATACGCAGGCCCCCTATGCCCCACTGTCTTATGTCCATCCTTACCCATAACTAGATAGCAAGTATATGGTCTTTTGGAGTTCTCCGCCTTTCCGCTTTACGTATCTCGACTGACTCAAGATGGTAGTTAGACGATGGGTCGCTGTCACAGGGCCATTTGTCCCGCCGAATCACGCTGGTCCATCCTAGTCTTTAGGTTGCCTTATATTGCAACCAAGGCATACCCTTGGTTCTTCTAACGCAGACCTTAACCTCTGTGAGCCTAGGCGCATCTTCTGCATTCTCACAGAGGGATACTAAGAGTAACCTCACGTCCCCTCGAAGCCTCGGGCTTCGTAACCCAATTCGTTGGAGCCTTCTTTAAGATCAGATGGACGTTCGCTCCTCCTTGTGTTATACTAAGGATTACTAATTAGTTTTCCTAACTAAGGTTTACCACTTAGTTTCCTGAATCATCGTTTTCTTAACTAAGGTTTACTACTCAGCCCCTTTCAACTAAGGTTTACTACTTAATTCTCTTCTCGTCAAGTAGGATTGGTTAAGTGTCATTAGTCGATACGAGTTAACTTAACCCATTCATTTGTCATGTTAAACTGGTTAAGTGTTATCAGTAATTCACGCTGACTTAACCTTATTACAAACCAAGTTATATTGGTTAAGTATTTATTATTACTTAACCTTACCCATTCACCTTGTATTGGTTAAGTATCCCTTTTAACCTAACGTTGCCCATCTGTTTTAACTAACATGTTATAACGGTTAAGTGTTCCCTTAGTTAACTTAACCCTAACATCTGTTTAATTAACATGTTCTAATGGTTAAGTATTGTCCCTTCATGTTTTAACTTAACCCTGTTCATTTATCACACTATGATGGTTAAGTGTTCTAAGTTTACTCAACCCTACCCTCTAGTCCAGCTAACATATTAAATTGGCTAAGTGTATTAAATTTACTTAACCCTAACCTCTAGTCTAGTTAACATGGTAAATTGGCTAAGTGTATTAAATTTACTTAACCCCAACCTCTAGTCTAGTTAACATGTTAAATTAGCTACGTGTATTAACTTTACTTAACCCCACCTTTTAATCTAGTCAACATGTTAATTTGGCTAAGTGTTTTCTTAGTTACTTAACCCCTACAAGTCTTGCCTTGTTAACATGTTAAGTTGGTTAAGTGTTCAGATTAACCCCACCCATCAGATTTGGTTAACATGTGAATATAGATCTATTCTAGTCATGTAGGCACTATTGTTTTAAACATATATACATAGAGCCTACATGAATGATATAAATATTTGTGTAAATCTAACTTGCATAAGAATATATTTAGATCTAACTGTATACATACAATTCGCATAAGGTGTTGATTGTTTGATTCACAATACATAAAAGATTCAATCACCATAATCATTCAAATTATCACAAATAACAAATATAAAACAACATCGTTAATAATGATATAATTCCATATTACAATTTACAACAAATCTTGTCTTAATCGCATTCCCAACTAAAGAGCCACTATACTTACAACGCAAGACGGTCTTGTTTTTCTGAGATCCGAGGTTCTGAAATTGTGATGCGTTCCTTTGGGTAGATGTTGTTATTTTGATTTTATTAGTAGATTTAATCTCAAATTTGAATTAGCTTGAGTTGATTCGTAGTTCGTCTCTTTTCGAGCGGAGGCTCTCCTTGGTTTTCTTCCGACAGCATGGCAGCTCAAGTTCTTATTTTTGTGTGAATTTTAGTTGGAGACCTAAGGTGTTTTTATAGAGTTGCAGGTTAATTAGAGCCGTCGATGAAGCCAAGGTTAATCAAAGCCATCTGTTCTAAAGAGAAGCCAATCAAAAGAAGACAACTCAGCCCTAGTGACAAGACCAGGCCCAGAAATTCGAGCCAGGACCCAACCAGACAAACCAGGCCGACCAGGCAGGTCGACACCCAGGTCGACACTATGGTCGACCTGGGGTGACAAGGTCGACACCATGGTCGACCCTATGGTCGACCTGGTCCCTGGGCGGGAATTTTCCTGCCCAGACCAGTTTGAGCTTATTTTTCAAATTTTGAACTTGAAACCGAACTGTTTGGATTTTAAATTTTATTCTGAAACTTCCAAAGGTCATAACTCCTTCATATAGAGTCTGATTCACGCAAACTCGGACTCTATCTCAAGCATAATTCCGAGATGAACGCAATGGCATAACCTGATTCCCTTAATTCTTTCACATTTTGAATTTACTATACTTAAATTTTGTGAAACTTAGTGTTACAGAATTACGGGGTGTTACATTCTCCCCTTCTTAAAAGGATTTCATCTCCGAAATCTTCAAGTTAGGAAGAATGTGCCCTACCATCCAATCACCCATCTACTCAACCATTCAATCACAGGAATTCATTGTCCTTAAAAAGATTTCTAAATGCTTTCATATTCATATGCATAGTGTGTATATGTCTTTATCTAATGCAAAATCAGGTGGTCTACTGATTCAGTCGACCTCGTTAATGCGAATTATGTCGGTGCCATGTATCCAATCATGTATGCAATCTTAATGTTACATATCATTTCTATATGAGTGCACAACCATTCACTCAAATGCAACGTCCATATGACAACACATTGAGTTCAATCTGTAAACAAATACATATATGCGGATGCAATATGAAAGTGACTGAGTTGTTCTAGCGCCTATGGTGTGTATATGCATTTACGAGCAACCACTTGCAACCATCAATCATAACATGTTTCAAATACATGTTTTAAATACATGTTTACATCCATTGGCTTCTACCTAAGCATCGATGATATGTCCTAGAGGATATACCTTATTAGCTAGAAACAAGTAGGCATAAAACTCCTAGAGGAAGGATATACCCTTAAGAAAAAAAGGGTATGATGCACGTATTTAGTCTTCAGTCTTCTAAGTCGCATTTTCTTGAGCTTCTCTGTACCGTACCTTATCTAGTTAATCTTCACGATTGTGAAGCTTCTTGACCTCCATTTCCAAAACTGTCGTTGATCGGATAACTGGCTTTTCATTGTCAACTGGATATATGTAGAAGTCTATCCCACGTTTTAGGGGTAAACCCCTAACCTAATCAAAACATCTGCGTAATCATGGACTATTATAATGGATTGCAAATCGTTAATAAATGTATTAAGCGATTCTAGATAGTTAAGCCTAACTGATCCTTTTAGGATCACGAAATCTCGAGGGTATTTCCAAGGCAAGTCAAAAAGTCTAACTTTCAGAATTACTAGCCAACCAACCCATGCCTAGGATCACTCATAGCCCATGGAACCAAAACATTACGCTTAAACTCAACACTTAATGTGGTCGTTCTCAAATCCCTGCAAACCAAAGGTAAACGCGCCGAACCACCAATTTGGATCTGAGACTAATTGGGATCTCCTACTATACAAGTACCTAGGTGCGGAGACTTAACTATGGAAGCAGGTATAAACGAATGCGAAGTGCTAAGCTCAAAAGAGTACTAATAGGTTGATCAAATGAAAAGATAAACTTCTCCAATGGAGATTTTTACTATCTCTCTCCTAGGTATTCTGGTGGTGAAAGCACCCACTCGTCCTCCTGAAAATCCTTTCCCTCGTCCTTGCCCTTGTCCTTAATTATATGCCCTATTATACCATAGAAAAGCAACTTCCTCTTGTCTTAGTTTTTATAATTCCTTCCTCCTTCGTGAGCCAAGTCCATATCCATGAATTCCTCATCCTTGGGTTATGCCCCTTAGCCAAACTCCTCATCCTCTTCCTTGTGTAATCATGTTGACAAATCTCTCGAAAGCTGCCTCCATCGTATAAAGAACCCTACAAATCTTGAAAGAAAACTAGCCGCAGGTGAAACTATTACGGCTATAGATGGAAGTCGGGCACTGCTTCGCCCTTTGATAGGTATCGTAGTTTTATCAAGCTTACAGAACCATGCTGCGATGAGGTTCTCTCCCAGAAAGCCAGGAGCCCCGAAGACTCAAGAAAGAAGGAAACAAGGACTCAAACAGAGAATCAAAAGATAGTGCATATGGCTTTGGGGAATATGCCTTTAAAACAAAACTTTTCTTTCAAAAATGCTTCTTTTAAACCCGTTTTGAAAATAATTTTTCAAATATTTTATCTGATCCGGTAACCTTCAGCTCTGATACCACGTATAACACCCCACATCCGTTAGTGTCACTCACAAAGGGAATGCACTAAGTTATGTGGAGCATTTAAGGTAAAAGATGCAGATAAATTACAAGACAGACAAAATTTAAACAGCAAAAAATAAACTTCACTTTTATTGATAAAATAGTTTTACAACAATTTCTTTCCAATACAAGAGTATTATCTGTCTTACAAAATAAAGAAGCATAGAATAACATTTATATTCCCCAATGTAGCATAAGCCAGCCATAGCAGCGGAAAAGAGAGTCTGAAGCGATATATCCAAGAGTCTTCAAGCTTGCAAAGAGTAACAGTCCATACTAAGCAGAGCTATTCCCTCCCTGACTACCTAGGGGGAATGGAAGAAAAGAAGAAGAAAGAAAAACAGAGTCAGACATAAAGCCTGAGTAAGTCTAGTGGCTTTTAGCATGTGAATAGGATAAAGTTCATGACAGGAGTAAACTGGAAAATGGGACAGTACCAGAATAACAGACTAATATAAACCAAAGCAAGACAGTTTAAACCAAATATACTATCACACCCCATTCTATATTTCTGCACCACCTAACTAGTATCCCAACTAGTAATCTGTATAAAGATGATAACGTGATCCCAATCCCTGTAATTGCAGTTGCCTTTAGGTGTATATCTATTATTTATTACCTAGATCTAATCTAGGGTTTTCTTATCGAGCGCTTCCTAGATTCAACTAGGGTTTATGCGACTTATCTAATACTTCTCGGATTCAGGATTTATGCCACTTAGGTCCAACTAGGGATTATGCTACCTGTCGAACGATTCCCCTTGTCTAGGATGCACTACCTAGAGTGGTATATGTTCCTAGACTTTCCCCACGTATGTGTCGCGAATCGTTTATCACTGTCTAGATGCACATGTCCTGAAATGTGCGACCCGAGTCCCATGGCAGGGCTATTCTAGAAACACGGAACTCGGTCGGGAGCTTTCAGATATCTGCCGATGCAGATGCTAAGGTCTGTTTTTCCAGTGGCTATGGTCCCATCTGACCCCTCCCTCAACTAATGAAAGGCCACCCTTGAAAAATTGAGAACTATACACAGGCCCCCTATGCCCCACTGTATTATGGCCATCCTCACCCATAACTAGATAGCAAGTATATGGTCTTTTGGAGTTCTCCGCCTTTCCGCTTTACGTATCTCGACTGACTCAAGATGGTAGGTAGACGACGGGTCGCTATCACAGGGCCATTTGTCCCGCCGAATCACGCTGGTCCATCCTAGTCTTTAGATTGCCTTATATTGCAACCAAGGCATACCCTTGGTTCTTCTAACGCAGACCTTAACCTATGTGAGCCCAGGCGGATCATCTGCATTCTCACAGAGGGATACCAAGAGTACCCTCACGTCCCCTCGAAGCCTCGGGCTTCGTAACCCAATTCGTTGGAGCCTTCTTTAAGATCAGATGGACGTTCGCTCTTCCTCGTGTTATACTAAGGATTACAACTTAGTTTTCCTATCTAAGATTTACCACTTAGTTTCCTGAATCGTCGTTTTCTTAACTAAGGTTTACTACTTAGCCCCTTTCAACTAAGGTTTACTACTTAGTTCTCTTTCTCGTCAAGTTGAATTGGTTAAGTGTCATTAGTCGATACAAGTTAACTTAACCCATTCATTTGTCATGTTAAACTGGTTAAGTGTTATCAGTAATTCACGTAGACTTAACCTTATCACAAACCAAGTTATATTGGTTAAGTATTTCTTATTACTTAACCCTACCCATTCACCTTGTATTGGTTAAGTGTCCCTTTTAACCTAACCTTGCCCATCAGTTTTAACTAACATGTTATAACGGTTAAGTGTTCCCTTAGTTAACTTAACCCTAGCATTTGTTTAATTAACATGTTCTAATGGTTAAGTATTGTCCCTTCATGTTTTAACTTAACCCTATTCATTTATCACACTATGATGGTTAAGTGTTCTAAGTTTACTCTACCCTACCCTCTAGTCCAGCTAATATATTAAATTAGCAAAGTGTATTAAATTTACTTAACCCCAACCTCTAGTCTAGTTAACATGTTAAATTGGCTAAGTGTATTAAATTTACTTAACCCCAACCTCTAGGCTAGTTAACATGTTAAATTGGCTAAGTGTATTAACTTTACTTAACCCCACCTTTTAATCTAGTCAACATGTTAATTTGGCTAAGTGTTTTCTTAGTTACTTAACCACTACAAGTCTTGCCTTGTTAACATGTTAAGTTGGTTAAGTGTTTAGATTAACCCCACCCATCAGATTTAGTTAACATGTGAATATAGATCAATTCTAGTCATGTAGGCACAATTGGTTTAAACATATATACATAGAGCCTACATGAATGATATAAATATTTGTGTAAATCTTACTTGCAACCGATAGCTTGCATAAGCATATATTTAGATCTAACTGTATACATACAGTTTGCATAAAGTTTTGATTGTTTGATTCACAATACATAAAAGATTCAATCACCACAATCATCAAATTATCACAAATAACAAATATAAAACAACATCATTAATAATGATATAATTCCATATTACAATTTACAACAAATCATGTCTTAATCGCATTCCCATCTAAAGACCCACTATACTTACAACGCATGACGGTCTTGTTTTTCTGAGATATGAGGTTCTGAAATTGAGATGCGTTCCTTTGGGTAAACGTTGTTATTTTGATTTTATTAGTAGCTTTAATCTCAAATTTGAATTAGCTTGAGTTGATTCGTTGTTCATCTCTTTTCAAGCGGAGACTCTCCTTAGTTTTCTTCCGACAGCATGGAGACTCAAGCTCTTATTTTTGTGTGAATTTTAGTTGGAGACCTAGGGTGTTTTTATAGAGTTGCAGGTTAATTAGAGCCGTCGATGAAGCCAGGGTTAATCAAAGCCGTCCGTTCTAAAGAGAAGCCAATCAAAAGAAGACAACTCAGCCCTATTGACAAGACCAGGCCCAGAAATTCGAGCCAGGACCCAACCAGACAAACCAGGCCGACCAGGCAGGTCGACACCTAGGTCGACACTATGGTTGACCTGGGGTGACCAGCTCGACACCATGGCCGACCCTATGGTCGACCTGGTCCCTGGGTGGGAATTTTCCCGCCCAGCCCAGTTTGAGCTTATTTTTCGAATTTTGAACTTGAAACCGAACTGTTTGGATTTTTAATTTTATTCTGAAACTTCCGAAGGTCATAACTCCTTCATATGGAGTTCGATTCACCCAAACTCGGACTATATCTCAAGCAGAATTTCGAGACGAACGCAATGGCGTAACCTGTTTCTCTTAATTCTTTCATATTTTGAATTTACTATAATTAAATTTTGTGAAACTTAGTGTTACAGAATTACGGGGTGTTACAACAGAGGGGCTCAGATTGGAAAATATTGGCTATGGAAGCTCAGGGTGTTATTTGCAAACACTAGAATATAAAAATCATGTTTTTGGTGAATGGGGGGTCCGCGACTAGAGGTGGGGGTGCTGGGGGCGGCGCTGGGCTGAGGGGAGGTGTCAGGGTGGTCGCGGTAGTCGGAGGTGGGGCCTAGGGTGGCTGGCGGCGTGTTTTGTGTAACAAACTGCTTTTTAGACCGCTCCAAGTCGGTAATTGAACCAACTTAGAACATTCACAAAGACAGATAGTTATTTAGCTTATAGGGTTTAAATATAAATAAACACAGAATCACAGTACAATAATACTTACAGCGGAATAATTTTTTTGTATACATATCAGAGTTTATACAATTATTCAGTACAGCGAAAAAATGTATAATGTTTACATGATATTTAAAGAATAAAAACTTTACGATTTTGTCGAGCGCGTGTCGTTTGCGTCTTGCATCCTGACGTTCCTCTCCAGTTTGCGAGATGAATATCCGGAACACTTAGGATCTGACCCGAGCGTTCCATGAAAAATACACAAAACACTCGAGTCAGGATTAAACTTATCTCAAGTTAGCGAACTTCGATATTCACAAATTATAATCGTCAATCCTGAAGTATATTAAATGGTTCAAGTATAAATACGCTGGAAACTTCCGAATAACATGGCCATAACATGCAAGACAGCATGCGTAAGTCATGAGAAAAAAAAGGTGAGCAGCGTGAATAGTGAAACAGGAAAGCGGCAGTTAGGAATTTTAAATGGGCACAAGCATGCATTTTCAACATTTACTTCCTCCATAAATAAGTACAACCAAGCATGTATAAGAATAGAAATCATGTTTGGTGATCAATACCAAACTATGCGAATAATTCAGCCATCTTTAATATATTAATGAAATGAGAACATACAATAGCACATGTACATTAGCAGACTATATGGTAATGAACATGCGCGGCATTATTTGAAGTATACAAATATTTAACAGTAAAAGGTGAATGATTGGAAGAATTATAGGTGCACAGTATAGCATGTACGGATGCCGACCTCTACTTACCACAAGTATGCCAAAACCAAAATATATGTCAACTAAATGTAAACTACGGTGCATGTAACATTTAGCATAGAAAAACCGATACTTGAGGAAACCAGTAAACATAAATGTTCCAAGTGCTCATAGTGTAAAACAGTGCCCAGTTTACTCTAGTCTTCACGTGAAACAACAGTGCTGTTTGCATATAAACAATAATCATGGAACGTGGACAATTTTCCGTGCAGTATTTACAGTACCCATAGCAATGTATGCAGCGTGTAGACATCATTAAAATGGGAAGGACTCCGGTCTTGGTAGAAATGTGTTCCAAGCATACAAGAATAAATTCTATTTTTTTTTCCTTTTTTTCTAACTATCTTACTTCATAAAGTATTTTGAAAGGGTAGATTTTTGGTTAAAACTAAATTGTCTGAAGAGTCAAATGAATCCATTTTGTTTGAAAACCCAGAAATGCATTGTACTCTTCATACATCTAACAAATTTAAACCAATATATGGGATACGGGTGCCAAACTCAAGTGGTCTACTGTAACAAAATTTCTACAGCAATGGAATCAAAGTGGCAACGCAAAATAACGCAAACGATTATAAAGTGCACATGAATTAGCGGACTTGAGATAACTCTAATCGTAAGTTAAACTTACATTCGGTCAATGAAGTGAGAGCATAAACAGCGAGAAAGGCGCTCGGCCGGAGCAGTAGTGTTGGTGTTGGGATTGATATAGATGGTGGACGCGTTAGGGCTTTCGGTGGGGAGCAACAACTTGCAGCGCGACATCTTGGTTGGGGTTGGGGGAAGCCTTGCGATGGTTAACGATAGCGTTGGGTCTCGATCCGTGTATAAGGAGGCGAGAGAAGCGACGATGGCAGGCTGATGTGGTAGATGAGGTGAGAGATCGGTAACTTTCAAGGGCTATCTTTCTTTTGTTTTCTTCTTCTTTTTTTATTGTTTTTATGAGGAATAGTCTGCATTGAATAGAAGGAAGGGAGGAGTGATGCGTGAGCAGATCTGAGGAGAAGAATGGCAAGAGTTAAATAAAGAAGGGGAGAGAGAAGCGGTCAAAAGGGTAGATAAACCAAAATGATGCAATTTCCTTCTATTTATTTATTTATTTATTTAATATGACCAAACGTAGCCAGATTCACAAGAAGAAATGGCACAAATTTTGAAGAAACGGTAGACTTTAAATATGTATTTAAACGAGATCCCACATTCCCAAATCCAAAAGTTTACTATTCCACACCCTTGTTTATATAATTAATTTTATTTTCCTCTTCCTAATGTATTCAAATTTATTATTAACGGTTTAAATTATTTGACTTTTTCTTTATGGTGCAAATGAAACGAAATTTCGTATGTTACTACGAAAATTCTTTCGTCTATATTAAATTGAACGTATTCTAAATATCAAATTTTCTTAATTAATTAGAATGCAAAATTTTACGTTCTACTTGCCGTAACTGCACCATTTGATATCAATATCATTGAAATTTCCACTGTTAATGTTTTATTTAATTTTCTTAAATTAAATAAATAGATGTCTTTTCATGTTCACATTTAAAGTTTGAGTTTAAATTCCAATGTCAACCATTTCTATACAATTATGGTTATTATTTCACGATCGACAATATCGTTTTTTATTGCTTTTAAATTTAAATTGTCTAACATAGCTCAAACAACTACATACACATGACGTTACATTGCACTAAGTGATGAAGTTTGCTAACTGTTTATATAAAACAATTTAAACGCAACTAACGAATCCAAAATTTAATAAACAACATTGGTATTTTTATTTTATACATATTTTAAAATTTCTAAATCGTATTATAAGGTTATAATTCAAGAATAAATATATATAGAGCTGCTATTATTAACTAAAATTTCGAATGTTTATGGAAACGTGTTTAGGAAAGAATAGAAAACATTTATGTTATATATGCAGTCATCAAAACATTTAATATTTTCAGTAGGCATTTCACAAAAAGAAGGGAAGAAGGTAAAAAGGGCAGGTAACGAACATGACTTATTGCATGTATTAAGGTTACAAAGAAAATAAATTAGCTGACTAGACATGACATGTTAATCTAATCAACATTTAATTCTTATTTAAAATTCAAAAGAAAATTTCATAAGAAAGAGAATAACGAAAAGTAACGAATGCATAATTTATTGTTTAATGCTGAATACTAGAAAGTATGTGATTTTTAAAATTTCAAACACATAATATTACATATCATGTGTTTAACGTTTTGCATAGATAAATGTTAAAACTTTTATGTATTTTATTTTTCTTCTAAATATAAACAACATGGTATAAAATATAAGGAAAATTCATACATATATACGAAATAACATACATGACAATATAATGTTGGGAAAGAAATTAATAAATTGGAGGAAAGAAACAAATGCATATTAATGAAGAAATAAGGTGGAGAGAAAGGAGGTAATGAATTTAGGGAAAGTAGAAAAAGAAGGGGAAAGAAGATAAACATGCATGAAATGTGAATGTGCAGAGAAATTATGTGTATTATTTATTTGATTATTAATGTCAACATTAATTTTCGTTAGCTGCTAGTTAAAACGTGCTTTATTTATCATTGACACTCCATTTCATTACAGTCTCTCCTATCTAATTTAAACTTGGGATGTTAATTAATTTATTATCAATTAGGATAAAACTCTTATATTCAAGTGTTTAAACAAAACAATGATTTAACTACTTATCAATGGTTCAAAGTTAATTATCTCAAATACATATAAAATTTATTAATAATTTGGTTATTATAAATCACCGTTCATCTTATTATAATTTGTAGTTTACTAAAAATAAATTTGAAATTGTTCATTAATAACATCACAAAATATATTTTTAATTCAATAACTTAAATGCTCGAAATATACGGGATGTTACAATCTCCCCCACTCAGAACTTTTCGTCCTCGAAAAGGAACGAAATAAGGAACTAGCAATTAAACGATATCTCATTCATACGCATATCAAATTAGATTGTTTGTTTGAACACAAAATTTTGCTTCTAATTAATATTGGTAAATCGATCACTCTAGGGCGAACTCCTGATTTGACTTCTTGATCAAAAACTTCTATTCTCCTCATATAGCAATAAACTAAGATAGAAAATTTCAGATTCACATCAAAAACTCTTGTCAGTTTCCGTCGTCGAGAATCGAACAAACAATTCTATATAGAATCAACATTGTATATTCGAACTAAATCAAAACTGTTAAGCGAATAGAATGATTTATGCTCCACTACATATTCATTCCGTTAGTTTTTTTTCCTTTCTGAGGACAAAAATTAGAATTTTGATTTTTTTCAAAGCCGTGATCTCGCAAAACATTTAATATCTCTTCCTTATTTTATTATGTTGAAGTGATACAATGTTAAAATTTCACGTCATTAATTTGTTAGGTAACGTCAAAATACTTTATAACTCGAAGGCTTAACAAGTTTATTTTCATTCTTAAAAGTTATAGACATACGTTGATCAGACGCATGAATAAAAATATCCAAGTACTCAATATACTTGTTTCGACTTCCAGTGAAAATACTTAAAAACTTTAAAAAAAATAGATATGGAAAATACATTCCCCCATAGATTACAGACACGCAGCGGTTACGCTACTATCCTAGTAAAATCGCTTGTGCCCGTAGGTATCACACACTAATGAATTTCTCCATGGTTGTTGCCATAGATCGTATTACGCGGTGGTTACGCCACTATCCTAGTGGAATCGCTTGTAACTGTAGGCATCTCGCCCCTCGAATTTCGCTACGGTTATAGATCGCAGTTACGGAGCGGTTACGCCACTATCCCAGTGGAATTTCTTGTAACCGTAGGCATCTCCCCCCTCGAATTACGCTATGAAACATCAAGTGAATATAAATAAATAAAAGTGACCCCACCGAGTGGGATTCCAGTACGTGTTCCTACCGAGTAGGACCCCTATTTCTGATGGACACTCCCGTCAGGTGGAGTTCCAACGTAGCCCATACCGAGTAGGTTCCTGATTTCCGATGGACACCCCATGCGTAGTTCCAATGCAACCCTATCGAGTAGGATCACGATTTTCGATAGAAAGTACTTTCCATATCTTCGACTTCCAAACAAGTAATACTACATATAATATTTTCACTTCGTATATCGCATATATCGTGCTTATATAAAATTCCATTTACGTAAGTTTTTCTTCCTTTCCAATTGGGATTCGTTCAAATCAATAATATCAAATTTACTACATACTTATATAACTTCCAATTTTATATATAAGAATCAAATTGTTCAAATTCGAATCTTTGTCGAATTCAAATATTTTAATAGTCATAGCTTTCAAAACTATTTCATTTCCACACTTGTATAAATATAAGATTGTCAATTTCCAAATTCTATCATTTTAGAATTTACCATTTGAAGTTGTATTATGTTCGAATAACATTCGATCTTGATATTTTCAAATCTCTCATAAATAATTTTCCATATAACTTAACAAGTAAATTTCAACGTAACTCGTACGAATTCCGTTTTATCAAGTCGCAATTTTGAGTTTTACGTACTTACATAATTATCTGTAAGATTTCTCAATTCCGTGAAGTAATTTTCATTTATAAATGCTATTTCCGTATCTTCATTTCGAAAAATACATACTATATATAATACTATATATATCGCACTTACATAAATATCAGTTACATAAGATTTCCTTTTCAACATCAGGTTTAATATAAATTCCATTATATGAGACTATTATTTCAATCAATTATCTTATAAATCAGTGGTTTTCGAATTAATATCATCCTTATATAAGTTTTATGCATTTCATATCACAATATTCATAGTTGATAATCTTCCAAATTTTCATTTAAATATTAAATTAAATAGATCTCAAATTGTTTCGAGTACTCAATGTCATTTCAAAATTTTAAATTCATATTTTCAAATAGGTACATTATCAAATATTCACATTCAAATTGGGTTTCACATTTCGATTATCGATTTTCAATCAAATCTTTATAGTCAATCATTTTGGATTTTAAATTATTCGAATTGGATATATATACTTCCGTCAAAAAATTAAGTTACGTACAAAGTAGTTTTGGGAAAAAAATAATAGCTTAATATAAAATAGTTTTGAGTAAATAGATAGATTTTTGGAAAAATAAGTTCGAATAAACTAGATAGGTTTGGTAAATAAATTAGATAGATTCGAAAAATTAAATTTGAATAAACTAAATAGATTTAGAAAAAAAAATTTTGCAACCAAATATAATTATAAGCAAATGGTTTAAATAAGAAATTGTACTAATTTCCAAAAAGAACCCAATCTGAATTACTTATCCAAAGTTCAGTAATTAGTTAATGTCACTTTCATTTCGAAGCTAATTAAAAATCAATTTAACTTCAGACTCAACTCGGTTATATTTCAAATTGAAACAAAGGTTCAAACTAGATCACATAGCAAGTTTCCCATATAAATTTTCAATTTCAATTTGATTTCGACTTTGAACCTCAATTTTTATTACATTCAAAGTTGAACTAATGGTTCAAAATTTGTATTCACATTCAATTTTTTTTTTTTTTTTTTTGAGCTTATAAAGATATAACTCAAAATTTTGAATTCCATTTGAAATAATCGAATTTGTTCAACTAGTCGGAAAATCGAATTTTTAATCAATCGTTGGGAAATTGGACTCGGCTGTTTGTTCGAGATATATTTTATTGGAGGTGTACAGATTAGATTGTCCTAATATATAGGATTATATCGCTCAACCCAAACTCGTGATTTATTCTAGATTTTATTTCAATCACTCAAAATATCTTCATATTTGTGTTTTCAAAAATATTTCAAAAATTAAATTCGCTTTATCAAACAAATAAGTAGCAAATCTACATATACTGGTCTCCCTCCCTTTGAAACCCGATAACGAATCCTAATGACGAAAAATTTATCTTCGAAATTTTTACTTAACGACAGGTGGGTTCTCCATTCATATATTTACTTTCAAAAACATTTTGGGCAATCACTTGAAAACACATTTTTTTATTCAAAAATACTCGTATAAATTACAATATATTTAAATAACTTAAACATTCCATTTCAAATGTTTATCAATATAACTTAAGTATTTCTCGATGTTTCAGTCATAATCATACGATTATCCCACTTTCGAAACTCGAAAATAAATAATGGTGATGTTGCAACAATCACCAGAATTATCTTCAAGCGACTAGAGTGTGATTTCATATCCATCTAGTATAGATAAGACCTTGTATATACGTTAGCTACGCGTATATTCAAAATCTTACATACGCAATAGTCCCACCTTGACGTCAAATAAAATACTCAAATTTTCTATTTTATAAGATGCATCATTTCAAAATAATCATGTTAAATGATTTCTTTAATTTCAAAATAATTTATATTTTGAAAATATGCGCTCTCTACAGTGATTCTAGTGACGATTTCACTCATTCTAGAGTATTGCTTCTCTATCCCTAATGAGTTTTTCAAACCCGATAAGCTAGGCTTTGTCAAACCAAAGCTCTAATACCAATTATAACAACTTGTTTTTTGACCGCTCCAAGTTGGTATAAACCAACTTAGAATGCTCACAAAGACAGATAGTTATTTTAGCTTACTCGGTTTAAACAGAAATAAATACAGAATCACGATACAATAATACTTGCAGCGGAATAAATTTTTTTGTATATATATCAGAGTTTATACAATTATTCAGTACAGCGAAAAATTTATAATGTTTACATGAAATTTAAAGAATAAAAAATTTACGATTTTGTCAAGCGCACACCGTTTGCGTCTTGCATCTTTACGTTCCTCTCCAGTTTGCGAGCTGAATATCTGGAACACTTAGGACCTGACCCGAGTGTTCCATGCAAAATACACAAAACACACGAGTCAGGATTAAACTTTTCTCAAGTTAGTGAACTTCGATATTCACAAAATATAATCGTTAATCCTGAAGTATATTAAATGGTTCAAGTATAAATCCGCAGGAAACTAGCGAATAACATGACCATAACAAGCAAGACAACATGCGTAAGTCAGGGGAAAAAAAGATGAGCAGCGGTAATAGTGAAACAGGAAAGTGGTTGTTAGGAATTTTAAATGGGGATAAGCATGCATTTTCAGCATATACTTCCTCCATAAATAAGTACAACCAAGCATATATAAGAATAGAAATCATATATGGTGATCCATACCAAAATATGCGAATAATTCAGCCATCTTTAATATATTACCGAAATGAGAACATACAATAGCACGTGTACATTAGCAGCCTACATGGGAATGAACATGTGCGACATTATTTGAAGTATACATATATTTAATAGTAAAAGATGTATTGTTGCAAGAATTATAGTCGCACAGTACAGTATGTACGGATGCCGACCTTTACTTATCACAAGTGTGCCTAAACCAAAATATATGTCAACTAAATGTAAACTACGGTGCATGTAACATTTAGCATAGAAAAACTGATACTTGACCAAGACATTAAACATAAATGTGCCAAGTGCTCATAGGGTAAAAAAGTGCCCGATTTACTCAAGTCTTCACGTGAAACAACAGTGTTATTTGTATATAAACAATAATCATGGAAAGTGGACAATTTTCTATGTAGTATTTGCAGTACTCATAACAATGTATGCAGCGTGTAGACATCATTAAAAAGGGAAGGACTCCTGTCTTGGCAGAAATATGTTCCCAGCATACAAGAATAAATCCTATTTTTTTTCCTTTTTTTTCTAACCGTCTTACTTCACAAAGTATTTTGAAAGGGTAGATTTTTTTGTTAAAACTAAATTTCTAAAGAGTGAAATGAATCCATTTAGTTTGAAAACCCGGAAACGCATTGTACTCTTCATACATCTAACAAATTTAAACCAGTATATGTGGTAAGGGTGCCAAACTCAAGTGGTCTACTGTAACATAATTTCTATAGCAATAGAATCAAAGTGGCAATGCAAAATAACACAAATGATTATACAGTGCACACGAATTAGCAGACTTGAGATAACTCTAATTGTAAGTTAAACTTACATTCGGTTGATGAAGCGAGAGCAGAAACTACGAGAAAGGCGCTCGGCCAGAGCTGTAGTGTTGGTGTCAGGATTGATATAGATGGTGGACGCGTTAGGGCTTTCGGCAGCGAGCAAAAAATTGCAGTACGACATCTTGGTTAGGGAGGGAAAGCCTTGCGACGGTGAACGATAGCGTTGGGTCTCGATCCGTGTATAAGGAGGCGAGGGAAGCGACGGTGGCGGGCTGATGTGGTAGATTAGGTAAGAGATCGGTAGCTTTCAGGAGCCGCCTTTCTTTCTTTTTCTTCTTTTTTTTCATTTTTTTTATGAGGAATAGTTTGCGTTGAATAGAAAGAAGGAAGGAGTGATGCGTGAGCAGATCTGAGGAGAAGCATGGCAAGAGTTAAATAAAGAAGGGGAGAGAGAAGCAGTCAAAAGGGTAGAAAAACCAAAATGATGCAATTTCCTTTTATTATTTTATTTAATATGACCAAACGTAGCCAGATTCACCAGAAGGAATGGCACAAATTTTGAAGAAACGGTAGAATTTAAATATGTATTTAAACGAGGTCCCACATTTCCAAATCCAAATGTTTACTATTTCACACCCTTGTTTATTTAATTAATTTTATTTTCCTCTTCCTAATGTATTAAAATTTATTATTAACAGTTTAAATTATTTGACTTTTTCTTTATGCTGCAAATGAAACGAAATTTCATGTGTTACTACGAAAATTCTTTCATCTAATTTAAATTGTACGTATTCCAAATATCAAATTCTCTTAATTAATTAGAATGAAAAATTTTACGTTCTACTTGTGGTAACTGCACCATTTGATATCAATATCATTGAAATTTTCGTTGTTAATGTTTTATTTAATTTACTTAAATTAAATAAACAAATGTATTTTCGTGTTCACATCTAAAGTTTGATTTTAAATTCCAATGTAAACCATTTCTATACAATTATGGTTATTATTTCACGATCGACAATATCGTTTATTTATTGCTTTTAAATTTAAACTGTCTAACATAGCTCAAACAACTACATACATATGACGCTACATTGCACTAGGCGATGAAGTTTGCTAACTGTTAATATAAAACAATTTAAACGCAACTAACGAATCCGAAATTTAATAAACAACATTGGTATTTTTATTTCATACATATTTTAAGATTCCTAAATCATATTATAAGGTTATAATTTGAGAATAAAAATATATAGAGCTGCTATTATTAACTAAAATTTCGAGTGTTTATGGAAACGTGTTTAGGGAAGAATAGAAAACGTTTATGTTATATATGTAGTCATCAAAACATTTAACATTTTCAGTAGGCATTTCACAAAAGAAGGGAGGTGAAGCGATCCGAACTTCCCCGTGAAGGAAATCATGGATTGAATTGAGGACAAGACAAACCAGAACACAAAAAGAAGAACATTTCATTGCTTATTACAATAATTCCATCAGAATACAAGAATATACAGAGTATGAATGAATATTATACATCGAAAATATATCAGAGATTTAAGTACGATACTATAGCCGGAAAATAATACAATACATAACTGAAAGAGATATACGGATACAGAGCTTTCTGGATATCATTCCAGATGTAAACCAGGTTCCTATGAATATAAATCTGCAAAACCAAAAGTACTAGCTGCCCGTGTGGAAAATAGGGGCACCCAGAGTTTAGGTTAAAACAATAAACTCCAGGTCAGTCATGTGACTGGTGTGAGAACTAAAACCGTTATTTAAAACTTTACTTTAAAAGAGAGTAATTTATGGGACCATGCCGTATAACACGGAACGGGTTTCCTCCCGAGAATATCAGTGCATAGACTAAACAGCGCAATGCTTTTTGTAAAAATGAAGCTATTATAAGACTCAGGTCCCATCACACAATGCAACGCAAGCCGGAGGATAGAGTTTTACCTTATAATAGCCAAACATGCTTGGTACATTTAAAAAAAAATCATTTTGATATATTATAATGTATAGTGTATGAAAACAACTTCAAATATAAATGTATCAATCATAGGCGGCATAGTTCCCCATCCCACTATGTCGCCATACTAGGCTCTACAAATAAAACTGAAATGTCACGTATCGGAAATTGGATTTCTATCATGAGTCGAGGCCAGGGATGGCTCCTCGCCGCTTCGAGACACTCTAGCAAATGCCTCAGGACTACACACTCTGGGTAACCCTTGGATCTTCAGGGTCGGTCCTCCGTTACGTTTGAGGATTAGTTATTCCTAAACACACGTTTCTCGGTCCTTAGGGACCAACCATCGGCTCCGAAGAGACCGATATATCCAAGGCGCCTCGTAATCCAACAACCACAAAAGTAAAATGTCAGGGCTAATAAAACGCTGACACCACCCATAACTAGACAGAAACGTTGTGCACTCCCTGCAGTCACGATCCCATTTTTGACAAATACCGAGGTGTGAGGCTCGCGAATTAACACCATACACAAAGCTACGCTGTATTAAAGCCGTGCTTTGATCATCAACCACAAGACTCTGCTTTCCAACAAAAGCCTTAATCATTTGCATCTCAGCATGCCACACAGGCAGTTCATGCCATGCGACTGATATCTATCGATATATAACCTCTGAGCTCGTACGTCTCAGAGAAGGGCGTTAAGCAAGAGAATAAATTCTCCGCCGCCAAACAGATATATATTTAATAGAAATCAATCAGCATGGAATAAAATCAAAAGTCAGACACACAATCCATTTACATGTCCGTTCTGGGTCTGAACGAAACCGGAGGCACCTTATACCTTGCATATCCATTAATCTCCAAATATGTCTGGACGATCACCAACTGATTCCCTCCTCTTGGGTGTACAGCCCAATCAAGATCATCAGTAATTATCCAAACGATGTGAAGACCTACGGTCTTCAACCACCGTCTTCATCATCGACATATCATCGAATCAGTTATCCAGAATGGGTATAAACCCGGCCTTTCCGAATAACTCGCGTATATAATAAACAAGTGTTATAAAAACACAACATATGCCTCATTTCAATTCTGAATATTCTTTTATTTAAATATTCACACCTTTAGGGATTTGTTCCCATTAATTTTATCAAAGATAAATTCTTTAAAAATTATTCTTTAATCTTCCTTTCGATAACATTTCAAACCATATTATAGTTTTCCAAACTAGTCGGGATTAGCGAACCACACCGAAGTAATTATTTATTTTATTTTCCAATCCCAACCTATTCATCCCATGGAGCAAAACTGTTACTACCCCATAACTAATACCACAGTGTTATTGGTAAATTTAGTTACCATTTTCCGATCAAATCTAATTAAAGATTCCACTATCGCTAGGAGAAAAACTAGCGATACTCCACTCTCGATCATTTTCCAAATTTGATAATTTAAATTATCAAATCACATTTCAATCTAATTAAAGATTCATTAAAACGCCACTTGGTTTTAATATTTCCAAAGATGAATATTAATGATTATTTAACTGTGGAAACACAAACATGCCGCATCGACAATCTACATCATACTATTGATTTCTGCCGATATATAACCTCTGAGCTGGTACGTCTCAGAGAATGGCGTTAAGCAAGAGAATAAATTATCCACCGCCAAACAGATATATATTAAGCAGAGATCAACCATACAGTTCGAAATACAACCACTGACATATAATCCTGTTTTTTACTGGGTTAAAGAACTAATGTCATTTAAAACACAGTTCACGACAAACCCAAATCCATTCCATTAATTATGGAATCTTCACGGAAAAACAAATCAATATATATAATCGATATCAATTTCCGTATCCGACCAATAATATAATTGGAATAACGGCAAAGCCTTTAAAATTCCATATGTATTAACAGTCTTCCTCCATAGAATCTCATTTCGATTATTATCAAATCAAATTCCATTCAATTCCAATTTAATATATTAAATTGGAAAACGTTACTTTGTAAAATCCCATTAAATCTTTATAAAAAGATCTATAAATTCCAAATCATATTTCATTGTAAATCGGATTAAAGAACGAATGTCATTAAAAACACAGTTCACAATAAACCCAATTCATATTCCATTTATTATCGGGTCAAAGAACACGTGTTGTTTAAAACAACATTCACGATAAACCCAAAAATAATCGATTCCCCTATTTATTCCAATTAAATATTAATTAATTGGTATATTTCATTAAATCTAAATAAAAAGATTTAATCTTTTCTCAACTGGGTTTAAGAACGGTGTTAATGAAGACACCATTCACGACAAACCCAAATCCCATTTGACATTAAATACAAGGCTCTAAATAGAAAATATATCGACTTATATTCAATATCAAATTCTGAAATCAACAAATATCGTATTGGAATCACGATATATATATCTTCCAAATTCCTCCACAATATCCATATAATCACAGAATCCAATATCGAAATATTTCGAAGATAATTTCGATTCAAATCCATTCCAATTCATATATTGTAAATTCTGGTTATTTTTGAAACCATTTCAAATCCAAATTATTTATTTTAAAAACAATTGAATTATAATTCTAGTTCATTTCAAAAAAAAATTTTTTATCTTTTCAAATATGGATTTTTTCATCCCAATTCTTTCCAAATTACTTCTTATGATTTTACACAAATTACTGCTATTTTTAATAATTTTAACAAGACTCTTACAGTCGATTTCCATCAACGGCCATCAAACTGCACTTACAACGACCTTTTCCAAATTTGATTTGGACATAATTCCAAATCCAACCATTAGATTTCTAATTTCACATATTCGTTAGAAAGATCTTTTCGATACGAACCCAATGGTTCCGGTTTTAAGGAGAATCCGACGGTCGGATCTCCCATAATGTCCGTTCGAAGTCAATGGTCGAAATTCACGAACTGCCGCGGTGCGGCAAGTTCTATTCAGGCCATTATATATATATATATATATTATATTTCGTCGATTTCCTTTTAAATCGTATTTTATAAATTGTTTTAAATTCGTTTTCGAAACGATTTAAACTTCATATTCAATTTCAAATCAAAATTAAATATTCCATATCATCGATATATAAATGATGATATTTTCAAAACATTATATTTTGAAATCAATTCCTTTTCGATATACATTATAAAAATGAATAAAATCGATATAAATATCGTTCACGTCAAAATGGCGTCAATCTAATCAACACGACTTTATATATTTAAATATATTCGTGTCCATCCCAAATCGGACATCAAAATCATATTTTGATCTTTTACTGAATATTATTTGAAAATATTCGTTATTTTAAAATATTTATTCTTTTCTGAATTGGAATCAGACATAGTCAATCACCATATAATTTGATTTATATGGATTTCATACAACACACGTACACAACAACAATCACACACAGTCAACCATCATCCAAAGTGCATTCTACACTGCATAAGCATCAAATATAAATATTCAACGCTTATAACAGTCTATCAACCAATCGATTGACATACAGCTAATTATTGGGATTAGTGTATGTCATATATCACCCCAATACCCATGTGGGGTTTCAATCAACAAATAATGAATTTTATTTGTGCAGTTGGCCGATGTGTAAAATTTATTGTCACAATCAATATCAGTCAAATGTGTGTACATAAACAAATCATCCGATGTTAGACCCAAAAGTGGTTATAACACCCAAATTGATTAAAAGCAAGATGAAATGAGATAAAAATACAAAATGAACACGCAGGATTTATAGTGGTTCGGCGAAGAAATGCCTACGTCCACTTATCTTTCACTATATTCAATAATTCAGTTGCACATACAATGTAAGATTCACTCAATTCCGCTCACAACTCACATATGTTCACTCAATTGATTAAAGCAAAGAATGAAAGATGATTTGGATTCTCCGGGAGTAATGGAGTTCGGATGATGGAGGTAGTTGAATTCTCAAAGTGCTGAAAAAAGATCCTTCTCTTTGTCTCCAGACGGGGTATTTATAGGTGTGAATTTGCTTGAAACTTGATCCGGGTCGGGGCCACGTGTCATCCATCGCTCTCTCTTCGGGTTCGGATGAACTATCATGTTGACAACGCATCAAAGGGAAGGACGTTATGGGTAGGAACTGGTCATAGCCGGTCCGGATATCCAGGCGCTTTTGCAGGAGAATAACATGGATCATGGGTTCGGGTCGGAGACGCGCAGATAAGGGGTTCGGATCGGGATAGCCGATCCGAACCGGATTGGTTTGGGTGCGACTCTTCTTCTCTAATCTGTTCTGCTCCGCTTCATTTTCGTGGCAAACAGGTGGCTTTCCGATCCATTCGAGATTTAGTTGCCCTCCGATCCGATTAGATATGCTTTACCAACTTACTCAATAGGAGCTCACCGATCCGAACAGAGGACTCTTTCCGACCCAAACCGATGGTTTGCTCTGACCCGATCCGAATAGCTGCGGCTATCTAATCTAGATTGTAGTGTCTTCTCCAATCCGAACCGAGGTCTTCTAATTAAAAATGCCCTTCAATGTTTGGTTTCTTGACTTTGTGTTGCCTAGTTCACAAAGTAGGCTAACACTTTGCCCCCTCAAAGGATGCTTCTGTTGTATACGAAGCGTGCTTTGATGTCGTTTGAAATGCTAGTCCTTGAATTAGAACAGTCAGAAAGTCACTTCTGTTCGTTTGTGAAGATGCGTTGCTTCATGAAGACATGTCTCTTATTGCTTATATATATGTCGTGAAACACTTGGTTCATTTTCTTCATTTTTGAGTCAAGTCCAGAAGTCCTTCTCAACATATAGTATTCTTCTCAAGTATGTTCTTTCCTAGTTTTTCTTTTAAATCCAGTTCGAATGCTGGAGGAATGCACGGATTTCTACTCGGTTCGGATGCTAGAAGAATGCACAGATTTCTACCCGGTTCGGATGCTAGAAGAATGCACAGATTTCTACCCGGTTCGGTGTCCGACTCGAGCACCTTTTCTTCTTGCTTCGCCTTGCACTGGGTTGATGGGCCAAAAGATGTGGGCTGACTTGGACTCGGTCCGAACGGAGTAAAACATGGGGAATACAAAGAGCCATCTCACATCTTATATAAACTCACTCACTTAAACTCTTCTACTTTTCTTTTACTCCCAGCTTTATACCGAAACCTTATTTCCTAAAAGTTCCAAAAACTCTAAAACTTCTCGTTTCAATCTTCGAATAAAAACATCTAGGTATTTTGAATCTTCTGATTATTTATGTAATAACTAACTTTAGCTAGAATTTGCGGTTAAGTCGAGCGATTGGAGTGTGGTATTTGTTGAACTCCAATGCCTGGATCTCCTCCACCGTTTATCTTCGTTGTTGATGGCGTCTTCGCCGTCTCGAGGTTGCAACGGGGGTCATTGGGATCCAGCGTTAAACATTCAAGCGTATAAACGCTTAACTTCATTTGGGTCTAGTGAAATTTGAAGACGAGAAAGGGGAGAATAGGAATTGGGTTCGGTTCGGGTTAGAAAGTGCTGAAGCAGCGGAAGGGAGGACAAGTTTATATGTTAGGATCGGGTCGGAATGAAATGCGATGTGGAGAAAGCCATGCTTATCCGACCAGGTCGGGTCGGGGAAAAGATAGAGAAAGGGAAAGGACGTATGGATCCTTTTGTTTGCTGAACCACTCCGAATGCTTATTCCGATCCGGTTTTAATCTGCCAAACATGAATGTCTTCTCCGAACTAAACAATACACAAACCCGAACCGATCCCAGCTATATGCACATCCTATCCGAACCCAACAATGAACGCACCGAACCGAATGATATGCATATTCCAACTCAAAGCACTAGACTTTATCCAACCAGGGTTAATCAATGCTTGACATAATCTTCAACTTAATGAACAGTTAGGATAGTGCCTCGCGGACATAAACGAGCATTAAGAACAGCTCTGACTATCACTTTTTCTTCAAAGCTTCGTCTTACATTGCTGTACTTTTATTTTGCATTTCCCACATTTGCTACACACATTTTAGTTCACACACATACACAAGGGGGGCACGGGATAATTTACTCTAATCCGTGCTATTGCTTCTTCAATAGTTCTATGACAATGAGGCCCAGACGCTCTTCCCGTCTAGCTGAGAGGAAAGAAGCCCCGGAAACTTCTAACAAAATCACTCTTGAGGATATATCTTCTTCGTCTGATCTAGAATGGGACAGTGAGGGTCCAGATTACGGGGTTGGTCATCGGGAAAGCGACGAGGTGTCTTCAGAGAATGAAGTTTCTCTGGGTTTCGAGGAGGAAGGAGGGATTGGTGACAATCGAGCACCCGATGAATTTGAGTCAGCCATCATATTGGAATCACCCTCGGACTCCGTTGAATCAACAATTGACAACGATCGACTTGTTCGAATTTGTCTAAAATACGGAATAATGAAAAGGGACACCCTAGAGCCCTCACGCTCTGACCGTCCCCACAACCCTCCAGAAGGATATATGACGGTCACTCGATTGATGTGCATGGTCGGCGCCATTCCTCCATTCTCTCCTTTCATCGTTGATTTCTTAAGACAAATGCGGATTGCCCCCAAGCAGTTGCATCCCAATTCATATGTCTATTTGCACACCTTGTACATAGCATATCGTGAAATCCTAGGCATAGAGCTCACGTTCGATGACGTTCACTTCTTCTATAATTTCAAGCATCGGACTCGAGAAACTCCATCCTTCTGCTACTTTGAATCAGTTCCAAAGAGGAAGATAATCTCTGCACCATTTAGTAGTAAAGCTGGAGATTCCAGACTTGAATGGTTCTACGTGAAGCAATAGCCTGGATGTGCCAGGAGATGGACAAAATCAAGTAAAGTGTTGATTTTCTGAACCCGGACTCTATATACACTTGAATCATCACCCTGACCTGTTTTCCTTTTTGTTTGCAGTCGACAATCCCAAACAGATATCAGATCAGGTGTTCTTTGATCGAATGCACCGTCTTCTTAATGGCGATCAAAAATTCCTGACTATCGACGAGGTCCTCAAAGATGAATACCTTCACTTTCATGGGCTGCTATCTGTTTTTCGTAGCATCGGTCATGGGACGGTCCCTTATGCATACATCCCTCCAGTGGAGATAATTCCAGAGACAGGAGAAGGCTCGGGAATTCCTACAGCGCCCCTTCAAACTTCACCTTCTCCATCTTCCACACAAGATGATGAATTGGCTAATCTGGCCGAAAAGCATCGTGAAGGGTATATTGCCCCCGAGGAAACTACTTCTCTAGACAAGTCAAAATCCTCCCAAGAGTCGCCACTTCATGCTTCCGAAGGGGATGTTCCTAGTACCGATGAGCACATATTTCAGGGTTTGGGGGATCTCCCCTTACCTGAGACTATATATACTTCAGAGGATTTCAGGAAGGATCCTTTAGTCTTCACCTCTTCTGAAGAAACTACTCCCGCTAAGGCCAAAGAGCCTGCCCGCACTAGTCTAGCTTCAGACTCGGGTTGTTTGGGGGGACACACACCTCTTAGGATGCACTTTACACCATAGCATTAGAATTCGTTGCACTTCTTTCTCCATGAATCCATTAATTCTAAACTTCGTTTATTTTATCGTGCAGGTACAATGTCTCGATCCTACTAAGATATAAGAAAACTTCGTCGTAGCATGTCCAATCCTCCTCAGGATGTCGAGTATGATCGTCGGGATGATCGTGGTAGGGAGGAGAGAAGACCTTATGATCCCTACCGTTCTCGACCCTCACGTTCCCGCTCACCAGTCCGATCTGAACAAGAGAAATATAAGAGCTATCAAAGCCGTAGGGAGGAGGACAGACCACAATCCAAAGATTCCTCCTCTTCCTATGAGAAACGCAGTAGAGAGAAAAGTCCTCCAAAGGAAACCGGGTCTCGAAGTAAGCAAAAGGTCCCTGCTACTAAACGACCTAGGACAGACAAAGAGACTACAGAATCCTCTTCAGGAAGGGACACCGAATTGACAATCCTCGCTCCTCCCCCACCAGATGCGGGAACTGCCATAAAGCGGGCATATTTGAAAGAGCAATTTCCCGAACACTACTTCGAAACTCTGACTTTTTTACCTGCCCTTGAACCTATTTCGTCTAATTGGGCAGAAGAGGCCAAAGCAAAGATTGATGCGGTGCAAAAACAATATACTGAGATGTTCAAATATTCGCGCAATCTTTCTAGAATCATCCGCACTCTAATCACAAATGCTGATTCAATGCAAAAGACCGCGGAGGAGGATGCTAAGGCCTTAAAAGCTTTAGGAAAAGATTTGGAAGACACTCAAGCTCAGCTAGCGGTTGCTCAAAAGGACGCTTCTAATTTCAAACAACAATTCGAGGATATGCAAAAGCGCTATCACGATTTGCTTGAATCTCATACTCAGGAGCGTTCTGAATTAAAAAAGCAAGCTGACGAGGCCAAGTCAGAAGCTGCTAAGACACGCCTTGCTTATGCTGAGCTTGAGCAGAAAAACGCCGAGTTAGCAAAGAGGAGTGCTGAATTAGAAAAGAAGAATGCTGACTTGGCTTCAAAGTTGTTGGAGGCAGAGAACAGGGCTGCTCTGGCCGAGGGCAATGTGGAGTGTGCTATTAAATCTGCGGAGGAATCCCGCAAGCAACTATCAGAGGCGGAGGCTGATATTCAGGGCTTCGACGAGCTAATGATTGAATTCTTCGCACACATTATTCGTCGTCGAAATATTTCTTGGATCGAGGACTATCCATCCACTCTGGTTCAAGTATGGAATCAAATCGTTGAGTGGGAAAAAGAGGAACTTAAGGTCGATTCCCTCGATGAAGATAAACTGATGGAGAAATACTTGAGAGACGATGAACCGGAGCGCCTAGCTGAAGGGCGCCGCCTTATTGCTGAGGCCATGGAAGAAGAGAGACGGAAGTCTAAACAAAAAACCACTCCCGAAGCTGGCTCCTCTTCTTCTGCTCCTGCAACTCCCGAAGTAGAAGGGTATGATCCCGAAAATCCGGGAATTCTCCGAACCACTTTGCTATCTCCCATTCCTGAAATAACCCCAGAGGTAGTAGTCACCCCCACTGGAAAGTCTTCGGAAGGTATCCCTATCTTTTCTCCTCAATTTGCCAAAGCTACTACTACCTTTCGCTACATGATTGAACATTCGATGAGAGACCCTTTGTTTTCGCCTGAGTTGATAACCGATGTTTCTCATTCTGTAGGTGTTGAATCATCCGCAAAGAAAGATGTAGCTCAAGGAGCTGTCGCTGGGACAAAGCCCGCTGATAGGGCCAAAGAAGGGGAAGACAAGGCTGCTTCCATAGACTTGGGGGAAGGAAGTGAGCCAACTAAGGTCACCACTCCCCATGATGA
The DNA here is from genome assembly GCA_030737875.1 of Allium sativum. Lineage (NCBI taxonomy): Eukaryota > Viridiplantae > Streptophyta > Magnoliopsida > Asparagales > Amaryllidaceae > Allium > Allium sativum. Next base: position 784,007,423 of record CM060921.1, read on the forward strand.
AGAAATGATAGCAGCTTTAAAAGACGATGGCGGAGACGGGGGGCATGATGAGGAAACAGAAGTCGCAATAACCGGGGAGTCAAAAAGTACTGATGACGTTACCTTGGCTGCAATGAAGGCTGACAAAGACAAGCATTTGCAATTAAAGGCCGAAGAACTAGACCCTGAGGTCCTCAAGCCCCTCGCAGTTGTGGATGCGGGTTCAAGGTTAGTTGTTAAGCTCTCAACTAGATCTATTTCCGAAGAACTTGCTAAAAAATCTTCTCTTGATTCCAGTGTCCCGCCCTCCGGGAAGAAGTCTACTGGCTCCAGTACCGCATCTTCAGGGAAAAAGAAATCGAAACGAATCTTGACTGAAGCCGAGAAGGAAGCAAAGGATGCGGAAAAGCCGCCAAGAAATCTAAGGCTCATTCCAAACCCAAATAGTGGGTTCCCCTGTATCTTTTTAGCATCTTTGTGAACCAATAATTGCTGCTACAAAAGCAGCTCCTGCACTTTCTTCTTTAGTTATTTCCCTGTACAAATTCATTCATTTGTAAATAAAAATAATTCACTTTTTGCAATGTTTATTTGTTAGTAGTTCTGCACTTATGCAAAAATGCATGTCTATGGTTATGAAACGAAGTTGTGGAGGGGGGAAATATGTGTATGCATATGTGTCCCCAGTCAATTTCCACAAGTTATTTAATGCTTAATCTAGCAATCTGAATGCTCCCAATTCTCTGACGGGATAGCACTTCCTGTGTCGTCAGTACCTGTCGTTTTTTCTGGCATTTCTTTTATACTCTCCCTCTTTCTCTTGAGAGTTAGAGTTCGAGTTCAGTCATTTGTTTATTCCCCGGTCGTTCAACGGGAAAAGATTTCTTTCTCGGCGCTCATTTGGAGACGCCTTTATACTCTCTTTCTCTCTGGAAAGTCAGAGTTAGGAGGAAAATTTCTTTCTCAGCGCTCAGTCGGAGACGCTTTTATACTCTCTCTCTTTCTCTGGAGAGTTAGAGTTAGGAAGAGAATTTCTTTTTCAGCGCTCAGTCAGAGACGCTTTTATACTCTCTCTCTTTCTCTGGAGAGTTAGAGTTAAGAATGTCGTTTTTTCATTCTTTTATGTCTTATTGCACAAACAATCGTGGTGCTTCTTTTTATGCCTACACTGTTTTCAACTTTTTTAGGCTCTGAGTTATCCTGTATTTTATAATCACAACAGAATAACTGATAAATGTAAATGCATAAAAGTAAACAACACACAATGTTTTTATAGTGGTTCGGCTAAGTCGTAGCCTACATTCACTTTATAGTCCTTTATTCATATCATCAAATATTTCCCAAGGCAAGTCGTGCCTTATTACAGAGTTCACAAGAAAAATAACACAAAGTACAGTGTTTTTAATCCAAATATCGCATTAAGTTTTGGGCATTCCATGCTCTGGGGACTTCTTCGCCATCCACGGTCGTTAACTTGAAGGTTCCTTTTTCAAGTTTCCGTTGAATGACAAAGGGTCCTTCCCATTTCGGACCAAGGTGAGGAAGGGATGGAAAAACTCTCTTTAGTACCAAATCTCCTGGTTCAAAAGTTATGAGGCGAACTTTTTTGTCATAATAGCGTGCCATCTGACGTCGATGTCTTGCTGCATGCAAGTCTGCTTCGTCCCTTTTCTCTTCGATTTCATCAAAAGACTCAAGTAAGAGCGCCCGATTCGTCATGGGGTCATAATACGTCACCCTGTGGGAAGGAACTTCCAGTTCAACTGGAATTACCGCTTCTGAACCAAAGGAGAGAGAGAAAGGGGTATGACCGGTAGCCGTTTTAAATGTTGTCCGATATGCCCACAAAGCTAGGGGCAATTCATCAACCCACTTTGCCTTTGCACGCTCTAATCGCTTCTTGAGGATGGATTTTATTACCTTGTTTATTGCCTCTACTTGCCCATTCGATTGCGGATAGGCAACTGCAGTATATCGTTTGTCTATCTTATATTTCTGGCAAAAATTTCTGAATTCAGTGCTATCAAATTGGGTCCCGTTGTCAGTAATAATCGTCCTTGGGATCCCGAATCGGCATATAATATTTCTGACCACAAAACTTATCACCTTTCTTGTTGTGATCTTAGTCAAGGGCTCAGCTTCCACCCACTTCGTAAAATAGTCCACGGCTACTATTGCATACTTAGCTCCTCCTTTTGCAATTGGTAAAACTCCAATGATATCAATTCCCCATGTGGCAAATGGCCAAGGACTCACCATCGATTTAAGCTGGGTCGACGGTGCCCTGGGGATTTTGGCGAATCTCTGGCACTTATCGCAGCGTCGTGAATAATCAGCTGCATCTTTATTGATCGTAGGCCAGAAGTATCCGTACCGCAATATTTTCTTTGCTAAAGTTTGACCTCCTGTATGATCTCCACACTCACCTTCGTGTACTTCTCTTAGTACACGCTTGATGTCGTCGTGTGCGATACATCGTAACAGAGGCATAGAAAATCCTTGTCTATAGAGAGTATCATCTTGTATAACGTATCTGGTAGCTTTGCGAACTACAGCTCTTTTCTCACTCTTCTTCGATGGGAGTGTCCCATTCTTAAGGAAATTCTTAATTGGAGTCATCCATGACTCCTTCTCTGGTTCCGCTTCAAAAGCGAATTCAATTTCCATTGACTCAAAGCTTGGTGACTCCAATGTTTCAATTGGAATTACTTCAGTCTCTTCTGGATTGTCGGAACTAGCCAGCTTTGCCAGTCTATCCGCTTTCTGGTTTTCAATTTTGGGAATATGTGTTATGTTGTACCGCTCTAAGCTATTCAATAGCTCTTTCACTTTCTTGAGGTAGGCGATAAGCCGAGGTCCTCGAGCCACGAATTCCTCTCGCACTTGACAAACAACAATTTTAGAGTCACAGAATATGTCTAACATTTTTACTCCAAGGTCTTTAGCAAGTTTCAGCCCGGCAATCAGGGCTTCATATTCAGAGTCATTGTTAGTTGCCGAAAATTCTAATCGCAGGGCGTAATATAACGACCGTCCCTCGGGAGTGACTAAGACAATTCCAGCTCCGGACCTTCGGTCATTCTTAGCTCCATCTGTATATAATTTCCACGGATTCATCTCTAGCTCATCCTCGGATTTGACCACTTGGTCATTGATTATTTCCTCCTCTGGAATGGTGAACTCCGCAATAAAGTCTGCTAGAGCTTGCCCCTGATTGACTTTCGTGGTTGAAAGTTCAAATCAAACTGACTTAGTTCTATGTTCCATTTGATCAACCTTCCCGATGCTTCGGGTCTCTGCAATACGTGCCTCAAAGGCTGGTCGGTGTATATGGTTATTGGATGGGCTTGGAAATAGTGACGAAGTTTTCGGGATGCGATCAGGAGGCTGTAAGCGAGCTTCTCAATTTTTGGGTAATTGCGCTCTGCCGCTGCTAATTTCTTACTTACATAATACACCGGCCTTTGTACTTTGTCTTCTTCTCGAACCAGAGCCGTGCTGACAGCATGAGCCGAGACTGCCAGATAAACAAATAACTCTTCGTGATCTACGGGCTTTGATAAAATCGGCGGTTTCTCTAGCAGTTCTAACAGATTTTGAAAGGCCTCAACACAATCCGGAGTCCACTGGAAGTTCTTCTTTCCCCTTTTTATCAAATCAAAAAACGGAACACATTTATCTGTGGCTTTGGAGATGAATCTACTCAGCGCCGCTACCTTCCCTGCCAGACTTTGGACGTCTTTAATTCTCTTCGGTTCTTCGATGTTTCTAATCGCTGCTATCTGGCTAGGGTTGATTTCAATTCCTCGGGAACTCACAATGAAGCCAAGGAACTTTCCCGATGCCACTCCAAATGAGCATTTCAGAGGATTCAATTTCATCCGGTACTTTCGCAAGATACCAAACATTTCCGCTAAGTCTTGCGTATGACTGGAAGACTGCTTTGATTTGACAAGCATATCATCCACATAAACTTCCATAGTTTTTCCTATTTGATCATAAAACATTCTATTTACCAAGCGCTGATAAGTAGCTCCAGCGTTTTTTAACCCGAATGGCATTACAACATAACAATATAGCCCCAAATTCGTAATGAAACTCGTATGTTCTTGGTCTGGTATGTGCATAGGAATTTGGTTGTATCCAGAATATGCGTCCATGAAAGAAAGAAGTTCATGACCTGCTGTCGAGTCTACAAGCTGGTCAATCCTGGGAAGTGGTAAACTATCTTTCGGGCAAGCTTTATTTAAATCCGAAAAGTCAATGCAAGTCCGCCACTTTCCGTTTGGCTTCTTTACTAATACGGGATTCGATATCCAGTCGGGATAAGTCGAATCTCGAATAAATCCATTCTGCTTCAACTTCTCTACTTCCTCCTTGAGAGCAGCCGACCTCTCTGGGCCCAGCATGCGTCTCTTTTGCTTCACCGGCGGATGCTTCGGATTTACATTCAATTTGTGACTTATAATGGATGGTGATATCCCACACATGTCAGCATGGATCCAGGCGAACACGTCTAAGTTTGCCTTCAAGAAGTCCGTTAGTTCTTTAGCTCGACGTGGATCCAATTGAGAACCAATCTTCAAAACTTTCGTCGGATCAGCTTTATCAATGGGAATTTCCACTGTCGCTTCATTAGGAGTTGCATTCCTAGCCTCTGGTTCCTCGTCTTTTCTGGGATCCAGGTCTTCAGGCGTTCCTTTGGGCAACTCCCTCAGGGTCAACTTTTCTAATTGCTATGCCGAGTCCCCCTTTGAGGGAGACGAGGCATCCTTACTCTCAGCATTAAATCCTTTCATCAACATCTTTAGTTCGGCTACATAGCAGGCCCGTCCGGAAACCTGATCCCCTCTCATTACTCCGGTTCCGGCTTCGGTTGGGAACTTAAGTAACAAGCACCAAGGGGCGATACAAACTCTAAATTCAGCGAGGGCAGGTCTGCCCAAAAATGCGTTATAAGGCGAATCCACGTCCAATACTACGAACTGAAGCATTCGCACTCTTCTACGTTCTCCTTGCCCCAGGGTCACGGGCAACTCTATGTATCCCATGGGAGCTGTCGTCGCCCTGTTGAAACCTCTGATCCATCCTTCACAAGGTTTCAGATCTTCGGACTCAAGCTTCATCTGATCAAATGACTTCTTGAACAAAATATTAACGGAACTTCCATTGTCTACTAATACCTTATGGACCAAGGCCGGCCCAATGGTGGTAGTAATAACCAACGGATCATTGGTGGGTGATTGTATCCCAGTATTGTCTCGGCTACGAAATACCACGTCGTCAAACATGGTCTTCTGTTGTTTTATGGGTGTGACATCCTCCAAATCATCACCTTCATTCACATCTAGATGCTTAGCAGCATTCACATATTGATCCATCGATCTGAAACTTCGGATTGCTGGGTGAGGTCCGCCTACTATGGAGTTGATAACAATTCCTTTACCTTTCTGCTGCGACGTAGGCTTGGAAGCAGGTAGAATCTGTTTTGGAGCCTGCTCACCTTGCCCCCTGTCTCTCGGGGCAACCTTGTACTCATCCAACTTCCCTTCACGCAACAGTTTCTCAATCACATCCCTCAAATGCCGACATTCATTAGTTGAATGCCCGTGAGTTCCGTGAAACAAGCAAAATTTCCCTGTCGCCATTTCTTTCTCGGTCGAATCACGAGGTGGCGGTCTTTTGTACTGTAACACATTGTACGTATCCAGGTAAATATTTTCCAGGGTGTCATTCAATGGTGTATAATTCTCGTAGTTCTGGAATCGGGGTCTTTTGTTAGGGTCGCTTCCCTATTTCTGTTTCTCCTGTTACCGCTCGAATTACGGTTATTGTTGTTGTTTCCCCCACTTCCAGTATTGCTGTTTCCACCCTTGTTTCCTACATTTACTTCAACCTTGCCAGAATTTCCCCCCGACTGCTTCACGGCGATATTACTCTGCACATTCTCCTTTGAATCTGTTTCAGACTTTCTCTTTCGGTTTGCCCTGGCCTCCTCTCGCCTTAAATAAATATCGGCTTTTTCGTAGAATATCTCCCTTGTGGGGGGTGTCTTCCCAGAAAGATAGTCTCCAAACTCAGATTCAGGATCGACTCCTTCCTTCAATGCCATCAGAATAGTGGGCTCATGCGGATCACTGACCTCAGTTACAGCTTGGTTAAAACGATCAAGATATGCCCTTAAAGATTCTCCTGGTGCCTGTTTGATTCTCGATAATTCAATAACACTTTTGGACTTTCGGGCATGTAGTCGGAACTGGTTCATGAAACGCTCGCTTAGTTCCTTGTAATTAAAAATAGAACGAGGAGGAAGTCGGGTAAACCAGAACAATGCCACATCTTCTAGGTAGATTGGGAATGCTTTGCACTTCACTTCATCTGGGGCAGCAACAGCATTCATGAGCCACGAATACCGCATCAAATGTTGTCCCGGATCAGTCCTTCTGTTGTACTTGTCCATTTGTGGCAAGTTAAAGCGTCGGGGAAATTGGAAGTCGAGGATATCGTCGGTGAAGGTAGTATGGCTTCGTTCAATGCCATAGTCTTCATTCTTATAATTCCGGCTCTCGGACATAATTTGGCGAACCATTGCCTGTACATCAGCATTAGTTAGGGGCCGCTCAGGTTCCCTGACCCTAGTATCCGAGTTCCTTCTGGGCTCTGGTTCAGGAGATGCCCTTCTTCTTCGTGCTGCCTCTGCTTGACTCCGTTCCCTGCGTTCCCGGTCGATCTCGGGAAGAGGGGACTGGAGTCTTTGCCCCCGAGTGGGGTCATTGTTTCCTAATGCTCGTGCGATATCCTCACGAGATCCCAAAGATCCAAATGTCAGCTGCTCCACGTTCTGAGGTCGTTCGAGTGGCCTTCGTTCACGAGGCCTCTCTTCCTCGGAAGATGAAGATTGATCTACTGGTGTGTGACGAACCGGTGATGGAGTTCTCTGTCGACGGAGTTCACTAATCTCCCGACTCATGAGCCTCATATTTTCCTGCATCATGAGATTAGTGCGCTCGTGAACTTTCATGGCCTCCCTCGTGCTCTCAAGCATGTCAAGCAAGCGCGAGAAATCTCCTTGGGTGATGGGCGCAGATGGATTCACCTGATCACCAACCCTGGTAGCTGGAATTGGAGCATTCGTAGGGACTCGAGTAGAGGTTCCAGCTTCACCAAGCATTGGGTCGGATCGGAGGTAGGAAGTCGGATCGGTTCGGAGCTGGGGAGCCTGGTCGGATCGGTGCGTGGCAAGCAGCTCGGGTCGGTTCAGATTGGGGGAATGCACTGCTTCAGAATCTCCTACCCGGATCGGATCGGAGCTCTCCCCCTGCTGGCGGTTCGGATTTCCTGCATTGGTCCTTCCTGCTGCTGAACTCTGCCCCCGAGACCTTGTTACAACAGCATTTTGCTGATCTTCGCCAGCTCCATTTCCTCGAAAAGACTGAACTTCCTTGCCTTTTCCTTTGGCCATGAATCTTTGACAATCACTTCAACGAATGTAAAAAAGCGGAGAAACTTAAGGATTCACTTATTTGAACTCAACGGTCCAAAAAGTAGAAAGAGATCCCGGAAAATAAAGAATTTAGATGAGTTTTCTCAGTGAAAGCACCAAAAATTTAGACCCAAAAGTGGTTCTAACACCCAAATTGATTAAAAGCAAGATGAAATGAGATAAAAATACAAAATGAACACGCAGGATTTATAGTGGTTCGGCGAAGAAATGCCTACGTCCACTTATCTTTCACTATATTCAATAATTCAGTTGCACATACAATGTAAGATTCACTCAATTCCGCTCACAACTCACTTATGTTCACTCAATTGATTAAAGCAAAGAATGAAAGATGATTTGGATTCTCCGGGAGTAATGGAGTTCGGATGATGGAGGTAGTTGAATTCTCAAAGTGCTGAAAAAAGATCCTTCTCTTTGTCTCCAGACGGGGTATTTATAGGTGTGAATTTGCTTGAAACTTGATCCGGGTCGGGGCCACGTGTCATCCATCGCTCTCTCTTCGGGTTCGGATGAACTATCATGTTGACAACGCATCAAAGGGAAGGACGTTATGGGTAGGAACTGGTCATAGCCGGTCCGGATATCCAGGCGCTTTTGCAGGAGAATAACATGGATCATGGGTTCGGGTCGGAGACGCGCAGATAAGGGGTTCGGATCGGGATAGCCGATCCGAACCGGATTGGTTTGGGTGCGACTCTTCTTCTCTAATCTGTTCCGCTCCGCTTCATTTTCGTGGCAAACAGGTGGCTTTCCGATCCATTCGAGATTTAGTTGCCCTCCGATCCGATTAGATATGCTTTACCAACTTACTCAATAGGAGCTCACCGATCCGAACAGAGGACTCTTTCCGACCCGAACCGATGGTTTGCTCTGACTCGATCCGAACAGCTGCGGCTATCTAATCTAGATTGTAGTGTCTTCTCCAATCCGAACCGAAGTCTTCTAATTAAAAATGCCCTTCAATGTTTGGTTTCTTGACTTTGTGTTGCCTAGTTCACAAAGTAGGCTAACATCCGATTTGTTTATAAATATTTATTTCATTTTATATACACGTTAAAAATTATATTTTTAACTATAAAATATTTATTTTCATTCCACATCACACAATCAACTTTCGCAACAAATCAATCAAACGTACAAGTCATTTATGGTCTGTGGATGACGGGGGTGGGGTGCTAATCACCGTCTGCATCCTAGTATATATTTTAACTAGAAAAATAAATTAAATGTGAGAAATTCTCACCTTTGGGTTCCAGTCCTCCATTATCTATTTCTGAACGGTATGGATTTGCTTGAAATTCTAACTCAAACTTTTCCACGCTGTTCACAGTAAAAATCACATTTTTAATATGATATTTTATATATAAAAATCATATTCTTACATCGCTACTTCATTATAAAAATTATATTTTTATATCGCTCTTCTTCTAATAAAGATTATATTTTTATAACTCTACTTAAATAAAAATCATATCTTTACTTCTCTACTTAAATAAAAATTATATTTTTATCTTACCACTTGAATAAAAATTATATTTTTATCCTACTAATTGAATAAAAAATATATTTTTACCTTACTACCTGATCGATAAAAATCATAACTTTCCATAAACAAAGATAGTATTTTTCTTTAAACACAGATCGTATATTTATTTTCTTTTTTCTCTTCACTTTCATATAATTTAAAATCAAGTCTTTATAATGTTATAAATCATTCCTTTTATATATTAAAAATCATTCCCTTCTTTAACATTTCATATATATTAAGAAAAAACCAATTTTTAAATAAAGCTTGTAATTTAATTAAATAAGACTGAATTAAAAACAATATTATTTAAAAACTAGAAAAGAGAAGGGAACTCACTTCGATTTTTAATGGGGAGGGTGCCTTGTGCGGTTTTCTGCGATGGACTGGAGGTGGGAGAGGCTCTTGAGGGTCGGTTGGAGGTCATCAGGGAGACGGAGGGGAGGTGGCGACATCGGGCTTAGGTGGGGCGGCGGCTTCTGGGTGGCGCGGCTAGGGTTTGCAATTGGGGCGAGGAGAGAGAGAGAGAGGGAAGGGGGTGGTGGCCATCGACGAGGTGGGGGGTCTGGGGTTAGCGGCGGTGGCGGTGGGTGAGCCACGATGGGCGGCGGCACTCCACGATTGGGGGGCGGGCGACGGGTTTTGTTTTTTTTTCTTTCTTTTCTAAAAATCGATTTCTAAAGGAAGAGGAGAGAGAAGGGGGAAATGGGGGCTATTAATATATAATTAATTTAATTTAATTTTTCTCTCCTTGAAAGTTTACTTTGCATTCAACCTCCAAACGAAACCCAACGACTATCGCACCTAGCTAATTACCCCTATTCTGAACACAATGAGATATGTATCGTAAGCCAGTACAATCGTTTCGACCAGTTTCCGTCAAAATCAAAATATAAATCTATATATTGAATTTGAACGCGCGCTCCAATTTACCGGGGCCACATACAGATTCTAAAAATACCTATAAAATATTTTCTAGCTTCGTAATGACGACACGGTCCTAACAAAACTAATTTCATCAAATTCCGAGACCGTTTGAAAAATGGTCGTTTTCTGGTCGGTCGAAATTGACTGAAACTGTTAAAACACGTTTTATTTTGCCACGCTCGCATATTGATTCAGAAAATTACGAATTTTGGAATCTAGCAATAACTAGACATCCCGGGTCCAACAAAAGTGGTTTCGTCGAAAATCGGGGTCGTTTGCAAAATTCCCATATTTAGGGGCCAAAAATTCCATAGTGCCTATTCTGAATTTTCAACTGGGCATAACTTTTTATTCCCACTATGAAATTTCAATTTTTCGTTGCTGGAATGATATTTTCAATTAGATTCTAATATTTTTGGTTTCGCTAAAATCCGGTTTGTTTTGAATCCTGTATGTTCATTTGATATTTGAAATCGAATTTTCGAACTACCGGGCCATTTTCAATTCCTTTTATAATTTAAAATAATTATTTATATTCTAACGACGATCTATATATATATATGTTCTAATTCTATTAAAAATAAATTTCTCGTCGTTATTGTTTATAATAATTCATTTTAAATATTCAAAATTCATTAAAATTGCCAAAATAAAAATCTTAAATTGGCTCGGATTTTCGGGTTGTTACAATCTCCCCCACTTAAAATTTTTTCATCCCCGAAAAGGAATGAAGGCGAAAGTTGTTTTACAAACCAACTCAACTTTCATTATTTTCATTATGGCTTAAGTTCTTCAACTTTTTAGTTTTTAAGAACTTTTCAAATTTTCAAAAATTTGGCTAGCACCCTAAATTTTCGAAAAATTTCGCCATAACCTCCCCTGCACGGGAGCACCGGGAAAATCCTGAAATTGCCATACAGGCCTTTCCAATCCAAAAAGAAAAAGAAACAGCCAAGCGGCTAGCCAAGCGGCTAGCCAATCGGCTCATAAAATCATCCAAAACCCAAGAAATCAGTAAACATGTACCTATTTGTCCGGCATACAATTTTATTCTTCTGCTCTAGCCTCTTTGCAATGATCTATTTAATGTATACACATGTATATGCTTGCAGTTTCAAACAATTTTCAATACAGTTCAATATTTGGTTCAATTTGGCCTAAATTTACCTTACATCTATATGTTGGTTTAAATGAATAATCATACAACATAACCATCAATCAATTAGCTGATTAGCTTTTCAAATTCATAATTTTGATACATATATAGAAAATCATGTTTTTGATGCCAAATCAAAACAATAAGCCCTATCTAGTTTTGGTTCTCACACCAGTCTAATGGAAATATATAGACATCCCACTTTCGAATCTCGAAAATAAATACTAGCGATGGTGCACCATCACCAGAATTATCCCCGGGTGACTCGAGTGTGCTTCTATATCTATCTAGTATATTAAAACTTCGAATACACGTTTGCAAGGCGTATATGCAAAATCTTTATATATTGGATCGTCCAAATTGATTTAAAATAAATATTCAAATACGTATAATACGATTTAAATTTTCAAAACAAAATTTGTTTTCATTTTAAAAATATACTCTTCACACTCGTTCTAGGATACTACTGATCCTATCTCTAACGAGTCATTCTCATTGGATATTGGTAATCCAATTTCTGATGAATTCTTTCGTTTGGTTCTAATGTGCTTTGTTCTCGAACTCTGTAAACCGGAGCTCTGATACCAAATGAAGTGACCCGAACTTCCCCATAAAGGAAAGGACGGATTGAGTTAAGGACAAGACAAACCAGAACACAAACAGAAGAAAATTTCATTGCTTATTACAACAATTCCATCAGGATACAAGAATATACAGAGTATGAATGAATATTATACATCAGAAAAATATCAGAGATTTAAGTACATTATGATTGACATAGAAGTATGTTATTTTATGCTCTTATTTCTTATCTTTTGTATATAAATGAATGTTACTTGGGTATTGTTTTGTTACTTTTACAGATATTCCAACCCAGCCCGCATGCAACCAGAAATGTAGAGAAATAGAGATCAATTTGCTGTGTATTTGCAGTTTGAAGAATTGTAGATGAAGACCTCACATCTAATTGCTGTTGGACAAGAAAAGGATTGATAAAAAGGCTTTGAACATCACAAATCAATGAAGAAATATCAAGGAAGCAAGAGGAAAAAGAGAGAAGGCCCAAAATTGCTTTAATTATCAAAGGCCCATTTATATTTTTCATTGTAAGCTAATTAGTGATGTAATGACCAGGCCCATTTATCATTAGGGTTAGGGTTAGGGTTTGGCTATCTACCCTATATATACCCCTGTAATAACCTTGTAACCATTATATATCTCATCTCATCTCTTATTCCATTGTTCTAATAAAAGTTCTTCTTTCTCTTTTATTTTCTGCATTTTTTTGTTTTCTTAGCAACTAGTGTTGTCTATACGATTAGATTCGGTAGAACACTATTTGTATTTTGCACTCATTTGCATTAGTGATTTACCGTCTGATTAGATTCAGCGGAAATCCTAATTTTAATTCTTGTTGTTATTTCAATTTCTGCAATTTCAATTTCTGCTTTTATTATTTTCTTAGGTCAAATTGGATTTGATTAGATTCAAATCTAATTCATAGTTTCATTGCTTTTTCATTGAAATTGTGATTTGATCGTCGGTTCAGTTGGATCTGTTCTGAATCAAATCACAGTTTTAAGTTTGTTTTGTTTTGTTTTGCAAAATTAACCTCCAGCTTCGTCTAACTCGCCTACGAAACATATAAATAATAAAATTTAACTTTCCTCCCTGTGTTCGACCTGTATGCTACACACCTGTATGCTTGCAGAATTTATTACAAATGTTGCGCTTTTCTAATTCATAGACTAGCGTCGATCAAGTTTTTGGCGCCGTTGCCGGGGAGGTAACGATTAAATTTTATTATTTATTTAATTTCTGATTCATGTTAGTTTTATTTTTATTTTCTTGTTTTTGTTTTCTTGTATATATAGAAAAAAATTCTTGAGTGGTTTGATTTGGCATCATTCAATGATACTGTAATCTTGCTAACAAAAGAAAAAAAATTGATTTCTTTCCTCCTTTGTCATTCTTTTCTCTTTCCAGTACATAATCTTCCCATTCTTCTTTCGACAAATTTAGAAAAAAATTCCTCTTTTGCAATTTTTTCCTCTTTCTCCATTTGTCTTCCCTCTTTTCAATACATTTAATTTCTTTCCTTCTATTACAATTTTCCTTTCTTTCCTGAAGAAAAAAAAATATACAACTTGCTTCTTTTTCTCAAATTTCCTTCCTTTTTCTAGTTTCCTGTCCAACTTGTACATCCTTCTGCATAGTACTCTAAAAAAAAAAAAAGAATACAACAATTTCCTTTTCAAATTTTTCTTTCTATTCACTGCCTTCTGTTCGTTCATTTCACTAACGCCCTGCCATCACAATTCAACCTTCAGACCAACCCGTTCACCAAACCTGCCATCACAAAATTCCCTCCAATCCTTCATCACGTAAACCTTCCTACACCCACATCAAAACCATCCACTGAACCGAATTCCCTTACATCTCCATACAATCCCTTATTCACTTCCGATAACCCTCATATTCACCATCACGAAACAGTTCACAATTCGAAACCCTCCAAATCGCAATTCTTGAACACCGCAGAACATCAATAATCAATTCGTACCCTATTCGAATCCACCACCAAATCCCCAAACCGAATATCCGAACCCAAATTTATAAAACCAAATCACAAAATCAAGTCAATTTCGAAACCTCAAACGATTTGAACTAGATCTGCATCGAGAAAAATATCCGGATTTATTTCCTGAAGCTTGGAGGTGTGCGTAATCTTTGGGGGATTCGATTGTTTCCAGGATTAGTAAGGTGATTTGTTTCCTAAAAGAAAAAAAAAGTGTGAGTTTTGGTTGTCAGGAGGAGCGATTTTCGAACAGAAAAAATAATAATAAAGTATGTTCGACAATTTTCTGCGTTTTGAATCTTTTGATTAGGATACACTGGCATTGGGAAAGTGGGAGTTTATAGTAGGTTGGGTGCGGGACTTGATATTTGGATCTCTTTTAAAAAAAACATCAACCATCTCTCACTTCGCCATAACTTTCCATCACAAACCATGCTTAAACCTGTTGTTACAATCTGACGTCCTCAGACCATCTACCACCCAAACGTCCATCGATCACCCCATCAGACTCACCTCTCAACAGTTCGAAACTCCTACAGCAACTACCCGCAACTCCATCAGTGCCCTTCAACCATCACCCTTCCACAAGTCTTTCAAACCAACCTCAGTCACACCCTATTGCCAAATACCCCCAAACAATTCCTGAACCAGAATTCACCACTTCGAATCAACCCGATTCGAAGCACCTGTAAACCAAAACTTCCATCACCTAATTCGAGATTCCAGAATTCAATTGCAAAACCCTACCCCAATTGAGTTCCAGCGATCCCCAAATCACCAAAGACTCGAAACTCAATTCGCAATTCAAATCAGCCAAAACCCATTATCCGACTCATACCCGAAATTGTATTTTTTCTATCCTCCATCGAAACCCAGTTTCGAAGCACCAGCAGCCTCGAACCATATTCGAAACAGTCGAGACTCTCCCACATCGATTCAACCCCAACTCGGATTCGAAAGAAGAAAAACCGAAGAAAAGAAAAAAAAGATAAAGGAGGCGTGATTGCGATTTTTCTCCTGGGTTTATTTTTATTTTATTTCTATTTTTTTAGGGCGTGAGTTTGTTTATATATTGGGTACTGCCTTTTAATGGGTGCCTGGGCATTGACTTATCAATGGGTCGAACCAGTTGCGCTCAAGTGAATTAGTGTGTGTTTCTTGAGTTTTGAAAAAAAAAATCTTTTAGGAAAGGTAGCTGTTTTGATTTTAAGGCTTAGTTTTTATTTTATTTTTAGTTTAGTTTTTTTTATCTTAAGTCCAATCAGTTTTTTTTTTCTTTTTGTTTTAGTTTTTTTTTAGAATTGAACCTAGTTTAGTTTTGTTTTCCCTGTTTATTACAATTTTTTTTTCTAGTTTGTGTTTGTTCATTTCTTTCTTAAAAAAAATTAAAAAAAAAGGGAGAATTTTTCAAAAACAGGTACAGCTGAAATTTTAAAAAAGGGGACAACAATTAATATAAGGGGACAACAACAGAAAGCAGCGGATGATTCAGATGGGTTGGAGCGGTTGCACACCAAGTGGGGTGTGAACGCGCTAGCACTTCCCAAATTCACTGGAGGACTGCCGATCAAGGTGAAAACTTTTAAAACTCTACAGGTGCTCTGCTGCAAAAGGAAAAAGAAAGTAATATATAGACAATTGTTGTAAAAATTTTCTGCAGGGGAAGCGGCTTGAATGTAAATTTTAATTCTGCAATTTATATTTTTGTGTCTATTCTGTGACTGATATTTCTGAAATTGTGGTGAGGAACGGTTTTCCATAACTATTCCCTCTCATCGATTCTCAATTTTAACACGTGATTTTGATTTTCAAAATAATATAACTGAAAAGTGGTGCTTTGTGAAGTTGACTGTCTCGTACAATTGGATCGCGGATATATATTAGTTCAATTTATTGAACTTTTAGCAAAAGAGGTTGCATACTACCCGTAAAACATTGGTCGTATCCCTTAGTTTTATACTATAAGTGAACGGCCATAAGACCCTCTTCCCCCTTCCAATTGAGTCAGTTAATTAATAGAGCACAACTCATTCTTTTATACTATTTTGAACTAAGAATAATTTCTGTCTTCTCTTGATTGCATTCAAATGTCTGATTCAAAAAAATCTTTGAGAGAAATGTGGAATCATAACCTGAGTAGACGTCCTCTTGAAGAGTATGAGTATGAATTACAACTCATAAAGCAAAATTTTCCGAATTTTTGTGAGTCCAATGCCAACAATTTTCAAAATTTTCAAAATGACCAACATTTTCAACATCATGAATATAATCGAAATGGCGATTTCAATTCAAATTTCAATAATTTCGATTATGGGCCACATCCGTATCAAAACGACTTTGAATCCCAATATAGCTTTGATCCACAACAATATGGGGTTGGAAACCAATTCGAAAATAATTTTGAAAATGATTTTCAATTCGATCAGAATTTTCAAAATTACAACCCATATCCACATCTTGAATATGACCAAAATCGCAATTTTCCCTCGAATTTCGACAGCTTTGGTTACGAACCTAATTTTCAAAATCAAAATGATTTCCAACATCATTATCATCTTTCTGAAAATTCAAATATTTTTGAGAATCAAGGAATCCAAAACGATAGCTCTCAATTCGACGATTCTGAAGAATATCATCTTAAAATTCTTAGAGAGAGGGCAGACGAACTTCTTTGTTTACTGACATCTTTGAAAGAGCAACAAGAGCAACAAAATCAAATGGGCGTTGAATCAGAAAATAATCCACTTTCTACTGACATTGAAAATTTTCAAATAACGACTTTGGAAATTGAGAATAATCATCTTGATGAAGCCTTTCAAAATTCAACAAATGATTTGGACTTCAACTCTTTTCAGGAAAAAGATTTAAGCTCAGATTTTGATCTTCCCCTTTCAGGCTATGAGAAAGTTGAAATTTTTGAAAATGAACAAAACGAAAATATTGAATTTTTCAATTCAAATTTGGAAAAGGACTTTAATGAACATGAATTCTTTGAATTATGTGAGGATGAAAGCCTTAATTCTGACCCCAATCCCGACAATCATTTGATTCTGACCCCAATCGAAAAGCTTGACACTCTTCCAATGACAATCAAGACCAATTCTTCGGAAATTCCAAACCTCCATCTTCTTTGAATGTTGGCAATCCCAACATCTTTTTTTCTGATGTCGGCAATCCCGATAATATCTCTTCTTTGATCATTGGCAATCCCAACAAACCATCTTCTATACCTTCACTTCCTTCACTTCCCGTGTCGACGCCTTCTTCTTCGAATGACCAAGACTCCGAAACGGAACAAGAAAAAGTTGTTGATGACACGACAAATTTACCATGTCAAAAATCCTCTCGTACTTCAATTGACATATCTACGTTGTCTTTCGACGAACTCTTCGCAGATGAACTTAAACTTTTATATGACGAGGATGAATTAGAATCAGGCCATGAATCCAAATTTGAAAATTTTGATTTTGAGAATTCAAACGAACTTGAAATTGTCAATGTCGAAAATACGTTGTCAATTGAGAAACGTGATCACATGCTGTTGAACAACACTCAAAATTCAAATTTCACTGAATTTATACTCGATCACAAATTCTTGAAAAATTACACTGATAAATTTGTTGAACACATGAATTACTTTTGGAATGCTGGCTTGGTTGAAAAACTTCAGGTTAGGACGACCCTAGATATTTATCTCCTGGACTACAAATCGAGGTACAAAGATGAGATGGTTTTCAAAAACTCTTGCTTGTTAGAAAACATGTCTAGACATAGTGGGAACGGGACTCATAGGGCTAGAACCAAGTGTGGGGGGAAAAGTTGGTGGAATTCTTTGCATCGCATGCATCGTAAACACATATATCATTGTACATATGATCCATTCTTACATATAGTTAAATTGCATTTCATTTTACAAGTCATTTTACATTTAATCCATCTTTGGGTACGATCTTTCAAATTTAGGAAACGTTACAGTGTGGACACTGTTTAGTTCTAGTGTGGGGGGGGGGGGGGGAGTCTGCATTTCATCCATTTTCATTTTTCTTTGTTTTTATTTCTTTTTATTTTCAGCCATTTAAGTAGGACCATCATACATTTTAGATTGTAGCAACATACCATAATTTTTTTTTTTACATTTTAGATTGTAGCAACATACCATAAATTTTTTATTTCTTTTGAAAAAAACGACTCAATTTGGATTTGGTACAACAAAATAAGTTAAGGATTATCAATCAGTTGATAGTATTTTTTTCTCTCAGCTAAGTTCGAATTTGAAATATAATGAAAAGTTTAATTTTGAGGAATAATAGTGTAACCGGTACATAGGGAGATTCTTAGGTGATGGCCATGAAATCTATTCTATATTGTAGACTTTGTTTAAATAAGTGGAGGACTTAAAATACTTATATTGGCTTTTCGAATCTTTAAAACTAAGTTGTGTTAAGTTGAATTCGCGTAACTCTCTTTTGTGCTTAAATTTTCGATAATAATAATAATAGTATTCCAAGGGTATCCAACATTGCTTGTATATCGAGCGTTGGTGTGCAAACCCGCCAAGCTCTATCCGACACGTTGTTGACAAAGTCAAAGTTGGAATATCTTGGTCTCATTCTATGAGATTGGACACCTAAGGATTACCGACACGTTGTTGACAAAGTCAAACTCGGCCTGCACAATCCGCCAAGCTCTTTACCCACTCTCCGTTAGTCCGCGAGGCAGTGCATGGGTGGTAAACCTTGGTCTTTTTAGTTAGGTGTATGTACTTAATCATAAATCTTAAAATTTTATAGAATAAAGAATAAGCGATAATACCCAAACACTTCTTGACCTTATTGATTTGACTAGCCATACATGAGAAAATTAGAATACCACTTTGCAAACTGTGCCAAGCAAACTAAGAATTTATTTCATGGCTGCACTATGTTATCGACCGAACTAACTGGCCAAACTGGAATTTAACATTTGAAAACTTGATTTATATTGAAAATCTGTGACAAGTGGAGGTATCTAAAATAAAATCAACTGACTAGAAATTGTTAACTTAATTTGTTGTACTACTTCCTGAAACAAGTCGTATTTTCAATTTTGTTTCAATTGCATAAGTCCTTTGCATTCATGTAGTTTCATTAGATCCATAGCATACTGCAGTTGGATTTTGTGGGTAGTATCCGCTAAAAACCCTCACGAGACACCACTCGTCCTACTAGGGACACCTAGAGGTTTAACGGCTTGTTGCATACGCTCAATGCAATCGTGTTTCCTACGAAAGTGCGACCTATCTAGGTAGTTTTTCATTTTCTTTTTACTCGAGGACGAGTAAAAGATAAGTGTGGGGGTATTATGATTGACATAGAAATATGTTATTTTATGCTCTTATTTCTTATCTTTTGTATATAAATGAATGTTACTTGGGTATTGTTTTGTTACTTTTACAGATATTCCAACCCAGCCCGCATGCAACCAGAAATGTAGAGAAATAGAGATCAATTTGCTGTGTATTTGCAGTTTGAAGAATTGTAGATGAAGACCTCACATCTAGTTGCTGTTGGACAAGAAAAGGATTGATAAAAAGGCTTTGAACATCACAAATCAATGAAGAAATATCAAGGAAGCAAGAGGAAAAAGAGAAAAGGCCCAAAATTGCTTTAATTATCAAAGGCCCATTTATATTTTTCATTGTAAACTAATTAGTGATGTAATGACCAGGCCCATTTATCATTAGGGTTAGGGTTAGGGTTTGGCTATCTACCCTATATATACCCCTGTAATAACCTTGTAACCATTATATATCTCATCTCATCTCTTATTCCATTGTTCTAATAAAAGTTCTTCTTTCTCTTTTATTTTCTGCATTTTTTTGTTTTCTTAGCAACTAGTGTTGTCTATACGATTAGATTCGGTAGAACACTATTTGTATTTTGCACTCATTTGCATTAGTGATTTACCGTCTGATTAGATTCAGCGGAAGTCCTAATTTTAATTCTTGTTGTTATTTCAATTTCTGCAATTTCAATTTCTGCTTTTATTATTTTCTTAGGTCAAATTGGATTTGATTAGATTCAAATCTAATTCATAGTTTCATTGCTTTTCCATTGAAATTGTGATTTGATCGTCGGTTCAGTTAGATCTGTTCTGAATCAAATCACAGTTTTAAGTTTGTTTTGTTTTGTTTTGCAAAATTAACCTCCAGCTTCGTCTAACTCGCCCACGAAACATATAAATAATAAAATTTAACTTTCCTCCCTGTGTTCGACCTGTATGCTACACACCTGTATGCTTGCAGAATTTATTACAAATGTTGCGCTTTTCTAATTCATAGACTAGCGTCGATCAATTACTGCAGCAGAAAAATAATACAATACACAACTGAAAGAGATATGGGGATACAGAGCTTTCCGGATATCATTCCAGCTATAAACCAGGTTCCTGTGAATATAAATCTACAAAACCAAAACTACTAGCTGCCCATGTGGAAAATAGGGGCACCCAGAGTTTAGGTTAAAACAATAAACTCCAGGTCAGTCATGTGACTGGTGTGAGAACTAAAACCATTATTTAAAACTTTACTTTAAAAGAGACTAATTCAAGGGACCACGTCGTATAATACGGAACGGGTTTCCTCCCGAGAATATCAGTGCATAGAATAAACAACGCAATGCTTTGTGTAAAAATGAAGCTATTATAAGACTCAGGTCCCATCACACAATGCAACGCAAGCCGGAGGACAGAGTTTTACCTTATAATAGCCAAACATGCTTGGTACGTTTAAAACAAAGCATTTTGATACTATTATAATGTACAATATATGAAAACAACTTCAAATATAAATGTATCAATCATAGGCGGCATAGTGCCCCATCCCGCTATGTCGCCATACTAGGCTCTACAAATAAAACCGAAATGTCACGTATTGGAAATGGGATTTCCGTCATGAGTTGAGGCCAGGGATGGCTCCTCACCGCTTCGAGATACTCTAGCAAATGCCTCAGGACTACACATTCTGGGTAACCCTTGGATCTTCAGGGCCGGTCCTTCTTTACGTTTGAGGATTAGTTATTCCTGAACACACGTTTCTCGGTCCTAACGGACCACCCATCGGCTCCGAAGAGACCAATATATCCGAGGCGCTTCGCAATCCAACAACCACAAAAGTAAAATGTCAGGGCTAGTAAAACGCTGACACCAACCATAACTAGACAGAAACGTCGTGCACTCCCTGTTGTCACGATCCCGTTTTTAACTCATACCGAAGTGTAAGGCTCGCGAATTAACGCCATACAAAAAGCTACGCTGTATTAAAGCCGTTCTTTGATCATCAACCACAAGACTATGCTTTCAACAAAAGCCTTGATCATTTGCATCTCAGCATGCCACACAGGCAATTCATGCCATGCGACTGATATCTATCGACATATAACCTCTGAGCTCGTACATCTCAGAGAAGGGCGTTAAGCAAGAGAATAAATTCTCCGCCGCCAAACAGATAAATATTTAATAGAAATCAATCAGCACAGAATAAAATCCAATGTCAGACACACAATCCATTTACAAGTCCGTTCTGGGTCTGAACGAAACCGGAGGCACCTTATACCTCGCATATACATTGATCTCCAAATACGTCTGGACGATCACCAACTGATTCCCTCCTCTTGGGTGTACAGCCCAATCAAGATCATCAGTAATTACCCAAACGATGTGAAGACCTCCGGTCTTCAACCACCGTCTTCATCGTCGTCATATCGTCGAATCAGTTATCCAGAAGGTGTATAAACCCGGCCTTTCCGAATAACTCGCGTATATAATAAACAAATGTTATAAAAACGCAACATACGCCTCATTTCAACTGTGAATATTCTTTTTTTTAAATATTCACATCTTTAGGGATTTATTCCCATTAATTTTATCAAAGATAAATTCTTTAAAATTTATTCTTTAATCTTTCTTTCTATAACATTTCAAACCATATTATGGTTTTCCAAACTAGTCGGGATTAGCGAACCACACCGAAGTAATTATTTATTTTATTTCTCAATCCCAACCTATTGATCCCATGGAGCAAAACTGTTACTACGCCATAACTAACACCACAGTGTTATTGGTAAATTTAATTACCATTTTCCGATCAAATCTAATTAAAGATTTAACTATCGCTAGGAGCAAAACTGGCGATACTCCACTTTCGATCATTTTCCAAATTTAATAATTTAAATTATCAATTCACATTTCAAATCTAATTAAAGATTCATTAAAATGCCACTTGGTTTTAATCTTTCCAAAAATCAATATTAATGATTATTTAACTTTGGAAACACAAACATGTCGCATCGACAATCTACATCGTACTATTGATTTCTGGCCATATATAACCTCTGAGCTCGTACGTCTCAGAGAAGGGCGTTAAGCAAGAGAATAAATTCACCGCCGCCAAATAGATATATATTAAGCAGAGATCAACCATACAGTTCGAAATACAACCACAGACATATAATCCGGTCTTTTACTGGGTTAAAGAACTAATGTCTTTTAAAACACAACTCATGACAAACCCAAATCCATTCCATTAATTATGGAATCTTCACGGAAAAACAAATCAATATATATAATTGATATCAATTTCCGTATCCGACCAATAATATAATTGGAATAACGGCAAAGCCTTTTAAATTCCATATGTATTTATAGTCTTCCTCCACAGAATCTCATTTCGATTATTACCAAATCGAATTCCATTCAATTCCAATTTAATATATTAAATTGGAAAACGTTACTTTGGAAAATCCGATTAAATCTTTATAAAAAAATCTATAAATTCCAAATCATATTTCATTGTAAATCGGGTTAAAGAACGAATGTCATTAAAAACACAATTCACAATAAACCCAATTCGCATTCCATTTATTATCGGGTCAAAGAACAAGTGTTGTTTAAAACACCGTTCACGATAAACCCAAAAATAATCGATTCCCCTATTTATTCCAATTAGATATTAATTAATTGGTATATTTCATTAAATCTAAATAAAAAGATTTAATCTTTTCTCAACTGGGTTTAAGAACAGTGTTAATGAAGACACCATTCACGATAAACCCAAATCCCATTTGCTATTAAATACAAGGCTCTGAATACAAAATATATCGGCTTATATTCAGTATCAAATTCTGAAATCAACAAATATCGTATTGGAATAACGATATATATATCTTCCAAATTCCTCCACAATATCCGTATAATAACGGAATCCAATATCGAAATATTCCGAAGATAATTTCGATTCAAATCCATTCCAATTCATATATCGGAAAATTCTGGTTATTTTTGAAACCATTTCAAATCCAATTTATTTATTTTAAAAATAATTGAATTATAATTCTAGTTCAAAACTAGTTCATTTCGATAAAAATATATTTTTATCTTTTCAAATCCGGATTTTTTCATCCCAATTCTTTCCAAATCACTTCTTATGATTTTACACAATTTATTGCTATTTTTAATAATTTTATCAAGGCCCGTACAATCGATTTCCATAAACGTCCGTCAAACTGCACTTGCAGTGACCTTTTCCAAATTTGATTTGGACATAATTCCAAATCCAACCGTTAGATTTCTAATTTCTCATATTCGTTAGAAAGCTCTTTTCGATACGAACCCAACGGTTTCAGTTTAAGGAGAATCCGCTGGTCGGATCTCCTGTAATGTCCGTTCGAAGTCAATGGTCGAAATTCACGAACTGCCGCGGTGCGGTGCATTCTATTCAGGCCATTATATATAATATATATATATATATTATATATATATTTCGTCGATTTCCTTTTAAATCGTATTTTATAAATCGTTTTAAATTCGTTTTCAAAACGATTTAAACTTCATATTCAATTTCAAATCAAAATTGAATATTCCATATCATCGATATATAAATAATGATTTTTTCAAAACATTATATTTTGAAATCAATTCCTTTTCGATATTCATTATAAAAATGAATAAAATCGATATAAATATCGTTCATGTCAAAATGGCGTCAATCTAATCAACACGGCTTTATATATTTAAATATATTCGTGTCCATCCCAAATCGGACATCAAAATCATATTTTGATCTTTTACTGAATATTATTTGAAAATATTCATTATTTTAAAATATTTATTCTTTTCTAAACTGGAATTAGACATAGTCAATCACCATATAATTTGATTTATATGGATTTCATACAACACACGTACACAACAACAATCACACACAGTCAACCATCATCCAAAGTGCATTCTACACTGCATAAGCATCAAATATAAATATTCAATGCTTATAACAGTCTGTCAACCAATCGTTTGACATGCAACTAATTATTGGGATTAGTGTATGTCATATATCATCCCAATACCCGTCTGGGGTTTTAATCAACAAATAATGAATTTTATTTGTGCAGTTGGGTGATGTGTAAAATTTATCGTCCCAATCAGTATCAGTCAAATGTGTGTACATAAACAAATCGTCCGATTTGTTTATAAATATTTATTTCATTTTATATACACGTTAAAAATAATATTTTTAACTATAAAATATTTATTTTCATTCCATATCACACAATCAACTTTCGCAACAAATCAATCAAACATACAATTCATCCATGGTCTGTGGACATTGGAGGTCGGGTGCTGCTAAGCACCGTATGCATACTAGTATATATTTTAACTAGAAAAAAAAATAAAATTGAGAAATTTTCACTTTTGGGTTCCACTCCTCCATTATCTATTTCTGAATGGTATGGATTTGCTTGAAATTCTAACTCAAACTTTTCCACGCCGTTCATGGTAAAAATCACATTTTTAATATGATATTTTATATATAAAAATCATATTCTTACATCGGTACTTCGTTATAAAATATATATTTTTATATCACTCTTCTTCTAATAAAGATTATATTTTTATAACTCTACTTAAATAAAAATCATGTAATTCTTCTCTTCTTAAATAAAAATTATATTTTTATCTTACCACTTGAATAAAAATTATATTTTTATCCTACTAATTGAATAAAAATTAAATTTTTACCATACTACCGGATCGATAAAAATCATAACTTTCCATAAACAAAGATAGTCTTTTTCTTTAAACACAGATCGTATTTTTATTTTCTTTTTTTCTCTTCGCTTTCATATGATTTAAAATCAAGTCTTTATACTGTTATAAATCATTTCCTTTATATATTAAAAATCATTCCTTTCTTTAACATTTCATACATATTAAGAAAAATCCAATTTTTAAATAAAGCTTGTGATTTAATTAAATAAGACTGAATTAAAAACAATATTATTTAAAAACAGAAAAGAGAAGGGAACTCACTTCGAGTTTTACTGGGGAGGGGGCCTTGCGCGGTTTTCTGCGATGGACGGGAGGTCGGAAGGGCTGTTGAGGGTTGGAGATCATCAGGGAGACGGAGGGGAGGTGGCGACGTCGGGCTCAGGTGGGGCGGCGACTTTTGGGTGGCACTGCTAGGGTTTGCAATTGGGGCGAGGAGAGAGAGAGGGAAAGGGGGTGGTGGCCATCGAAGTGGATTGGGTGTTTGGGGAAGGCGGCGGTGGAGGTGGGTGAGCCACGATGGGCAGCGGCGCTCCACGAGGGTGGGGGCAACGGGTTTTTTTTACTTTCTTTTCTAAAAATTGATTTCTGAAGGAAGAGGAGAGAGAAGAGGGAAAGGGGGGCAATTAATATATAATTTAATTTATTTAATTTAATTTATCTCTCCTTGAAAGTTGAACTTCCATTCAGCCTCCAAACGAAACCCAACGACTGTCGCCCCTATCTAATTACCCCCATTCTGAACACAATGAGATATGTATTGTAAGCCAGTTCAATCGTTTCGATCAGTTTCCCTCAAAATCAAAATATAAATCTATATATTGAATTTGAACGCGCATTCCAATTTACCGGGGCCACATACGGACTCTAAAAATTCCCAAAAAAAAATTTCTGGCTTCGTATTGACGACACGGTCCTAGCAAAACTAATTTCGTCAAATTACGAGACCGTTTGAAAAATGGCCATTTTCTAGTTGGTCGAAATTCACTGAAACTGTTAAAACACGTTTTCTTTTGCCAAAATAATTTTTTTAAATTTGTTCGAATTTCCGGGTTGTTACAGGAGGAAGGTAAAAAGGGCAGGTAATGAATGTGACTTATTGCAAGTATTAAGGTTACAAAGAAAATAAATTAGCTGACTAGACATGACATGTTAATCTAATAAACATTTAATTCTTATTTAAAATTCAAAAGAAAATTTCATAAGGAAAGAGAATAACAAAAAGTAATGAATGCATAATTTATTGTTTAATGCTAAATGCTAGAAATTATGTGACTTTAAACATTTCAAACACATAATATTACATGTCATGTGTTTAATGTTTTGCATAGATAAATGTTAAAAGTTTTATGTATTTTATTTTTCTTCTAATATAAACAACATGGTATAAAATATAAGGAAAATACATACATATATACGAAATAAGATACATTACAATATAATGTTCGGAAAGAAATTAATAAATTGGAGGAAAGAAACGAATGCATATTAATGAAGAAATAATGTGGAGAGAAAGGAGGTAGTGAATTTGGGGAAAGTAGAAAAAGAAGGGGAAAGAAGATAAACATGCGTGAAATTTGAATGTGCAGAGAAATTATGTGTATTATTTATTTGATTATTAATGTCAACATTAATTTTCGTTAGCTGCTAGTTAAAACGTGCTTTATTTATCATTTACACTCCATTTCATTACAGTCTCTCCTATCTAATTTAAACTTGGAATGTTAATTAATTTATTATCAATTATGGTAAAACTCTTATATTCAAGTTTTTAAACAAAACAATGATTTGACTACTTATCAATGGTTCAAAGTTAATTATCTAAAATATATATAAAATTTATTAATAATTTGGTTATTATAAATCATCTTATTATAATTTGTTGTTTACTAAAAATAAATTTGAAATTGTTCATTAATAACATCACAAAATATATTTTTAATTCAATAACTTAAATGCCCGAAATATACAGGATGTTACATTTTGAATTGGGGATGGGGTTTGGGCGCGGGTCTTCAAATTAGAGGAGGAGGAGAGAGAGGGGAGGAAGGGGGTGGCACTGCGGCCAGAGGGGAGGAGCGGCGATCAGCTGGAGGCGCGACGGCTCTGGGGAGGGTGGCGGTTGAACGAAGGGCTGGAGAAAAAAAGGGCAGCCTCTTTTATTATTTAATGAAAACTAGGGTTTAGGATTTATAATCTCTTCCTTAAAAAACAACTTTCCCATTCGAACTCCAAATCGAGCCCACCGACTATCGTCCCTAGCTAAGACCCCCCATTCCGAATGCAATGGGATATGTCTCGTAAGCCAATCTGACTGCTTCAATCGGTTTTCATTAAAATTAAAATATTAATTAATATAACGGTCAAACTTGAGTTCAACGTACATTTTAATTTACCGAGGCCACATACTGACTCCAAAAATTCCAGAAAAATAAATCTAACTATGTTTTGATCATACGGCCCTAAAAAAACTAATTTTGTCGAATTTGGAGACCGTTTCAAAAATGGCCATTTTCCAGTCGATTAAATTCAAAATGAAAGTACCAAACGCTTTTAAATTCACCACGCTCACATATCAATTCCAAAAATTATGAAAATTGGAATATAATAATAATTTAACATTCTGGATCCAACAAAAGTGGTTTCATCGAAAATGGAGGTCGTTTGCAAAATGGCTATTTTTAAGGGCTTTATATATATTAAAATACATTTAAATTCCATAGCGACTATTTTCAGTTTTAAACTAGACATAACGTTCGATTTATATCATGAAATCCCGATTTCTTACAATTGTCAGAAAGATATGATTAAACAGATTCCAACGTTTCTAGTTTTACTGAAATCCGATTTATTTTGAATTCTGTACATTCAATTGAAATTTAAAATCGAATTTTCAAACTA
Source organism: Allium sativum (assembly GCA_030737875.1). Classification (NCBI taxonomy): domain Eukaryota; kingdom Viridiplantae; phylum Streptophyta; class Magnoliopsida; order Asparagales; family Amaryllidaceae; genus Allium; species Allium sativum. The sequence goes on from CM060921.1 coordinate 784,035,072, forward strand.
CCACGTCTTTTCAGACTGTATTTATAATTAAAATAAATTTATACATTCTATCTTTGATTTAAATAAATTTTAAATCATTATTATTTAAAATAAATCATTTTAAATCTTCAAAATCTATTAAAATAGCTAAAATAAAAATTTTAAATTGGTTCTGAAATTCCGGGTTGTTACAAACCATCTGCCTCATCGTTTCAAAGCTTTCTTCCTACGTCTTTCCTAAAACAAAACCCACCACCTACGCGGCTTGTCTTCCCTAACACCCATTACAGTAACCTAACGCTTTTCTAAACCTCACCACGTTTCACCATCTGTCTATCTCACGTGTACACGAACCACCGAACGCCAGTTCACCGTTCTGAACTCAACCGCACCACTAAACTCCGTTGCTCCTCCTCCTTCCGATCACCATAACTCCCATGACAGAACCTGCCCGGATTTTCCCCATCTACGACAACGCTTCGCCCTAGACGCTGCTGACCAACTTCAAACACCATGGAGAACCTCGCACCCCTCTGACAGATCTCGACTTCAGCATCTATGTCTTGCTGATCGAATTTTCAGCATCACCAAAAAGAACAGCCGAACCCGCAAAACTTATCAGATCAAAGCCTTCCAATTCAGGATTTCCGTGGATTTGAAATTCTGTGATTCGGTGGAGATTTAAATTTGATAATAATTTCTGAAGTGATCGGTTTTACTTAGTTTTGTTTTTAAGGAAGGAAGCCACTGGTTTTATAATCCTTGAGGAAAAGAATGAAGTGATGGCTTCTATATATGTATATATAGCCTTCGAAAGCTTAGTGGTTAAGAGTGGAGCACATGTTTTCTCTGCATTGTTCATTTAATTTTGATAAGCCTTCACGTATAGCTCATAGTAGCCTACAGGGTCACCGCGCTTTGAAGGGATGGCAGTACGTATAACTTAGCAGAGAAGGAAGCCTTTAATTATATATATTATATATTTTAGTTTATACGATAGGCTTTCTGACATAAGCGAATGGTTGTATGAAATCCTAGGCATGTGTGTGATATATATAATACATACATATATATATATATATATATATGTATATGTATATGTATGTATGTATGTATGTATGTATGTATGTGTGTGTGTGTGTACATAACTAGCTAGGCATGTGGGTTATTTAATTTCTTCATTCATACATGTATTATATTAGTTACTGCTATATATAGTGTACCCTTAAGTTACATAATTCTATTGTCTTATTACTTTCTTGCGTTGCTACTGCTTACGACTTAGTCCTTATACAATGAAAGCGCAATGAGAGTCAAACTGGAACAAATTCTATGTACATACGACAGATAGGATCGACTGTATTTTGGATTAGGAAATAAGAAACATAAATGATTCCCTATATGCATTTAACAATAAAATCATATCCGTGTATCATTACACGGCATCATACTATGTACAGTTCTCTATATTTATATCTTGTGTGATGTCCATAAAACTTGTACAAAGTCTTAGTGGAGAAGGAATGCAATGTATATATATATATATTATATATATATTAATATTTTTTACTTCAGTGTACTGGTTACATGAAACTCCATTCATTTACAGACCTCTATCAACAAAATAAAAATATTGGTGTGATGAGCAATTTGCCATGATTCCAAAATTATAATAAAACAGACTGGTTAACTTATTCTATGAAATGTCAAAAGTGCTGGTTAAGGGTGCAAAATACGTTAAACTAAAAGTTGCTTATTTTCTAAAATAAAAATTATATAAAAATTCTAAAAATTAAATTATAACTACGTCTAAAATTATTTGTCCAAATTCGAAACCCTTATTTAATTATATTAAATAAATCGTTATAGCTTATAAATGATTCCATAGCATTTTTATGAAAATTTGATTTGGACATAACGTACAATCTATAAAGCAAAATCTTCATTTTTCTCTTCCATTAGAAATATATAGCTCAACAGATTCGAACATTTCTTGTTTCATAGAAATCCAACTTAAAACTGATTCCGTATATTCAATTGAAGTTCAAAACTCAATACTATGAACTACCGCGATGTTATGAGTTCGTTTTAAATTATATTATATGTTATACGTTCTAACGTCGTTTATTAAATAAATTTGTTATTAAAATTCGAATCTAAACTTAACCAAATCTCTTACACTATTCAATTCACACAATATTGCCAATTCTAATATATTATTCTATTAATTATATTGATTAAATATTCAATATTAATTATATTAATTAAATATTCAATATTATTTAATTCAAGTTATCGATATCGTCAAATCGATATTTAAATAATTAAGTAAATTAATTATTCATCCATTAAAAATACGGGATGTTACAGTCTTCATTGCTTTCTGTAAATTCTACATGTTTTGTTTTAGTTATTCATCTTTTCTTATAGTTATTCCATGTACAATATCCTATGTCTTTATTCTTTTCTAGTGATCATCATAAACACCTAGAAAAATAATATCACACTAAACTAGTCTATTTTTTTACAATAAAACAGAATACTATAAATGAGTATAAATTTGAACTATAAGGAAACATGCTCTACTGCAATCACTACTAGGTAAAAGATACGACTATATGTGGCTATCTACTAGGAGTAGGAGGCCTAGGACCATGTCCCTCTAACATAAAAAGGTCCTCACCACTGAATCTAGACAACCATAACACTCCTCCTTTCCATCTATCAATCTCTATAACTCATGTCGTTTAGCCCTAGTTCTCATTTCACCATAAAGCGAGCCAACATGTTGAACTTTCTTCTTTCTCAAGAAGTGCTGAAAAAAAGATTTTCCCTTAATTGTAACTGTGCCATGATTTCACTTATATGAATCACAGACTTGCTCTTTTAATCCATTTCCTATTTAGTACAATTATCTAAGTTGAAGGCTTTCTCCTCGAAAATTTTCTGTTTTCAAATAGCCATTTAAGATCATATATTTCTACACTGAAACCTTCCTTAACTCATCGGTGCAAAACATATAGCCTAACCATTCGCGTTCACGCATTCCCTTAACCACGTATATTGCTTAGCCATACGACTTGCTTACGAATTTTATTCTTATGAAAACAAATTTGTATATTTTTTCCCAAAAGTTATTTTAATGAAAATCTTAATATTATAAATCGGTAAATTTCTGAAAATCGTAAATTTTAATTCGAAACTTGAAAAACTCTTCTATAAATCTTTTTCCATGTCTTTACCATTTCGAGTTCTATTAGATGTTTAATTGTGGGACTAAGTATAAAATGGTTTCTTAATTTTGAATTCCCAAATCCTTTGTGCAAATCAATTTTTTTCTTCCAAATTCTTTTTTACACTAGTTCCCCCAAATTTATGTCTGAATGGGAACCTAAGCCAAAGCCAAATTTTCCCAATTGTCCGTCTTCCTTTTTATAATCTCTCGATCTAAAAGACTCTACTTCCTAGCCCACTAATCTAAAATACTAAAATTACAGATATTAACACATGGAATCCTCCTTTTTATTTCAAAACATATTGTACGCTTTTCGTTCCATCCATTCAAGGAGCCTATTATTCTCAAATTTCATAACCATTTCTTTAGTGTACAAAAACCGTTATCCTAACTTTTTCCATATTTCGCTCCTCTTATTTAATGGGTTCCTCTATGGATCTTGGTATATATAATATTTGTATTTTGAGACTACAAATACGCTCACTCGCTATCTATGTAAGGATCCTAAATCCAAGATCTAATACCATACGCAATAACGCAAGTTTTGGCAGGTCCAAATTTTTGTGGAAATGCTCAAGTCTACCAAAATCCGAGTTCGTTTGTCTGGTTCCCACAAAAACAATGATAAATATATCTAAGCTCACAATAAATATCCTACAGAACTAAACAAAACATAATAATAGGTTAATACTTGCCATGATAATAACACTGACTAGCAAGTGTCTCAAAGCTGAAAAATCTGTGTCACATGTCTAACCTGCAAGTTTGTTATGTGGAACGGGTCAGAATAAAAGTTATAATGAATGGAAAATTATACTTTCTATAAATAACATTACATATATCATTCTATCATTGCGCTACTTTTATTAAGTTATTTAGGTTTATTGCACATTACACAATCGATTTTACGCATAAATCATACTAGTCTACTCCTAACTAGATTAACCTAATAAATCATATATATAGCTATATTCCCCTTATCTCAAGGTACTCCTCATAGTACTCTTCTCGAGTGGTCTCCATCGTCGCACTACAGAAATGTACAAGATCACCATTGCCACAGTACGAAAGTGTACTAGACCATGCCACGAAGGCGCATTAAGCCTCCATCACCACACTACTAAAGCATACTAGGACATGCTACGAATTGTACTAAGCCTCCATCGCTAAGCTACAAAAGCGTACTATCTACTATTTGAGGTCCGCTGTAGAACTCGGTTGGGGTATTTCTGCATCTATCAAGGATAACTCCATTAGGCTTACAATACAGATATCGGTAGATTTAGTCTATCTCTTTTCTCGGTGGCCATGGCCCACTGGACCGCCCCGAACTAATGAAAGACCATTTAAAGAGATGAGTGGACATGCCTATAAAAAACAATCTAAACATCCAATTTGGCATTGTCCCTCATCTACTTGATCGTGAAAGATCATTGGCTGATTATTTAGCTCCAGTCTTCTGACTGTCCTCAACATAAATGAAGTTAAGACATATGTAACACCCCACATTCCTCAATGTCACCGATATGAGGATTTCATTAAGAAAGTATTGAGCATCGTAGGTATAATGACATAAAACATCACAGAGACTAAGATTTCACAAGACATAAAAATATAAATTGTTAGCGGGGGAAGAAACTTTCTTTTACAAAATACAAAACCATATTTGTTTCATTTAACCAAATAATTAAAAATTTGCATGTCTTAAAATCTCAGTTAAAAACAACATCAGATTAAAATATTATTATCCGCAAGTATAGCCAAAAAGATACAACCTAACCTTGGGAAGAGAACATGAAGTAATCCAACTTGCAGAAATCCATTATAACAAAGATAACCAAAAAAAAAATTCTGAACTATGTACTTTCTCGCTGAAATCTTGAGGGAAAGAAAAGAGAAAGGAAGAAAGGAAATGGGTTAAACATAAAGCTTGGTGAGCTGATGTTATTATCAGCTCGACTTGCTAAGTTAAATAAAACAGATAAACAATGGGTCTGGCATCATAAAAGGGTAGTTGTCTATACTTGTCTAAAGGAGAATAATGGCAGCTGATATGAACTGGTAATAAGGACTGGAAATTTTTATAAAAAGACATTGATTATAACAATAATAATAACCAAATCAGACAGATTGACTGTTATGCACCTCAATGGATTCAGACAAAAACAAGTAATTAGGAGAAGTTTTTCCTAGTCTACCCATCGATCGGCTTCCTACTACGTAAATATCGTGTGCCAACCCCGAGATTAGGGTGTATCAGTACTTAACCTAGCAACTTATAGGACACATACCTATTTAATGACGTTACAATGTCTTATCTTCCCCATTCAAACCCATGCACGCTCATGACTCCGTCGGAGTGCTCTACCCACCTTCCTCGTTTTGAACCTATTACTTTCCAAATCAGTAAAGCGTGCCCTGTCCCCTACCTAGTGCGATGCCCCTATTCCAATACCAATAGGGATACTAACTAATATGGGTTCCACACAAATCGACACAAGCCAAACAACCCAAGCTTGTTCCCTCAAGTAACTAGGAATTAAGAGTCCCCAAAACCTGATACAACAACAAGAAGAAGGACCTCTTATCTTATTAATAATCAAGTTTAACTTAGCAGGTTTAATTTCATTAATAAGCATGGTTGTAAATGACATTTCTCTTTAAATGTTACTCTGTGTACAACCTTTCCCCCAAAACAAGGACCTGCCCAGATGTGTATATAGATTACAGTAACTTGTTTTACTTAATTTACATCTGGTACTTTTATTTTTCATATCATGTTCTTAATTAATATTAGATTAAGTATAATTCACATGTTCTCCATTTGCACATTAATTTCCAATTAAATAACATTTATTCCAATTATAATGTTTTCATATACTGATTACTTAATGTCATATCAAGTATAACTTATTCTGATTAACATTCTTTCTTAATAAGATTACTTAATGTCATATTAAGTACAATTAACGTGTTTCCCATACATACATTAAATTAACATAACGTTGAATAAATGTATTTTCCCATTTTAATGACAAATAACATATTTTCTGATATAGATGCCAAATTGTCATGCTTATAAATCAGTGTCAATTAACATGTGATTCCAATATTAGTGCTATGTTTACCCAATTAAATTAAGATTATCATAAACATCAAACGAACATAAATGTTTAATTAGCATTTTTCCCAAACTAACATTAAATTATCATAAATGGCTTATTGACATATTTCCCCCAAATTAACATGAAACGAACATGAATATTTAATCATATGTTTTCCCTAATTAACATGAATGTTCATAAACGTTGAATTGATATGTTTTCCCCGATTAACATATTCTTCCTAATTAATGTCGATTGGTGACAAATTTCCATATTCCTCAAAATAACATATCCTCTTTATTGTCAATTAACATAAGTGATAAAATACCATTTTCCCCAAACACAACACCAGAATTGTCATTTTATAACGGTTACAAACGTTACAAATTAGTTTTCCAATGGTTATAACCATTTGTAGAAGGTACGTGGTAAATTTATAACGCATTTGCCAACGGCTATAACCGTTAAAAAAATATGCTTCCAACAGTTAAAACTGTTATGAAAATATTTTGTTCCAACGATTATAATCGTTATGATATTTATTATCTCCGACAGTTATAGCAGTTAGAAAATTACTCAGTTCCAATGGTTAAAACTGTTGGAACTATATAAATTCCTAACGCTTATAACCGTTGGAAGCACAAAATTTCTCACTAGTTATAACCATTGGGAAATGCATTATAGTATTGTAGCGTATTATTTTTCATTCAACATATTGCAATATTGTCAAATATTATAATTCATTTAGCTAATTATTCACATTTACAACAATAACAAACATGAAAAAGAAATGCAAACTAACATTTAAATAAATTGAAAAGAGAACATCAAACACACCAAATATTTTGTATCAAATTATATAAAGTTCATCATTGCGACAATGTCAACTTTTACTACAATAAAATATCTAGAATCTTACAGAAATTGAATGTGGCATTAAGACAAACTTCAAAACTATCATCAACTAAATTTGACAATGTATAATGACCACATGGAGCTAAAAGCGCGGCAATTACCACTTTTTGTCATTTCCAAAGACTTCGATAATAACATCCCTTTTGAAATCTTCCAAACAAGGTGTGACGAAAAGGAATTTCGCTCGATCCGAATCGATCGCTAAACCGACCAAGACCGTTCGAAACCCCTGGTTGTTTTGAGAACACGACAAAACAGAACGCAAACAGAAGAACATTTCATTGTATATTACAACAATTACATCAGATTACAAGAATATACAGAGTATGAATCAATATTACACATCATAAAATATCAGAGATTACAATACATTACATAGCAGTGGAAAATAATACAAAACACAACTGAAGGAGATATACGGATACAGAGCTTTCTGGATATCATTCCAGCTGTAAATCAGGTTCATGTGAATAAAAATCTGCAAAACCAAAACTACTAGCTTCCCGTGTCAAAATAAGGGCACCCAGAGTTTAGGTTAAAACAATAAACTCCAGGTCAGTCATGGGACTGGTGTGAGAACTAAAATAGTTATTCATCTTTATTTTAAAGTTAGTAAATCAAGGGACCACGCCGTATGACACGGAACGAGTTTCCTCCCAAGAATACCAGTGCATAAAACAAACAGCGCAATGCTAAATAAAGAAAAATGAAGCTATTATAAGACCCAGGTCCCATTACACAATGCAACACAAGCTAGAGGATAGGGTTTTACCATATAATGGCCAAAGAATGCTCGATACGCTAAATTTCATCTTTTATTATTACTATAAGTGTATAGTGTCAAAACAATTTCAATCATAAATATCAATCATAGACGGCATGGGTACCATATATCAAGTAGCCATACTAGGCTCTACAATCAAAACTGCACAGTCACGTATTGGAAGTTAGGTTCCCATCTGTGAACCGAGGCAAAAGATAGTCCTCTACCGATTCGAAACGCTCTAGCCCGTGTCTCAGGACCCAGACTCGGGTGGGCCCTTGGATCGTCAGGGCCGATCCACCGATGTGGATTAAAATGCCTGAACACTGCGTTTCCCCACCATTTGGGGTGTCAGAGAGTCCAATGACTCCATCGGTCCCGGATCGACCGATATATCCGAGGCGCCTCGCAACAGCAACAACCACATAAGTCAAACTCATCAGGGCATGTAAAACCACTAATGCCACTTCTAGCTAGAAGGAAACTCATGCCCTCCCTGATGTCCTCTCCCGTTTCTGGTTCACAACCAGGGTGTGAGGTTCGCGAATCAATGTTACACAAAGCTATGCCACACAGGCCGTGCTTTGATCATCAACCACAAGACTCCGCTTTTCAACAGGAGCCTTGTTCATATTGCCACTTAGGCATGCCACACAGGCAATTTACTCCATGCATTTGATATCCATCAATATATAACCTCTGGGCTCGTACGTCTTAGAGAAGGACGTTAAGCAAGAGAATAAATTCTCTGTCGCCAAACAGATATATATTTAATAGAAATCAATCACATAGAATAAAATCCAATGTCAGACACACAGTCCATTTACAAGTTCGTTCTGGGTCTGAACGAAACCGGAGGCACCTAGTACCTCGCATATCCATCGATCTCCAAGTACGTCTGGACGATCACTAACTGATTCCCTCCTCTTGGGTGTACGGCCAAATCAAGATCATCAGTAATCACCCAAACGACATGAAGACCTCCGGTCTTCAACCACCGTCTTCATCTTCGACACCACGTCGAATCAGTTATTCAGAATGGGATAAACCCGGTCTTCCTGAATAACTCGCGTATATAATAAACAAGTGTTACACAAACACAACATACGCCTCATTCCAATTCAGAATATTCTTTTATTTAAATATTCTTATACTTTGGGAAAGGTTCCCATTAATTTTATAAAAGATAAATTCTCTAAATTTATTCTTTAATCTTCTTTGAATATCAATTCAAACTAGTCGGGATTAGCGAACCACACCGAAGTAATTATTTATTTTAATTTCCCAATCCCAACCTATTCATCCCATGAAGTAAAACAGGTAATACTTCATATCTAACACCACGATGTTATCAGTAAATTCAATTATCATTTCCCGTTCAAATTTAATTAAAGATTTAACTATCGCCTGGAGCAAAACTGGTGATACTCCATTCTCGATCATTTCAAACTAATTAAAGGTTCATTGAAACTCCACTTGGTTTTAATCTTCCTGTCTTTAACTGGTTTAAAGAATCAATGTCATTTAAAACACGGTTCACGACAAACCCAAAATAACATTCCATTCTATCAGCCTTTAACCGTAAAATAGCAAGTGAGCAATTCCCTAAGTATTAACCCCAAAGGCCGAAACCAACATCAGATCAATACCCAAGAAACCATTCAACTTAACTAATCTCCAGTTAGTTTCTGATTTTCTTAACTCCGTTGGGTCTAAGAATAGTATTATTGAAGATACCATTCACGACAACCCAAAATCACATTCCATTAATTATCGGGTTAAAAAACAAGTGTTATTTGAAACACCGTTCACGATAAACCCAAAAATCAATTCAAATTCAATTCCAATTAAATACCATTTAATTGGTACACTTCATTAAATCTAAATAAAAAGATTTAATCTTTTTCTCAACTGGGCTTAAGAACATGTTAATGAAGACACCGTGCACGACAAACCCAAATTCCATTTGATATTAAATACAAGGCTCTGAATAGAAAATATATCGTCTTATATTCAATATCAAATTCTACGACTAACAAATATCGTATTGGAAATAATGATATAAATATATCTTTCAAATTTCCATAACAATATCAGTATAATCACGAAACCCAGCATCAAAATATTCCAAAGATAATTTCGATTCAAATCCATTTCCACTTTACATATTGGAAATTCGGGTTATTTTCAAAAGCATTTCAAATCCACTTTATTTACTTTAGAAATAAATAGAATTACAATTCTAGTTCAAAACTAGTTGATTTCGATAAAAATCTATTTTTATCTTTTCAAATATGGAATTTTTCGTCCCAATTCTTCACAAATCATTTCTTATGATTTTACACAAATTATTACTATTTTTAATAATTTTATCAAGGCCCGTACAGTCGATTTCCATCAACGGCCATCGAACTGCACTTACAACGACCTTTTCCGAATTTGATTTGGACATAATTCCAAATCCAACCATTAGATTTCAAATCTCTAATATTCGTTAGAAAGCTCTTTTCGATACGAACCCAACAGTTCCGGTTTTAGGAGAATCCGATGGTCGGATCTCCCGTAATATCCGTTCGAAGTCAATGGTAGAAATTCGCGAACTGCCGCGGCGCGGCGCTTTCTATTCAGGCCATTCTATATATATATATATATTATATATTTCGTCGATTTCCTTTCAAAATGTATTTTATAAATCGTTTGAATTCGTTTTCAAAACGATTTCGACTTACTTTTCAAATTCAAATCAAGATTGAAATTTTCATTTCAAATCGATTTCAACTCAATTTCAATTTAATTCGAATTTCAATTCATTTCAATTTAATTCGAATTTCAATTCATTTCAATTTAATTTGAATTTCAATTCATTTCAATTTAATTCGAATTTCTATTCATTTCAATTTAATTCGAATTTTGAAATCACTTTCAATATTCATTCAAAAATGAATAAAATCGATATAAATATCGTTCACGTCAAAATGGCGTCAATCTAATCAACACGGCTTTTATTCAACACGTGAATGTTTATTCTATTCAACGCATGAATATTTTTCAATTCTACACATGAATTTATTCTATTCAACACATGAATATTTATTTTTTATATTGGAATAAGGCCAAATCAATTACCATATAATGTTAATTATATGGATTTTCTACAACACATGTATATAACAGCAACGATATATCACCAACCATCATCCAGAGTGCACCACACAACTGCATAAGCATTAAATATAAATAATTAACGCTTACACAGTTTTTCAATCCATCGATTGACATACAGCTAAACAATCGGGATTAGTGTACGTCAAATATCATCCGAATACCCGTGTGGGGTCTCAAATCAACAAACACATATTTTATTTGTGCAGTTGGGCGATGTGTAAAATTTATCGTCCCAATCAATATCAGTCAAATCAGTGTATATAAACAAATCGTCCAATTTGTTTATTACTATTTATTTTATATACACGTTAAAAATTATATTTTTAACCATAAAATATTTTCCACTATAAAATATTTTATTTCATTCCATATCACACAATCAAATTTCACAACATAACAATTAAACAAACAAGTCATCCAAGGTTTGTGGACAACGGGTGTCAGGTGCTGCTAAGCACCGTCTGCATCCTAGTATAAATTTTAAACTAGAAATAGAAATAATAGTGAGGATTTCTCACCCAAAAAGCTAAACCAAACGCCACGACTCTTCATATGTAGCAAATCTTCGTCCTGTATCCAACGCTGTCTGTTTCACGAAGTTTATATTAAAGAGCACATTTTTATATCGCTACAGCATGTATACAAATCATATTTTTATCGTTACTTCATATATGTAAAAATCGAATTTTTATCGCTACTTCATATATGTAAAAATCGAATTTTTATCGCTACTTCATACATGTAAAAATCGAATTTTTATCGCTACTTCATACATGTAAAAATCGAATTTTTATCGCTACTTCATACATGTAAAAATCCTATTTTTACTCGCTATATATATAAATAAATGTTCCATTTTTATTTTGCTCATATACAAATAAAAATCACATTTTTATCTTCTGTATTAATATATAAAAATCGAATCTTTGTTTAAAAATAAAAATCAAATTCTTTTCGTTATGAAAACATATCTTTGTAATAACTAAAATGATGACTTTAGTATATAAAAATATGAACTTCAAGTAAATAATAAAAATATGAAATTTATGTTTAATAAAGGTCATGCCCTAATAATAATAAAAATCCCGTCTTTATAAAGAAATAACACCCCTTTACATGAAGAAAAATATAATCTTTACATAAAGAAAAATATAATCTTTTCCTATAGCTATAATCTATATAATAAAACTGATTTTATTTGATTACACTAATTTATTTGAGCTAAATACATAAAAAAAAAACTCACCTTTCATGTAAAAAAACTCAGCTTTTGGTTCGAGGAGGGGGTAAGCGGCGCTGGGCATCGCTGGTGCGGAGAGGAGGCGTCGGGTCATTGGATGGTCGTGGGTACGAAGGTGGGTGTGGTCACTAGGGTTTTTGTCGGTCTCAGGGGAGCATGGCTCGCAGTTTTAAAGAGGAGAGGGTGGAGAGAGAGCAGGTTGTGCGCAAGTGGAGGAGGGGGTGGGCGCGCCTGCTCCGGCGGCGGCGGTGACCCCCCACCAGGCGGTGCGACGGCAGGACTAGGGCACGACGCCCTTGTCCCTTTTCTTTTTTTTCTTTTTTATTCAAATAGATCGGGGAGAGAGAGTACTGAGGAGTGGGAAGAGATTTTATATAATTATTTATATTATTTATTTTAATCCACTAAAAGTAACTTTTTCTTTCGAACTCAGAATCGACCCCACCGCCTGTCCATAGCTAATTACCCCCATTCTAAACACAATGGGATATGTATTGTAAGATGATTTGATCGTTTCGATCAGTTTTCATCAAAATCAAAATATTACTCTATATATTAAATTTGAACGCACATTTCAATTTACCGGGGTCACATATAAACCTTAAAAATTCCCAAAAAATATTTTTTAGCTTCGTATTGACGATACGATCCTAGGAAAAGTAATTTCGTCAAATTCCGAGACCGTTTGAAAAATGGCCATTTTTCAGTCAATTAAAATCAACTGAAACTGGTCAAACGCGTTTTCCTTTGCCACGCTCACATATTAATTCGAAAAATTATGAATTCTGGAATCTGGCAATAACTTAACATCACGGATCCAACAAAAGTGGTTTCATCGAAATCCGAGGTGGTTTGCAAAATTTCCATTTTTAAGGGCCAGAATTCCATAACGACTATTTTGAATTTTCAACTGGACGTAACTTTTTATCCCCGCTATGAAGTTTTGATTTTTCGGATTCGTTGGAAAGATATTCTCAATTAGATTCTAATATTTCTGGTTTCGCCAAAATCCGGTTTATTTTGCACCCGGTACATTCATTTGAAGTTTGAAATCGAATTATCGAACTACCGCGCCATTTTCAATTCCTTCTTTATATATAAATAAATATTTATATTCTAACGACGATTCGAATAAATATATACGTTCTAATTCTATTCGAAATAAATTTCTCGTCGTTATTATTTAAAATAATTCATTTTAAATAATCAAAATTCACTAAAATTGCCAAAATAAAAATTTTAGATTGGCTCGGATTTCCGGGTTATTACAATCTTCCCCACTTAAAACTTTTCGTCCTTGAAAAGGAACGAAGCCGAAAGTTGTTTAACTAATCAACTCAACTTCCATTATTTTCTTTATGGCTTAAGTTCTTCAACTTTTCAGTTTCTAAGAACTTTTCAAATTCTTCAAAAATTTGGCTAACACCCTAAATTTTCGAAAAATTTCGCCATAACCTCCCCTGCACCGGGGACTTCGGGATATTTCAAATAGCCTCCCATGGCCCTCATCAATCCAAAAAGAAAAAGAAACAGCCAAGCGGCTAGCCAATCGGCTCATAAAATCATCCAAACCCAAAGAAATACAATAAACATGTACCTATTTGTCGGGCAAACAATTTTATTCCTCTCCTCTAGCCTCCTTGCTATAACCTGTTCAATGTAAGTACATGTATATGCATGCAATTTCAAACAATTTTCAATTCAGTCCAACATTTGATATAATTTGGCTAAAGGTTCAACATTTAATTAATTCAAACAATAATCAAACAACACAACCATCAATCAATTAGTGGATTATCGTTTCAAATTCATAATTTGATATATATATATATATATATATATATATATATATATATATATATATATATATACAGAAAATCATGTTTTTGATGTCAAATCACAACAATAGACCCTATCTAGTTTTGGTTCTCACACCATTCTAATGGAAATATATAGATATCACACCTTCGAAAATAGAATACCAATTCTGATGATGTTCGAACTATAGCGATCATCAGAACCATCTCCGGGCGACTAGAGTGTGATTCTATATCTATCCAGTATATTAAAACTTCGAATACAAGCGGATCAGACGTATATGCAAAATCTTTATATACTGGATTGTCCAAATTCAATATAAAATAAATAATCAAATACGAATAGTTGATTTAAATTTTTAAAACAAAATTGTTCTCATTTTAAAATTTTACTCTTCACACTCGTTCTAGGATACTCCTGATCCCATCTCTAACGAGTCATTCTCATTGAATATTACTAATCCAATCTCTGATGAATTCTTTCGTATGGTTCTAATGTGCCTTGTTCTCTATGCTTTGTAAACCAAAGCTCTGATACCACTGTGACGAAGAGGAATTTCACTCGATCCGAATCGATCGCTAAACTGACCAAGACCGTTCGAAACCCCTGATTGTTTTGAGAACACGACAAATCAGAATGCAAACAGAAGAACATTTCATTGTATATTACAACAATTACATCAGATTACAAGAATATACAGAGTATGAATCAATATTACACATCATAAAATATCAGAGATTACAATACATTACATAGCAGCGGAAAATAATACAAAACACAACTGAAGGAGATATACGGATACAGAGCTTTCTGGATATCATTCCAGCTGTAAATCAGGTTCATGTGAATAAAAATCTACAAAACCAAAACTACTAGCTACTCGTGTCAAAATAAGGGCACCCAGAGTTTAGGTTAAAACAATAAACTCCAGGTCAGTCAGGGGACTGGTGTGAGAACTAAAATAGTTATTCATCTTTATTTTAAAGTTAGGTAAATCAAGGGACCACGCCATATGACACGGAACGAGTTTCCTCCCAAGAATACCAGTGCATAAAACAAACAGCGCAATGCTAAATAAAGAAAAATGAAGCTATTATAAGACCCAGGTCCCATTACACAATGCAACGCAAGCCGGAGAATAGGGTTTTACCATTTAATAGCCAAAGAATGCTCGATACGCTAAATTTCATCTTTTATTATTACTATAAGTGTATAGTGTCAAAACAATTTCAATCATAAATATCAATTATAGACGGCATGGGTACCATATATCATGTCGCCATACTAGGCTCTACAATCAAAACCGCACAGTCACGTATTGGAAGTTGGGTTTCCATCTGTGAACCGAGGCAAAAGATAGTCCTCTACCGATTAGAGACGCTCTAGCCCGTGTCTCAGGACCCAGACTCAGGTGGGCCCTTGGATCGTCAGGGCCGGTCCACCGTTGTGGATTAAAATGCCTGAACACTGCGTATCCCTACCCTTTGGGGTGTCAATGATTCCAATGACTCCATCGGTCCCGGATCGACCGATATATCCGAGGCGCCTCGCAACAGCAACAACCACATAAGTCAAACTCATCAAGGCGTGTAAAACCACTGACGCCACTTCTAGCTAGAAGGAAACGCATGCCCTCCCTGATGTCCTCTCCCGTTAATGGTTCACAACCGGGGTGTGAGGCTCGCGAATCAACGTTACACAAAAGCTATGCCACACAGGCCGTGCTTTGATCATCAACCACAAGACTCCGCTTTTCAACAGGAGCCTTGATCATATTGCCACTTAGGCATGCCACACAGGCAATTCACTCCATGCGTTTGATATCCATCAATATATAACCTCTGGGCTTGTATGTCTCAGAGAAGGGCGTTAAGCAAGAGAACATATTCTCTGCCGCCGAACAGATATATATTTAATAGAAATCAATCACACAGAATAAAATCCAATGTCAGACACGCAGTCCATTTACAAGTTCGTTCTGGGTCTGAACGAAACCGGAGGCACCTAGTACCTCGCATATCCATCGATCTCCAAGTACATCTGGACGATCACTAACTGATTCCCTCCTCTTGGGTGTACGGCGCAATCAAGACCATCAGTAATCACCGAAACGACGTGAAGACCTCCAGTCTTCTACCACCATCTTCATCTTCGACACCACGTCGAATCAGTTATTCAGAATGGGATAATCCGGTCTTCTTGAATAACTCGCGTATATAATAAACAAGTGTTACACAAACACAACATATGCCTCATTCTAATTCAGAATATTCTTTTATTTAAATATTCTTATACTTTGGGAAAGGTTCCCATTAATTTTATCAAAGATAAATTCTCTAAATTTATTCTTTAATCTTCTTTGAATATCAATTTAAACTAGTCGGGATTAGCGAACCACACCGAAGTAATTATTTATTTTAATTTCCCAATCCCAAACTATTCATCCCATGAAGTAAAACGGGTAATACTTCATATCTAACACCACGGTGTTATCGGTAAATTCAATTACCATTTCCCGTTCAAATCTAATTAAAGATTTAACTATCGCCCGGGGCAAAACTGGTGATACTCCTTTCTCGATCATTTCAAACTAATTAAAGGTTCATTGAAACTCCACTTGGTTTTAATCTTCCTGTCTTTAACTGGGTTAAAGAATCAATGTCATTTAAAATATGGTTCACGATAAACCCAAAATAACATTCCATTCTATCAGCCTTTAACCGTAAAATAGCAAGTGAGCAATTCCCTAAGTATTAACCCCAAAGGCCGAAACCAACATCATATCAGTACCCAAGAAACCATTCAACTTAACTAATCTCCAGTTAGTTTCTGATTTTATTAACTCCGTTGGGTCTAAGAATAGTATTATTGAAGATACCGTTCACGACAACCTAAAACCACATTCCATTAATTATCGGGTTAAAGAACAAGTGTTATTTAAAACACCGTTCACGATAAACCCAAAAATCAATTCAAATACAATTCCAATTAAATACCATTTAATTGGTACACTTCACTAAATCTAAATAAAAAGATTTAATCTTATTCTCAACTGGGCTTAAGAACAGTGTTAATGAAGACACCGTGCACGACAAACCCAAATTCCATTTGATATCAAATTCAAGGCTCTGAGTAGAAAATATATCGGCTTATATTCATTATCAAATTCTACGACCAACAAATATCATATTGGAAATAACGATATAAATATATCTTTTAAATTTCCATAACAATATCTGTATAATCACGAAACCCAACATCGAAATATTCCAAAGACAATTTCGATTCAAATCCATTTCCACTTTATATATTGGAAATTCTGGTTATTTTCGAAACCATTTCAAATCCACTTTATTTACTTTAGAAATAAATAGAATTATAATTCTAGTTCAAACTAGTTCATTTCGATAAAAATCTATTTTAATTCTTTTCAAATATGGATTTTTTTTCATCCTAATTCTTCACAAATCATTTCTTATGATTTTACACAAATTAATTCTATTTTTAATAATTTTATCAAGGTCCGTACAATTAATTTCCATCAACGGCCATCGAACTGCACTTACATCGACCTTTTCCGAATTTGATTTGGACATAATTCCAAATCCAACCGTTAGATTTTAAATCTCTAATATTCGTTAGAAAGCTCTTTTCGATACGAACCCAACAGTTCCGGTTTTAGGAGAATCCGACGGTCGGATCTCCCGTAATATCCATTCGAAGTCAATGGTCGAAATTCGCGAACTACCGCGGCGCGGCGCGTTCTATTCAGGCCATTCTATATATATAATATATATTATATATATTTCATCGATTTCCTTTCAAAACGTATTTTATAAATCATTTAAATTCGTTTTCAAAACGATTTAAACTTCCTTTTCAAATTCAAATCAAGATTGAATTTTTCATTTCGAATCAATTACAACTCAATTTCAATTTAATTCGAATTTCAATTCATTTCAATTTAATTCGAATTTCAATTCATTTCAATTTAATTCGAATTCCAATTCATTTCAGTTTAATTCGAATTTTGAAATCACTTTCAATATTCATTGAAAAATGAATAAAATCGATATAAATATCGTTCACGTCAAAATGGCGTCAATCTAATCAACACGGCTTTTATTCAACACATGAATGTTTATTCTATTCAACACATAAATATTTTTCAATTCAACACATGAATTTATTCTATTCAACACATGAATATTTATTTTCTATATTGGAATGAGGCCAAATCAATTACCATATAATGTTAATTATATGGATTTTCTACAACACATGTATATAACAGCAACGATAAATCACCAACCATCATCCAGAGTGCACCACACAACTGCATAAGCATTAAATATAAATAATTAACGCTTACACAGTCTGTCAATCCATCGATTGACATACAACTAAACAATTGGGATTAGTGTACGTCAAATATCATCCGAATACCCGTGTGGGGTTTCAAATCAACAAACACATATTTTATTTGTGCAGTTGGGCGATGTGTAAAATTTATCGTCCCAATCAATATCAGTCAAATCAGTGTATATAAACAAATTGTCCGATTTGTTTATTACTATTTATTTTATATACACGTTAAAAATTATATTTTTAACAATAAAATATTTTCCACTATAAAATATTTTATTTCATTCCACATCACACAATCAAATTTCACAACACAGCAATCAAACAAACAAGTCATCCATGGTCTGTGGACGACGGGTGTCGGGTGCTGCTAAGCACCGTCTGCATCCTAGTATATATTTTAAACTAGAAATAGAAATAAAAGTGAGGAGTTCTCACCCAAAAAGCTAAACCAAACGCCACGACTCTTCATATGTAGAAAATCTTCGTCCTGTTTCAAACGCAGTCTGTTTCACGAAGTTTATATTAAAAATCATATTTTTATATCGCTACAACATATATAAAAATCGTATTTTTATCGTTACTTCATATATGTAAAAATCGAATTTTTATCGCTACTTCATATATGTAAAAATCGAATTTTTATCGCTACTTCATACATGTAAAAATCAAATTTTTATCGCTACTTCATACATGTAAATATCAAATTTTTATCGCTACTTCATACATGTAAAAATCCTATTTTTACTCGCTATATATATAAATAAGAATCCCATTTTTATTTTTCTCATATACAAATAAAAATCACATTTTTATTTTCTGTATTAATATATAAAAGTCGAATCTTTATGTAAAAATAAAAATCAAATCCTTTTCGTTATGAAAACCATATCTTTGTAATAACTAAAATGATGACTTTAGTATATAAAAATATGAACTTCATGTAAATAATAAAAATATGAACTTTGTGTTTAATAAAGGTCATGCCCTAATAATAATAAAAATCCCGCCTTTATAAAGAAAAATCACCTCTTTACATGAAGAAAAATATAATCTTTACATAAAGAAAAATATAATCTTTTCCTATAGCTATAATCTATATAATAAAACTGATTTTATTTGATTACACTAATTTATTTGAGCTAAATACATAAAAAAAACTCACCTTTAATGTAAAAAAACTCGGCTTTTGGTTCGAGGAGGGGGTAGGCGGCGCGGGGGAACGCTGGTGCGGAGAGGAGGCGTCGGATCGTTGGTTTGTCGTGGGTGCGGAGGTGGGTGTGGTCGCTAGGGTTTCAGTCGATCTCAGGGCAGCATGGCTCGCAGTTTTAAAGAGGAGAGGGTGGGGAGAGAGAGGAGGCTGTGCGCCGGTGGAGGATGGGGTGGGCGTGCCTGCTCCGGCGGCGACGGTGGCCCCCCACCAGGCGGTACGACGGCAGGACTAGGGCATGACGCCCTTGTCCCTTTTCTTTTTTTATTCAAATAGATCGGGGAGAGAGAGTACTGAGGGGAGGGAAGAGATTTTATATAATTATTTATATTGTTTGTTTTAATCCACTAAAAGTAACTTTTTCTTTCAAACTCAGAATCGACCCCACCGCCTGTCGTCCATTGCTAGTTACCCCCATTGCGAACACAATGGGATATGTATCGTAAGCTAATTCGGCCGTTTCGATCAGTTTTCGTCAAAATCAAAATATAACTCTATATGTTGAATTTGAACACACATTTCAATTTACCGGGGTCACATATGAACCTTAAAAATTTCCGAAAAATATTTTCTAGCATCGTATTGACGATATGATCCTAACAAAACTAATTTCGTCAAATTCCGAGATCATTTGAAAAATGGTCATTTTCCAGTCGATTAAAATCAACTGAAACTGGTCAAACGCGTTTTCCTTTGCCACGCTCACATATTGATTCGAAAAATTATGAGTTTTGGAATATGGAAATAACTTGACATCACGGATCCAACAAAAGTTGTTTCATCGAAATCTGAGGTCGTCTGCAAAATTTCCATTTTTAAGGGCCAGAATTCCATAGCGACTATTCTGAATTTTCAACTGGACGTAACTTTTTATCCCCGCTATGAAGTTTTGATTTTTCGGATTCGTTGGAAAGATATTCTCAATTAGATTCTATTATTTCTGGTTTCGCCAAAATCCGGTTTATTTTGCACCCGGTACATTCATTTGAAGTTTGAAATCGAATTATCGAACTACCGCGCCATTTTCAATTCCTTTTATATATATAAATAAATATTTATATTCTAACAATGATTCGAATAAATATATACGTTCTAATTCTATTCAAAATAAATTTCTCCTCGTTATTATTTAAAATAATTCATTTTAAATAATCAAAATTCACTAAAATTGCCAAAATAAAAATTTTAAATTGGCTCGGATTTCCAGGTTATTACAAAAGGGACTCCTTCATTACCATTAGCATTAGCTTTTGATAATTTACCTCTCTTTTATAACTTCTACTAAAGCTTGATACTTAATAATAACATTTACTTTGAAAACCAAGATGGCAAAAAAACATATGAAAAAAAGCCATTCATTACACTCAGTTTGTATGAACT
The DNA here is from genome assembly GCA_030737875.1 of Allium sativum. Lineage (NCBI taxonomy): Eukaryota > Viridiplantae > Streptophyta > Magnoliopsida > Asparagales > Amaryllidaceae > Allium > Allium sativum. Next base: position 784,056,246 of record CM060921.1, read on the forward strand.
CATCAGGCGCAATTTGTACGGACTGAATAGGCTCACTTTATACGAACTCATCAGACTAAATTTACCCCTAACTGAGGCCCAAGCTCAGTGTGGTCAAACTGAACTTGCAGTTTGCACAAACTGAACCAGACCTGTAGTTTACACAAACTGGGCCAGTCAAGAAACTGAGTTGGGCACAACTGGTGCAACATAGCTAGACTCAGTTTGTATAAATATTCTTCGAAATTTAAATGTACTTGAAATTTTAGAGCCCTGTATATCAAAACTAATATATTTGAGGTTTAGTGCATATATAAGTAGTATACACAGACTGAAGAAGTGGTGATCTACTCATGCTTAATAGCACTACACAGACTGAAAAAATGAAGTAAGGAGAAACACATTTATATAGTTCTTAGCTTCATCTCATTTTCACATATGCAACCAATATTTTTTCTATTTCTTGGAAAGGAATTAACATGTTATTGAATTCAAACCGTTGATAATTATTTCTTATTGTATGTGTTGCACTTTATGCATTACAACATTTCCATATCAAATATAAGAGTTGATTGCAACATTTCCAAGTTAAGTGCTCTTTTATATCAACCGCTAGTTATTTCCTATTAATATGCATTGCAACATTTCCATATTAGATGTAATATCTACATTAATATAAAGATCCAAGACAATATATTATTTTATCCTGAAAAAGGCATGTAAGAACAGAATTGAAATAATAGTTAGTGACTAATTTCTTTATCAAGTCATTTCTCATCTTGTCGAAATAGAAAATTTCAACATTCACTAAATAAAAAAATTAATTTGTTGGTTAGAATTCAAGTAACACCTATTTATTACACCAAAAGAAAATATTAATTTAGTTAAAGCATAATATGAGTTTAAAATGAACAGAAAGAGCGAAATCCTTAATACGGGCTCAATGCATGGGGAAACTATGGAAACTTATTGTAGAATAATTTAGGGTTAAATATACCATCATTTCCCTTACAAATTGAAAATTATTGTACTATGAGGAATCATTATGATGCTAAACATGGTCATAGCATATCCAAAAGCAAAAAATAATAATCTTAAATACGCAATTTCTTTATTTGTTTCTTATGTAAAAACACACATATTATATTTTGTTAATGGGTCACAAAAAATATGATATAAAGATACGTGTACTTCATACATTAACATAATTATTTCAAATTGTAATTTAGCATGTTAAAAAGTCACATTGTTTATTAAGGAAAAAAGCTTGTTGATGGGGATTAGAAAAAGAATAAATTTGGTTCCCATTTCACCGAACAAGCAAATAAATGAGTTAAATATTCAAGTGTCTTAGCATACCATTATCAAATATTTAAAAGTACCTATGTACTCAGAGATTTTTTTAGATTAAAGCAAAATCCAAAAATCAACCAAACTATATCAAGTTCTACAATATATATTCCAGTTGAATGAATTTTTCAACACTTCTTGGGACTTAATAATAGAAAATGTATGATTTCATATTCGGAAATGCAATTGGATCAAAGATAAATGGTAAAAAGGCCATAAACACCAAGGTCTACAATGTGATTAGCAGGTGGGTCATTTCATCGAAGATTGTATGTGTATAGAAATACAGTTGAGAGGTTAAAATCATACAAAGCAATATATCAAGATATACAAACTCAGACATACAGATATTGAGTGATATGAAATTTTAAACCAAACAAAACCATGTTAACTTATAAAAATCGAGTACCACCAAAAATGTCTAGAATTCACATTCTTAGTCAAAAACAGAAGCATAAAAATCAATAGTAGCATAACAAAATATTTATTGTTTGCATGAAGAATTAAATGAAATTGTGTAATAGAAGATGGATATTATAAAAGGAGAAGGGTACCTCTGATTTTGCATTCACTAGTCCACATTTTATATAAATTCTATAATAAAGGAAGAAGACAAATGAATTTGAGGATAATAAATTACTAAAGAGATGAAGAAAATAATCTCTGTCCAGTAGAAGATAGCCCCTCCTTTGTGCATGAACAATAAGCTGTGATATATGGAATATGCCAATTCTAAGAACCTTTTCAAACTATATGACTATAAGAAATAAATACTCAAGTTCATACTGAATTTTATTCATGTGAAGTAAACAAGTGTAACAACCCGGAAAATCCGAGCCAATTTAAAATTTTTATTTTGGCAATTTTAATGAAGTTTGAATATTTAAAATGAATTAGTTTAAATAATAGCGACGAGAAATTTATTTTGAATCGAATTAGAATCAACGTTAGAATATAAATATTTATTTTTATTTATAAAAGGAATTGAAAAAGGCGCGGTAGTTTGAAAATTCAATTTCGAAGTTCAAATGAATGTACAGTATTCAAAATAAACCGGATTTTAGCGAAACTAAAAATATTTGAATCTATTTGAAAATATAATTTCAATGAATCCAAAAAATCAAAATTTCATAGCGGGAATAAAAAGTTATGTCCAGTTGAAAATTCAGAATAGTCGCTATGGAAATATAGCCCTTAAAAATAGCAATTTTGCAAACGACCTCGGTTTTCAACGAAACCACTTTTGTTGGATCCGAGATGCCAAATTATTGCTAGATTCCAAAATTTGTAATTTTTTGAATCGATATGTGAGCGTGGCAATGGAAAACGCATTTGACCAGTTTTAGTTGATTTTAATCGACTGGAAATGGCCATTTTTCACACGGTCTCAGAATTTGATGAAATAAGTTTTGTTAGGACCGTATCGTCAATACAAAGCTAGAAATAATTTTTCGGGAATTTTTAGAGTTAGTATGTGGCCCTGGTAAATTAAAATGTACATTGAAATTGAATATATATAGATTTATATTTTAATTTTGATGAAAACCAATCGTAACGGTCGAATTGGCTTACGGGACATATCCCATTGTATTCGAAATGGGGGTAATTACCTAGGGACAATAGTCGTTGGGTTTGAATTGAGGATCAAATGAAAAATCAACTTCTTTTGGAGAAAAATTAAATAAACATATATTTTATATTTAACCTCTCATCTTTCTCTCTCCTTTCCCTCTCTCTCCTAACTTCTCCCTCACGTCGTTCTCTCTCAGAACGAAATAAAAAAAAACAGAAACCGCAGAAAACCTCTTACCCCAACCTACGTCGCCGCCTCCAAACCACCCACCGCCTCTCCCTCTGAACAGCGCCCCCCCTTTCATCGCCTCCCCTTCTCTCTCCACCCCCTCCTTCACTGATTAGAACCCCGCACCCGAACCCTAACCCTAAATCGCCCGCCACCAGTCATAGCCGCCACCACCTGCTGCAACCTCCAACGCCGCTTCTCCGACCAGCCTCCTCCCCCTTGCACCACCATTGAGTTTTCTTCCTCTTTATTTCTATAAAAAATCAGTTTTTTTTATAAGTTAAAAAATCAGTTATTTTCTCTATGTATAAACATGATAGATATAGGATTTTTATACATGTAAAGATAAGATTTTTATTAAGGCAAAGGTGAGATTTTTACTAATATAAAGTTATAATTTTTATATAAAGGTATGATTTTTAAGCAAAGAAAAAATTAGATTTTTCTTATGTGTATAGCGAAGAAAAAAATTAAATTTTTCCTATGCGTATAGCGAAGAAAAAATTAGATTTTTCTTATGTGTATAGCAAAGAAAAAATTAGATTTTTCTTATGTGTATAGCGAAGGAAAAATTTGATTTTTCTTATGTGTATAGTGAAGAAAAAATTAGACTTTTCTTATATATACAAAGAAAATAAAAATACGATGTTTTTTTAAAGAAAAATACTATCTTTGTTTATGGAAAGTAATGATTTTTATCATTCAAGTAGTAATATAAAAATATAATCTTTATTCAAGTAGTAAGATAAAAATATAATTTTTATTTATGTAGAGTAATAAAAATATAATTTTTATCTAAGTAGCGAAGTAAAGATATGATTTTTACATTATAGGAATGATAAAAATATGATTTTTATCACACTAAAGAATATATTTTTAGTTGTCTAAAAATATGATTTTGTCGTATGTATGAGAATATATTTTTAGTTGTATAAAAAATATATGACTTTTATATATATACTAGTGAATTAAAAATATGATTTTTACTTCAATAAAAATAGGACTTTTATATGTGAAGTGAATTAAAAATGTTATTTTTATTTTGAAAGCAATATAAAAATATAGTTTTTGTTATGTAAAAATATAATTTTTATCATGTGAAAACAACAAAAAGATTAGATTTTTTATAAATGTATAAAGATGAGATCTTTATACAGGAAGCGATAACATAATAATGTGATTTTTATCTCTATAGCGTTGAAATAAAAATGTGATTTTCAATGGGAACAATGTGAAAGAAGTTGTGTTGGAAGTACGGGCAAATCCAGACTGTTCTGAATTTCATAAACAGAATGGAGGAGTGGATCCCAAAGGTGAGAACTTCTCACTTTAACTCTTGTTTTCTAGTTAAAATTATATACTTGGATGCAGACGGTGCTTAGCAGCACCCGACACCCATCGTCCAAAGACCATGGATGACTTGTTTGTTTGATTGATGTGTTGTGAAAATTGATTATGTGAGGTGGAATGAATAAAGTATTTTATAGTTAAAAATGTAATTTTTAACATGTATATAAAACAAATATTTATAAACAAATCGGACGATTTGTTTATGTACACCCATTTGAAGGATATTGATTGGGACGATAAATTTTACATATCGGCCAACTGCACAAATAATATGCAGTGTTTGTTGATTTGAAACCCCACACGAGTGTTGGGATGATATTTGACGTACACTAATCCCAATTGTTTAGTGGTATGTCGATCGTTTGGTTAAAATACTGTGTAAGCATTAATTATTTATATTTAATGCTTATGCAGTTGTGTGGTGCACTCTGGATGATGGTTGATTATTTATCGTTGTTATTATATACATGTGTTCTATGGAAATCCATATAATTAACATTATATGGTAATTGATTGGGCCTCATTCCAATTTGGAAAATAAAGAATATTAAAAAATAAAGATTCATGTGTTGAATAGAATAAATAGTCATGTGTTGACAATACTCATGTGTTGAGAATATTCATGTGTTGAAACTTATCATGTGTTGAACGAAATATTTTAACAATAAAATTTACATGTTTATCATATATAAAATTAGAAACTAACTGGAAACTAGATAAGATGAGTGGTTTCCTGGGTATTGATCTGATGTTGGTTTCGACCTTCGCGGTAAATACTTAGGGAATCGTTCTCTTACTAATTTATGGTTGGAGTCTGATTAAGAATTAAATGATAGAAATCATAATTTTACAAAATATATTAAATAACAAAAATAGTCATGTGTTGACAATACTCATGTGTTGAGAATATTCATGTGTTGAAAAATATATATTCATGTGTTGAAAAATATATATTCATGTGTTGAAGAAAATATTCATTTTTTGAACAGAATAACGAAGTTATTGAAACATATAAAGTCATGTTGATTAGATATGCGCCATTTTGATGCGAACGATTTTATATCGATTATATTCGTTTTTATAATGAATATAGAAAAGGAAATGATTTCAAAATATAACGTTTTGTAAATATTTTCATTTATATGTTAATGATATGGAATATTCAATTTTGATTTAAAATTGAATATGATGTTGAAATCGTTTTTAAAACGAATTTAAAACGATTTATAAAATACGTTTAGAATTGAAATCGTTGAAGTATATGTAATATATATAATATATATATATTAAATGGCCAGAATAGAACGCGCCGAGCCGCGGCAGTTCGCGAATTTCGACCATTGATTTCGAATTGACGTTGCGGGAGATCCGACTGTCGGATTATTCTGAAACTGGAACCATTGGGTTCATATCGAAAAGAGCTTTCTAACAAATATTAAAGATTTGAAATCTAATGGTTTGATTTGGAATTATGTCCAAATCAAATTTGGAAAAGGTCGTTGTAAGTGCAGTTCGATGGCCGTTTATGGAAATCGACTGTACGAGCCATGATAAAATTATTAAAAATAGCAATAATTTGTGTAAAATCATAAGAAATGATTTGGAAGGAATTGGTATGAAAAACTCCATATTTGAAAAGATAAAAATAGATTTTTTGTCGAAACGAACTTGTTTTGAACTAGAATTATAATCCATTTATTTTTGAAATAAATTAATTGGATTTGAATGGGTTTTAAAAGTAACCAGAATTTCAAATAATTGATTTGGAATGGATTTGAATCGAAATTGTCTTTGGAATATTTCGATGTTGGATTTCGTGATTATATAGATATTGTTATGGAAATTTGAAAGATATATTTATATCGTTATTTCCAATACGATATTTGTTGGTCGTAGAATTTGATATTGAATATAAGCCGATATATTTTCTATTCAGAGCCTTGTATTTAATATCAAATGGGATTTGGGTTTTTCGTGAATGGTGTCTTCATTAACACTGTTCTTAATCTCAGTTGAGAAAAAGATTAAATCTTTTTATTTAGATTTAATGAAGTATGTCAATTAAATGGTATTTAATTTGAATTGAATTTGAATTGATTTTTGGGTTTATCATGAACGGTGTTTTAAATAACCCTTGTTCTTTAACCCGATAATTAATGGAATGTGATTTGGGTTGTCGTGAATGGTATCTTTAATAATACCGTTCTTAGACCCAACGGAGTTAAGAAAAACAGAAACTAACTGGAGATTAGTTAAGTTGAATGGTTTCTTGGGTATTGATCTGATGTTGGTTTCAGCCTTCGGGGTTAACACTTAGGGAATTATTCACTTGCTAATTTACGGTTAAAGGCTGATGGAATAAAATGTGATTTTGGGTTTATTGTGAATCATGTTTAAATGACATTGGTTCTTTAACTGAGTTAAAGATAGGATATGGTTTCCCAAATTAAACAATCATTAATATTGATTTTTGGGAAGATTAAAACCAAGTGGAGTTTTAATGAATCTTTAATTAGATTGAAATGATCTAGAATGGAGTATCACCAGTTTTGCTCAGGCGATAGTTAAATCTTTAATTAGATTTGAACGTGAAATGGTAATTGAATTTACCGATAACACCGTGGTGTTAGATATGAAGTATTACCAGTTTTACTTCATGGGATGAATAGGTTGGGATTGGGAAATTAAAACAAATGATTACTTCGGTAAGGTTCGTTAATCCCGACTAGTTTGGATAAACCATAATTTGGTTTGAATTGATATTCAAAAGAAGATTAAAGAATAAATTTAAAGAATTTATCTTTGATAAAATTAATGGGAACCTTTCCCGGATTATAAGAATATTTGAATAAAAGAATATTCTGAAATGGAATGAGGTGTATGTTGTGTTTGTGTAACACTTGTTTATTATATACGCGAGTTATTCAGAAAGACCGGGTTTATCCCATTCTGAATAACTGATTCGACGATTTGTCGAGGATGAAGATGGTGGTCGAAGACCAGATGTCTTCACATCGTTTGGATAATTACTGATGATCTTGATTGGGTTGTACACCCAAGAGGAGGGAATCAGTTGGTGATCGTCCAGACGTACTTGGAGATCGATGGATATGCGAGGTACAAGGTGCCTCCAGTTTCGTTCAGACCCAGAACGGACTTGTAAATGGACTGTGTGTCTGACATTGGATATCATTCTGTGTGATTGATGGATGTCAGTTGCATGGAGTTGTTTGCCTATGTGGAATGCTAAGATGCAAATGATCAAGGTTTCTGTTGAAAAGCAGAGTCTTGTAGTTGACGATCAAAGCACGACTTGTGTGGGATAGCTTTGTGTAGCATTAATTCGCGAGCCTCATACCCCGGTTGTGAACCAGAAACGGAAGAGGACATCAGGGAGGGCATGCGTTACTTTCTAGCTAGGGTGGTGTCATTGACCTACCAGCCCTAACATTTATATTATTTTCACCTGTGTGGTTGTTGGATTGCGAGGCACCTCGGATATATCGATGACTATGTGGAGCCGATGGAGTCATTTGGCTCATATACGCCCCAAAGGGCGGGGAAACGCAGTGTTCAAGCATTTTAATCCACATCGGTGGACTGGCCCTGACGATCCAAGGCTTGTCTGCGTGCTTGCCTGAGACATGGTAGGATAGATTGTCTCGAATTCGGTAGAGGACAATCTCTTGCCTCGGTTCACAGATGGAAACCCAACTTCCAATACGTGACCTTGCGGTTTTGATTGTACAGCCTAGTATTGGCGACATGATATATGGTATCCATGCCGTCTAGGATTGATACATTTATATTTGAAGTTGTTTTATACACTATGCACCTATAATAGTATCAAATGATTTGTTTTTAACGTACCAAGCATGTTTGGCTATTATAAGGGAAAACCCTATCCTCCGGCTTGTGTTGCATTGTGTGATGGGACCTGGGTCTTATAATAGCTTCATTTTTCCAAAAAGCATTGCGCTGTTTTGTTATATGCCCTAGTATTCTTGGGAGGAAACCTGTTCCGTGTTATACGGCGTGGTCCCTTGATATATCTAATTTAAAGTAAAGTTTTAAATAACTGTTTTAGTTCTCACACCAGTCACATGACTGACTTGGAGTTTATTGTTTTATCCTAAACTCTGGGTGCCCTTGTTTTGACACGGGCAACTAGTAGTTTTGGTTTTGCAGAATTATATTCACAGGATCCTGATTTATAGCTGGGATGATATTCGGAAAGCTCTGTATCCGTATATTTCTTTCAGTTATGTTTTGTATTATTTTCCGCTGCTATGTAATGAAATTGTAAATCTCTGATGTTTAGTAAACGTGTAATATTTATTCATACTTTTTATATTCTTGTATTCTGATGAAATTGTTGTAATAAGCAATGAAATGTTCTTCTGTTTGCATTCCGATGTGGCTCATTCTCAATTCAATCCGTGCTTTCCTTACCGGGGAAGTTCAGGTCGTTTCATCTTGGTATCAGAGTTTTGGTTTACAGAGCTCGGAGAACAAGGCATATTAGAACCGAACGAAAGAATTCATCAGAAATTGGATTAGCGATATCCAATAAGAATGACTTGTTAGAGATAGGATCAGTAGTATCCTAGAACGAGTGTGACGAGTAGTGTTTTGAAAATCAAAATGAAAACAATTTTTGTTTTGAAAATTTAAACCTTATTCAACGTATTTGAATATTTATTTGTATTGAATTTGGACAATCCAGTATATAAAGATTTTGCATATATGTCTGATCCACGTGTATTTGAAGTTTTAATACGCTGAATAGATATAGAATCACACTCTAGTCGCCCGGAGATGATTCTGATGATGTCGCGGCGTCATCAGCATTTATATTCGAGTGTCGTAAGTGGGATATCTATATATTTCCAATTGACTAGTGTGAGAACCAAAACTAGATAGGGTCTATTGTTGTGATTTGGCATCAAAAATATGATTTTTGGACTATGTATCAAAGTTATGAATTTGAAAAGATAATCAACTAATTGATTGCTGATTGTGTTGTTTGATTATTGGTTAATTAATTAAAATTTGAACCATATAGCCAAATTGATCAAATAGTGAGTTGTATTGAAAATTAGTCGCATTTGCATGCATATACATGTACTTACATTGAACAGGTCATAGCAAGGAGGCTAGAGAAGAGGAACAAAATTGTTTGCCCGACAGATAGGTACATGTTTATTGTATTTCTTGGGGATTTGATGATTTTATGAGCCGATTGGCTTTTTCTTTTTCTTTTGGATTGGTGAGGGCTATGGGAGGCTATTTGAAATATCCCGAAGCTCCCGGTGCAGGGGAGGTTATGGCGAAATTTTTAGAAAATTTAGGGTGTTAGCCAAATTTTTGAAAATTTTGAAAAGTTCTTAGAAACTGAAAAGTTGAAGAACTTAAGCCATAATGAAAATAATGGAAGTTGAGTTGGTTTGTAAAACTACTTTCGGTTTCGTTCCTTTTCGGGGACGAAAAGTTTTAAGTGGGGGAGATTGTAACAACCCGAAAATTCCGAGCCAATTTAAAATTTTTATTTTGGCAATTTTAACGAAGTTTGAATATTTAAAATGAATTAGTTTAAATAATAGCGATGAGAAATTTATTTTGAATAGAATTAGAATCGACATTAGAATATAAGTATTTATTTTTATTTATAAAAGTAATTAAAAATGGCGTGGTAGTTTGAAAATTCGATTTCGAAGTTCAATTGAATGTACAGGATTCAAAATAAACCGGATTTTAGCGAAACCAAAAATATTTGAATCAATTTGAAAATATCTTTTCAACGAATCTGAAAAATCGAAATTTCATAGCGGGAATAAAAAGTTATGTCCAGTTGAAAATTCAAAATAGTCGTTATGGAAATATAGCCCTTAAAAATAGCAATTTTGCAAACGACCTCGGTTTTCGACGAAACCACTTTTGTTGGATCCGGGATGTCAAGTTATTGCTAGATTCCAAAATTCGTAATTTTTCGAATCCATATGTGAGCGTGGCAAAGGAAAACGTGTTTGACCAGTTTCAATTGATTTTAATCGACTGAAAATGGCCATTTTTCAAACGGTCTCAAAATTTGACGAAATTAGTTTTGTTAGGACTGTATCGTCAATACGAAGCTAGAAATAATTTTTCGGTAATTTTTAGAGTTAGTATGTGGCCCAGGTAAATTAAAACGTATGTTGAAATTGAATATATATATGTATATATATATTTTAATTTTGATGAAAACCAATCGTAAAGGTCGAATTGGCTTGCGGGAAATATCCCATTATGTTTGGAATGGGGGTAATTACCTAGGGACGACAGTCGTTGGGTTTGAATTGGGGATCAAATCAAAAATCAACTTCTTTTGGAGAAAAATTAAATAAACATATATTTTATATATAACCCCTCATCTTTCTCTCTCCTTTCCCTCTCTCTCCTCACTTCTCCCTCACGTCGTTCTCTCTCAGAGCGAAAATAAAAGAGAAATCGCTGAAAACCCGTCTGCCCAACCTACGCCGCAGCCTCCCAACCACCCACCGCCTCAACCTCTGACCAGCGCCCCCCCTTTCATCGCGTCTCCTTCTCTCTCTGTCCCCTCCTTCTATGATTAGAACCTCGCACCCGAATTCTAACCCTAAATCGCCTGCCACCAGTCATAGCCGCCACCACCTGCCGTAACCTCCAACGCCACTTCTCCAACCAGCCTCCTCCCCCTTGCACCACCAGTGAGTTTTCTTCCTCTTTATTTCTATAAAAAACCCGTTTTTTTATAAGTTAAAAAATCAGTTTTTTTCTCTATGTATAAACATGATAGATATAGGATTTTTATACATGTAAAGATACGATTTTTATTAAGGCAAAGGTGAGATTTTTACTAATATAAAGTTATAATTTTTATATAAAGGTATGATTTTTAAGCGAAGAAAAAATTAGATTTTTCTTATGTGTATAGCGAAGAAAAAATTAAAATTTTCTTATGTGTATAGCAAAGAAAAAAATAGAATTTTCTTATGTTATAGCGAAGGAAAAATTAGATTTCTCTTATGTGTATAGCGAAGAAAAAATTAGGATTTTTTATGTGTATAGCGAAAAAAAATTAGATTTTTCTTATGTAAACAAAGAAAATAAAAATACGATCTTTGTTTAAAGAAAAATACTATCTTTGTTTATGGAAAGTTATGATTTTTATCGTTCAAGTTATAAGATAAAAATATAATTTTTATTCAAGTAGTAAGATAAAAATATAATTTTTATTTATGTAGAATAATAAAAATATAATTTTTACATAAGTAGCGAAGTAAAGATATGATTTTTACATTATAGGAATGATAAAATGTATGATTTTTATCACACTAAAGAATATATTTTTAGTTGTCTAAAAATACGATTTTGTCGTATGTATGAGAATATATTTTTAGTTGTATAAAAAGTATATGACTTTTATATATATACTAGTCAAGTAAAAATATGATTTTTACTTCGATAAAAATAGGATTTTTTATATGTGAAGTAAATTAAAAATGTGATTTTTATTTTGAAAGCAATATAAACATATAGTTTTTGTTATGTAAAAATATAATTTTTATCATATGAATAACAACAAAAAGATTAGATTTTTTTATAAATATATAAAGATGAGATCTTTATACAGGAAGCGATAATATAAAAATGTGATTTTTAACTCTATAGCGTTGAAATAAAAATGTGATTTTTAATGTGAACAGCGTGAAAGAGGTTGTGTTAAGTACGGGCAAATCCAGACTATTCTAAATTTCATAAATAGAATGGAGGAGTGGATCCCAAAGGTGAGAACTTTTCACTTTAACTCTTGTTTTCTAGTTAAAATTATATACTAAGATGCAGACGGTGCTTAGCAGCACCCGACACCCGTCGTCCACAGACCATGGATGACTTGTTTGTTTGATTGATGTGTTGTGAAAATTGATTGTGTGAGGTGGAATGAATAAAGTATTTTATAGTTAAAAATAAAAAAATTAACGTGCATATAAAATAAATATTTATAAACAAATTGGACGATTTGTTTATGTACACCCATTTAAAGGATATTGATTGGGACGAAAAATTTTACACATCGCCCAACTACACAAATAATATGCAGTGTTTATTGATTTGAAACCCCACACGAGTGTTGGGATGATATTTGACGTACACTAATCCCAATTGTTTAGTGGTATGTCGATCGTTTGGTTGATAGACCGTGTAAGCGTTAATTATTTATATTTAATGCTTATGCAGTTGTGTGGTGCACTCTGGATGATGGTTTATTATTTATCGTTGCTATTATATACATGTGCTGTATGGAAATCCATATAATTAGCATTATATGGTAACTGATTGGGCCTCATTCCAATTTGGAAAATAAAGAATGTTATAAAATAAAGATTCATGTGTTGAATAGGATAAATAGTCATGTGTTGACGATACTCATGTGCTGAGAATATTCATGTGTTGAACGAAATATTTTAACACTAAAATTTACGTCTTTATCATATATAAAATTAGAAACTAACTGGAAACTAGATAAGATGAGTGGTTTCCTGGGTATTGATCTGATGTTGGTTTTGGCCTTCGGGGTTAATACTTAGGGAATCGTTCTCTTACTAATTTACGGTTGGAGTCTGACTAAGAATTAAACGATAGAAATCATAATTTTACAAAATATATTAAATAACAAAAATAGTCATGTGTTGACAATACTCATGTGTTGAGTATATTCATGTGTTGAAAATTATATATTCATGTGTTGAAGAAAATATTCATTTATTGAACAGAATAATGAAGTTATTGAAACATATAAAGCCGCGTTAATTAGATATGCGCCATTTTGACGCGAACGATATTTATATCGATTATATTCGTTTTTATAATGAATATAGAAAAGGAAGTGATTTCAAAATATAACGTTTTGAAAATATTATCATTTATATGTTAATGATATGGAATAATCAATTTTGATTTAAAATTGAATATGAAGTTGAAATCGTTTTTAAAACGAATTTAAAATGATTTATAAAATACGTTTAGAATTTAAATCGATGAAGTATATATAATATATATATATATATTTATATTATATATATTAAATGGCCTGAATAAAACGCGCCGCGCCGCGCCACGGCAGTTCGCGAATTTCGACCATTGACTTCAAATTGACGTTGCGGGAGATCCAACCATCAGATTTTCTCGAAACCAACACCGTTGGGTTCGTATCGAAAAGAGATTTCTAACGAATATTAAAGATTTGAAATCTAATGGTTGGATTTGGAATTATGTCCATATCAAATTTGAAAAAGGTCGCTGTAAGTGCAGTTCGATGGTCGTTTATTGAAATCGACAGTAAGGGCCTTGATAAAATTATTAAAAATAGCAATAATTTGTGTAAAATCATAAGAAATGATTTGGAAAGAATTAGGATGAAAAACTCCATATTTGAAAAAATAAAAATAGATTTTTATCGAAATGAACTAGTTTTGAACTAGAATTATAATCCATTTATTTTTGAAATAAATTAATTGGATTTGAAAGGGTTTTAAAAGTAACCAGAATTTCCAATAATTGAATTGGAATGGATTTGACTCGAAATTGTCTTTGGAATATTTCGATGTTGGATTTCGTGATTATACAGATATTGTTATGGAAATTTGAAAGATATATTTATATCGTTATTTCCAATACGATATTTGTTGGTCGTAGAATTTATGATTGAATATAAGCCGATATATTTTCTATTTAGAGCCTTTTATTTAATATAATATGAGATTTAGGTTTGTCGTGAATGGTGTCTTCATTAACACTGTTCTTAAACCCAGTTGAGAAAAAGATTAAATCTTTTTATTTAGATTTAATGAAGTATACCAATTAAATGGTATTTAATTGGAATTGAATTTGAATTGATTTTTGGGTTTATCGTGAACGATGTTTTAAATAACACTTGTTCTTTAACCCGATAATTAATGGAATGTGATTTGGGTTGTCGTGAATGGTATCTTTAATAATACCGTTCTTAGACCCAACGGAGTTAAGAAAATCAGAAACTAACTGGAGATTAGTTAAATTGAATGGTTTCCTGGGTATTGATCAGATGTTGGTTTCGGCCTTCGAAGTTAACACTTAGGGAATTATTCATTTGCTAATTTACGGTTAAAGGCTGATGGAATAGAATGTGATTTTGGGTTTATTGTGAACCGTTTTTAAATGACATTGGTTCTTTAACCCAGTTTAAGACAGGATATGGTTTCCCAAGTTAAACAATCATAAATATTGATTTTTGGGAGGATTAAAACCAAGTGGAGTTTTAATGAATCTTTAATTAGATTGAAATGATCGAGAATGGAGTATCACCAGTTTTGCTCCCGGCGATAGTTAAATCTTTAATTAGATTTGAACGTGAAATGGTAATTGAATTTACCGATAACACTGTGATGTTAGATATGAAGTACTACCAGTTTTACTTCATGGGATTAATAGGTTGGGATTGGAAAATTAAAACAAACGATTACTTCGGTAAGGTTCTTTAATCCCGACTAGTTTGGATAAACCATAATTTGGTTTGAATTGATATTCAAAAGAAGATTAAAGAATAAATTTAAAGAATTTATCTTTGATAAAATTAATGGGAACCTTTCCCAGAGTATAAGAATATTAGAATAAAAGAATATTCTGAATTGGAATGAGGTGTATGTTGTGTTTGTGTAACACTTGTTTATTATATACGCGAGTTATTCAGAAAGACCGGGTTTATCCCATTTTGAATAACTGATTCGACGATGTGTCGAGGATGAAGACGGTGGTCGAAGACAGAAGGACTTCACATCATTTGGATAATTACTGATGATCTTGATTGGGTTGTAAACCCAAGAGCAGGGAATCAGTCGGTGATCATCGAGACGTACTTAGAGATCGATGGATATGCGAGGTAAATGGTGCCTCCGGTTTCGTTCAGACCTAGAACGGACTTGTAAATGGACTGTGTGTCTAACATTGGATATCATTCTGTGTGATTGATGGATATCGGTTGCATGGAGTGGTTTTCCTGTGTGGCATGCAAAGATGCAAATGATCAAGGCTTCTGTTGAAAAGCAGAGTCTTGTAGTTGACGATCAAAGCACAACTTGTGTGGGATAGCTTTGTGTAGCGTTAATTCGCGAGCCTCACACCCTGGTTGTGAACCAGAAACGGGAGAGGACATCAGGGGGGCAAGCATTTCTTTCTAGCTAGGGTGGTGTCAGTGACTTACCCGCCCTGACATTTATATTATATTCACCTGTGTGGTTGTTGGATTGTGAGACGCCTCGGATATATTGGTGACTATGTGGAGCCGATGGAGTCATTTGGCTCATTTACGCCCCAAAGGGCGGGAAACGCAGTGTTCATGCATTTTAATCCACAACGGTGGATCGACCCTGACGATCCAAGGCTTGTCTGCATGCTTGCCTAAGACATGGTAGGCTAGATTGTCTCGAATTCGGTAGAGGACGATCCCTTGCCTCGGTTTACAGATGGAAACCCAACTTCCAATACGTGACCTTGCAGTTTTGATTGTAGAGCCTAGTATTGGTGACATGATATATGGTACCCATGCCATCTAGGATTGATACCTTTATATTTGAAGTTGTTTTATACACTATGCACCTATAATAGTATCAAATGATTTGTTTTTAACGTACCAAGCATGTTTGGCTATTATAAGGGAAAACCCTATCCTCCGGCTTGTGTTGCATTGTGTGATGCGACATGGGTCTTATAATAGCTTCATTTTTCCAAAAAGTATTGTGTTGTTTTGTTATATGCACTGGTATTCTTGGGAGGAAACCCGTTTCGTGTTATACGGCGTGATCCCTTGATATATCTGATTTAAAGTAAAGTTTTAAATAACTGTTTTAGTTCTCACACCAGTCAAATGACTGACCTGGAGTTTGTTGTTTTAACCTAAACTCTGGGTGCCCTTATTTTGACACGGGCAGCTAGTAGTTTTGGTTTTGCAGATTTATATTCATAGGATCCTTATTTACAGCTGGGATGATATTCGAAAAGCTCTGTATCCGTATATTTCTTTCAGTTGTGTTTTGTATTATTTTCCACTGCTATGTAATAAATTGTAAATCTCTGATGTTTAGTAAACGTGTAATATTTATTCATACTATGTATATTCTTGTATTCTGATGAAATTGTTGTAATAAGAAATGAAATGTTCTTCTGTTTGCGTTCCGATGTGGCTCGTTCTCAATTTAATCTGTGCTTTCCTTACCGGGGTTGTTCGGGTCGTTTCAACAAGTATGCACGATGAAAATCAATAAGCAATTAACAAAACATTAGCAACATTCAAGGAAGTTGCTGAAACTTATATAGAAACAAATGTCATTTTGTAGTAACACAAAATTTAGTAACTGTAAAACCAAAAACTATGCAATATATTCTTTATTATCTAAGTAAGAGTGTTGCTTAAGATAAGATTAAAAAAATTGCATTAGAATTAAACATGAAAATTAAACCATAAAAATAGCAATTAGGCTAAGCAAGAACTTCTCAAAAAGATTCATCAAAGGTCTTGAAAGCAATTTCTTACATTAAATCTTTGTTGTATCCCGATTTTTTTTGTTTTAATGTTCAGTAAACTTTAAGAATTTATCCAATATATAATATGTGTGTTGCTCATCTCAATTACCTACCCTCTAAAATTTAATAAGCAAAAGGATGCAAGGTTTGTATCTAAATTTTAAAAGTGCAAATAATCAAACTATGCATTAATCAGTTTGCCAAAAATAGTTCACAAAATAAGATGAAATATTATCATTAATACTTGCAAATACAACTGGAAGCAATGGTACAACACCTGTAATGAATTCATTATACACTACTTCCTTTCTAACGCATATAAAAGCCATTTACATTATTTATTATCTACGCGTGAACAATTTTGGCTAAGTTGGCATAACCCATATTATCTTGAGATATTCCACCAGTTTGTGACCTGACTGCTTTAGTCATAGCCCACGGCGCAACCATGTATGGAAGTATTATATATTGTTCATATGGATAGACTTATATCAAAAATGAGCATTAACATAACTACACCATGGATATTTAACAATATTCTATAATTACTCAAAATTTTAATCATGTTATAGTCTTATAGAACTATGAGAAAACGTACTAAAATTTGTGTTTTTAAACTTGTATTTTGTTCAATTTTTTATTAGCATTCGATGTTTCTTAGTTATATAAAAAAAGAGAAAATAGTACGGTAATAACCCTATCTTTGCTACTCGATTGAAGCTTACACATATAAAATTATAGGCCATATCTTAATATTTCTTGAATTGGACAATTTTAGCAAGTAGGATCATGTTATGATGTATTGAAATAAATTGTATAATAACAACCATTTCTCCATTTATGTTTTTCACCTACTCCAATTTTTCTCTTAATATCTTGTTAATTCATAAAATTTGTTTACAGTTATAGATAGAAGATAGATGGCATAGCCTTTACTAGTTATCTTACAGTTTTAGGTTCATAAATAAGTGATTGTTAAACAATAATATTGCAATGTACGACATCTTTATTAAAAAGGGAAATGGAAAGTTGCATATTAAGAATTTTATGCTATAGTGATTGTTAAAAGGGATGCCCACTTTTTTTTTTCTGAGAGATGCATATATATAAGATGAAAAATGTATATAATTGAGACAACACAATGTATATAATGACAGTAGCATGTGGTAAGTGTTGATGTTTTCATTATCACAATCTATATAATACATATGGGTGTAGATATTACTTATATTGAAAAAAATATTCTCAATACTTACCTCTTTCTTCCCTAAACTCAAACTGCAAATCCATTAGTCATGTTGCTCTTGGAATCAGATCCGAGGAGGAAAAAAAATTCACAGCCAATTCTTTTTATAAGAATTGCAAACTAATTGTATAATGGAATCAATTGAATGATTATCTAATCTTAACTCTCTTCCAAATATTGATGTAGATCTTGACAATACAGTTATCCTAAGAAATAGAGCTGAAAACAAACATACATAGGAAACTCGAGGTTCTAAAACTAATAATGATCATCCAAAGAATCCATACCTGTCTACCATTAAGTATTCATAATTAATATTGTAACTTGTAAAAAAATAAAAAAAATAATGGAACTTCATAATATTAATTCTCTATCACATTAGCAATATAAACTTTCATTAAAATTATAAATTTTATTGTTGAATGAAACTCTGGGAAATTACTCTTTTCTACTAATTATAAATTCAAAATACTAGAATAAAAAATATGAAGTGAATTGCCATTAAATTGCAAGATAATGAGCACTACCTTTTATGCCGGTTAAGGTTTACATATTTGCATCTTTATCAAGCATACAACATACGTTATATTGTATCAAACTGATAATCAGACATCTCAATTTCTCAACCATTCATATCTGGATTTTTGAATTAAACACGGAATATTAAAATGAAATTCTAATCCGATTCGTTTCCCAATATATGATGCTTATTGGAAACTCAACCCAAATCTATAGTGAAAATGCCAATCAATGTACTAAGGAAAAATAATGAATGTGACCGAACTATATAACAGTAAACTTCAAAAAAAAAATTGTTGGTCTTTGACTCTTAGACTATACTAACCTCATCTATCGAATTCTTAGCAGCACTAGCCTAGGAGAGTAGCTAGTGTCGATGGTCAACTTTAAAGGTTAGAGCAGTTGTTTCGAAAGCGGAGCAGCAATACCTGGTGGAAGAACATGGTAGAGTATTTTAAAGGGTTAAATTTTCAATAAGAGAACAAATGAAGAATTATCCTTATGATGCCAAAATTATGTAATGTCCCGCAAATCCGTAATATCAGAGTTGACTACATACATCATACATCCAACCCAAATATTACGAAAATACGAATCATTTTTTTTAGAAGAAAAAGGTAGAAGAAGAATAGAAATAACAACACAGAATCTCACATCGCAGTGGAAAAAATGATAATATATCATAACTTTTGAAATACACAATTTTAACTGTATAACGTATCATTATCAGAGTATCACTATTAGAGTACAACTTACAACACAGCGGAAATAATAATAACTAGTTAACGCTGAAGCGTCCCGCTCCAAGCTCCTTTAGATAAATCTGTAAAATCCTGAACTACTTGACTGTCCGAACAAATTTAGGCACCTAAGAGTTTAGGTAAAACAAAACAAAATAAACTCCGGGTCAATCATGGGACTGGTATAAGTAAACAATTTAAAACCATTTCAGAAACTAAATGATATTGTAACAACCCGTATTTTCAATAACCTGTTATAACATAAATGGAGGCAGAATTAAACTGTAAAATCTGAATCAAGGGAAACGGGCTATGCCATTGCGTTCATCTCGGAAAAATACTCGAAATAGAGTCTGAGTTTTCGAAAATCTGAGTCCGTATGACCAAGATATGGCCTCGCGAAGTTTCACGAAAAATTCCCAAATTAAAGTATACTTAATTAAGTGAAATGGGTTGCGCAGAGAAATATATATATATATATATATATATTGATATATATATATATATATAATTGAAAATTAAATAAATAAATATGCAAAAATGTTCAAAACAGCGAATTGGGAGAGGGGAATAACCGAACCGGCCGATTTTTGAGGTCGACCCGAGCTCGCTGGGAAAACTAGGGGTTAATCCAGGGTGTTTGGCTGTCAACCCGTGGGCCGATTCGCTCAAATGCAGATTTTGCATTTGGATGGTTCTCATGGTTCATCTTTAATCTAAAGGCCCTAAATGGTTCCTACACTTGACTTCTTCCCCAAGACATGCTTTGATGGCTTGGATTGAATCTAGGTTTAATCCTATGGCCTAAAACACTTGCCTAATCTATAAATAAGACCCTAACCTATCCTAAATCCTCATTATTCATTCATGCAACTAAACTATGGCAAAATTTTACCTCTCATGGCCTCCACTCTCTTCATAAAATTTCTAAATGGTTTCTATGAGAGATGTTCCATGCATACAAGTGTTTTCAAGCTTGTATGAGTGTCATTAGCTTGCATTCAAGTCAAGTTTCTATCTTTGCATCATAAAGCAAGGGTTTTGATCATTTTGGCTCAAGGGTTTTTATGTTAGAGCTTGCATTTTGGGTCTATTTGATTGCATAAGGGCTTTGTCATATCTTTTGTGCCTTCATAGCAATGTAAGCCCTTTCCCTACTCTTAGATATTAACTATGAAGTTAAATGTTCATGTTGCAAGTTTGGGTTTGATCATTGAGTATGATACATGCTATCATGTCATGCATGTTTATGAAGTCATTATCTTGATCTTGTGAGCTAAAAGCTACAACCTTTATGTTGAAATGTTGCATTAGGCAACATGAGAACCCTCATAACCTTTATGTCAACTTGCATATGAAGTCATAACCCTTATATGATGATATATGCGAGTTACTAGTCATCATTCCATATCTTTTGTCATCATGATTCGCTTATGTGCCAAGTTTGGGTTTATGCATGTTTTGAGGCTTAAGAATGTAACATGCAAGTTAATGAACACATTTGTGCCTCATTTGCCACCATGATTAACTTGTGGCTTAATATCCATTTTTGTCATGCCTTTGCCAAGTCTCTTCTTTTAATCCATTACGTTGTCGCGAACGTATATGCGAGTTTAAAAGCGTTGGGTTATGTTATGGGTAATTTCTAATGACACGAAAATACAACCTGAAAACATGACTTGAAATATAACATGGAAGTTGACATGTAAGTATGCATAAAAACATAAGCTTGGGAATTTACCTATTAAGTTAGGTCTACCCTTTGGGAATTTACCTATTAAGTTAGGTCTACCCAAATGCTTGAAAACTTGTAACATGTTTTGGGAAACATGATGGACATGACACTTAGATAATATAAGTGTGGCCAACTCGAGGTTGGGTTGAGTTTGCAACGTAAAACTACCCGGAACCGACCGGCCTAACTAGTAGTTGCAAACAATAGGACCCAATGTGAGAAGTTGGTCATGTTGTGCTTGAACCCGAGGTTAGACCAAGTTGTGGTGTAAAGCTACCCGGAACCGACCGGCTTAACTAGTAACCACAACAAAGTCTAATGTGAGAGGTGAAGGTGCATTAAGTAATTAATGCCACATGATAGGGTTAAGTTAATTTGATTAATGACTCTTAACCAAATATGACATGGACAAATGGGTTAAGTAATTTGATTAGGCTAATGATACTTAACAAAACATGACAAGGTTGGGTAGGTTAAGTAACTTGATTTGCCTAATGACGCTTAACCATTTTTATATGACTAGTGGATGGGGTTAAGTTAACCAACACTTAATCAATCCAACGCGATAACTTGGTAAGGTTAAGTAAGTTTTCTTAATGACGCTTAACCGAAAAATACGGTTAACGAATGGGGTTAAGATTAGACTCAACTAGTCTAAACATGGAAATCGGATGGGGTTAAGTTAGCCTAGACTTAATTAATCCCACTTGGTAGTTTAATGGGGTTAAGTTAAACACTTAACTAATCTAAACATGATGAATTGATGTGGTTAAGTGACCTATACTTATCCAATCTAACTCGTTAATTTATTGTGGTTAAGTTAACCAATACTTAACCAATATAACGTAAAAACATGATAAGGCTAAGTCACGAATCGCTTGAATACACTTGACCGATTTGACTAAGTAAATTGATAGGGTCAAGTTAATATATACTTAACCAATCTAGAATGATAATTGGACGAGGTTAAGTCGTGAATTGCTTAATATACTTAACCAACTCGAGCATGGTTTGTAGGGTTAAGCCTTGAACTTGGATACTTAGCCAATTTTGACAGGATTTGTAGACGGGTTAAGTCATGAACTTAAGTGACACTTAATCCATTATGTAAACCCTAGTTCTGAGGATTAGGTGGATAACCATAGTTAACAAGGATAACGGGAACAATGCTAAGTGGTAAACCTTAGTTGAAGAATAACTAAGTAATGATTCTTAGTCAAGGAAATTTAGACCAGTTCATAGATAGATGAGTAACCTGATACGGTAGGTCATCGTTTAAGTATACGAGTAGGAGCAAGTATCTGATTTAGATAAAGGCTCCAGCGAACTGGGTAACGAAGCAGCGGCTTCGGGGAACGTGAGGATATTCTTGGTATCCCTCTATGAGCTGCCAGGTGATTATAATAGGCTCATGAGAGGTTAAGGTCTGCGTTAGAAGAACCAAGAGTATGCCTTGGTTGCTATACGAGCGACCTAAAGACGAGGATGGATAGGGGATAGTCGACGATACACGGTCGTACCCTAGATAGCATTTCGTCAGGCTACCTACCATCTTTTATCAAGCGTGTACGTACAGAAAGGCAGAGAACACCCAAAAGACCATAATTGCTATCTAATTATGGTTGCGGTAAGGCTTGGATGTGGGTTGGCCAGTGTTGCGTTCTCATACAGGATTTATCATGTCTTGTCTTTCACTAGTTGAGGGAGTGGTCTCGTGGGACCATAACCACGTATAAGAAAAACAAACCTTAGCATCTGCATCGGCAGATAAATCGAAAGCTCCCGACCGAGTCCTGTATTTCTTGATTTGCCCTGTGACAGGACTCGGATGGCACGATGTGATACATGTGCATACAGTCATGGAAAAGCGATTCACGATGAATGCGTGGGAAAAAGGGCGCGGTTGGCAGTTAGCGTAATCCCTAGTGGCCCTAGGTGGTTGAACCCAAACCGAGATACGAAAACATGCAATAGGTAAGCATAATCCCTAGCAGCCCTAGGTAGCATAAGTCCTAGTTGTACAAACAATAATTCATGTTGGAAGACCCTAGCTAGGTTTAGGGTAACAGTCCAAACCGATCTTAAGGATCATGGAACTATGTTAAAGTAATATAGAATCTCATGGGAAAGCCCGTATGGTCTACGGCAAGGGACTGAACATTTACATGGAATAAAACATACAAGTTGAGTAACCTATATATGCGATATATTAGGTTGACATGGACCATTACACGACTTTTGAGTGAGGGTCATTCTTGGTTAACACATGACACGGTGGGGATACTAGTACGGTAGGTGCAGAGCTAAAATACAGGATAGATATCACGGGGCGTTATACGTGACAGATATCTTGGGGATATTATACTTGATAGAAACCTGACGATGTGATACCTTGTTTTATCTTGACATCGTAATTTATCATGACACCATAGTTTATCTGAGTTCAGTAGTTCATCCTGTTATTTTGATTTAGCTTATCTATCTTGTTATCATGCTTATGTTCATCTCAGTTTCTCATGTCAGTTAACTTTACTAGTTTTTATGCTAATAGTAGATAGGGCTTACTCAGTCTTTTTGACTGACCCGTTTTGTTTCGCCTCTTTTCTTCCGTTCCCCCCCAGGTTACAGGGAGGAAATACTGTTGTTTAGTTCGGACTTCTTCTGCTTGAAGGTCATCATGGATGGCTTGGACTTTTCTTGGCTAATGGCTACTTTACTGTTTTTACTTGGGGAATAATTTATGAAAATGTCTTTGTGCTTCTTTACTATTGCAAGACAGGTTTTGATGTACTCTGATGTAAAAGGATTTAGACCTTATTTATTCATGTTATGAAAGTTTGATTTTACTCCCGCTATTTTATATGTTCTGTCTTGTGATATTTCTGTGCATGTTTACCAATAATGCCCCTCTAAAGCTAGTGCATTCCTTTGCGAGTGACCCTAGCGGAGGCGGGGTGTTACACGTGGTATCAGAGCAGAAGGTTACCAGACTGGGCAAAAGTTTTTAAAGACCTTCTGAAAACTATTTGGAAAAAAAACCGTTTACAAAGAAGCATTTTTCAAGAAAATTTTCTTTTAAAAGAAAAAGGCTATTCCCCAAAGGCCATTGGCACTATCCTTGTTTCCTTAATTGAGTCTCTTTTCCTTTCTTTCCTCCATCTGTAGTCACAGTAGTTTTAACTGCGACTAGTCTTTTCTGCCTACGAAAGTGCTTTCCATACGATGGAGGTGGTTCTCGAGAGACCAGTGGCCGCGTTATAAGAAAGGATCGTGAGAAAGAAGGATAAAGGATACGAGCTTAAGGATGAGCAACTTTTTGGTATGGCTTAGTCCTTAAAGGAGGGAGAAAGATGAACAATGAAACCTATGACGAGAGAGTACCTTTGGCATGGTAAAACAGGGCGGATAGTTAAGTATTATGGGACAAGGACAAGATCATCGGGAGGGCAGTAGTATGCTCTCATTTCTAGAGTACCTCGGAAGGAGGGTAACGATCTTGTTAAAGGTTTAGCTTTTCTTCTCTATCATCCCGTTAGGACTTCGTTGTTCGTATCATTTAAGTCTGCTTCGATAGTTGAGTCTCTGCACCTTAAGTACTAGCGTAATAGAGAATCCCATTTTTATCTCAAAGTCCTATTGGAGAATCAGTCCATTTATACATGACTTGTTTGGATTTGGGAATGTCTATGCCAAGTGTTGAGTTTGGAAATAATGCTTATGTTTATAAGCTATGGATGGATTCTAGGGATGAAGTGGTTATCCAGTAGGGGGTGCCACTCTCGGTTTTGATAGGAGGGTAGTTAGACCTTTTGACTAGCCTTGGTAATGCCCTCGAAGTATCGGGTAACCTTTTTGAGGTTCTGTCATGACTAGTTACTTAGAATCCCTTGATGCCTTTATTGGAAATTTGAAGCCCGATCGAGTGGTGTTCGCCAATAAGACGGATGGTTTACTTCATTTATGCATGGGTTATAGAGATCACCCTAGTAAGTGCGCATGATAACCTGATTGACATCTGTTTACTTTCAAGAGAAAGTTCTTCTACATGGAATGCCTTATAGTATATAAACGAGATCCAAGATTCACTGGTGAATTTTGGAAAGCTTGCATGAGATCATGAGTACGCAGTCATGTTTGCGTCAAGTATTCTAGGAAAAGGATAAGTGCAAGTGGAATGAGAGGCAACGAAGAAATGAGTTCCAGCTCATGTTATGGAAACAGGAATAAGAAGCTACAAAATCGCAAAGCTAAAAGACGACTTTGATGGTCAAAGACTAGATACGCGCATGATATCTCTTTTTGGGAGTATATCCTTGATCCCTGTTTTCTGTAGAGCTTACTTGTAGGCTATCTTTTGTGGACATCCTCTCGGTCCTATTCTCCGTTACAAACCCTGTAAGGAGTTTGTCCTGTTTATCTTCTCGACCCTGTTTCAGGGAATTCTAGGTAGAACCCTATGGATGTAAACATGTTATGATTGATATGGTTGCAAGTGGTTGCAAGTGGTTGCTCGTGGATGCGCGAATACACATTAGATACTAGCTCGACTCGGTCACATTTCATATTGCATATGCACGAGTATTTATACTTGTTTATGGATGAAATCGAATGTATTATCATGCAGTTGTTGCATATGTATGAATGATTGTGCACGCATATAGTATCTATATGACTAGGACTATTTGCATACATGTTGGATTCATGGCACTATACATATTTTGCATTAGAAAGATTATTCAGGCCTGATCATTAGCATTAGCTAAGGAACATGTACACACACGTTTTGCATATATTCATACAGCAATAGAAATCATCTAAGGACAATGGTTGCTTGTGGATGATGTTTTGAGTAGATGGATGATGGATGGTAGGATATGTTCTTCCTAACTTGGAGATTTCGGGGACGAAATCCTAAAAGGTGGGGAGAATGTAACAACCCGTATTTTCAATAACCTGTTATAACATAAATGGAGGCAGAATTAAACTGTAAAATCTGAATCAAGGGAAACGGGCTATGCCATTGCGTTCGTCTCGGAAAAATACGCGAAATAGAGTCCGAGTTTTCGAAAATCGGAGTCCGTATGACCAAGATATGGCCTCGCGAAGTTTCACGAAAAATTCCCAAATTAAAGTATACTTAATTAAGTTAAATGGGTTGCGCAGAGAAATATATATATATATTGATATATATATATATATAATTGAAAATTAAATAAATAAATATGCAAAAATGTTCAAAACAGCGAATTGGGAGAGGGGAATAACCGAACCGGCCGATTTTTGAGGTCGACCCAAGCCCGCTGGGTCGACTAGGGGTTAATCCAGGGTGTTTGGCTGTCAACCCGTGGGCCGATTCGCTCAAATGCAGATTTTGCATTTGGATGGTTCTCATGGTTCATCTTTAATCTAAAGGCCCTAGATGGTTCCTACACTTGACTTCTTCCCCAAGACATGCTTTGATGGCTTGGATTGAATCTAGGTTTAATCCTATGGCCTAAAACACTTGCCTAATCTATAAATAAGACCCTAACCTATCCTAAATCCTCATTATTCATTCATGCAACTAAACTATGGCAAAATTTTACCTCTCATGGCCTCCACTCTCTTCATAAAATTTCTAAATGGTTTCTATGAGAGATGTTCCATGCATACAAGTGTTTTCAAGCTTGTATGAGTGTCATTAGCTTGCATTCAAGTCAAGTTTCTATCTTTGCATCATAAAGCAAGGGTTTTGATCATTTTGGCTCAAGGGTTTTTATGTTAGAGCTTGCATTTTGGGTCTATTTGATTGCATAAGGGCTTTGTCATATCTTTTGTTCCTTCATAGCAATGTAAGCCCTTTCCCTACTCTTAGATATTAACTATGAAGTTAAATGTTCATGTTGCAAGTTTGGGTTTGATCATTGAGTATGATACATGCTATCATGTCATGCAAGTTTATGAAGTCATTATCTTGATCTTGTGAGCTAAAAGCTACAGCATTTATGTTGAAATGTTGCATTAGGCAACATGAGAACCCTCATAACCTTTATGTCAACTTGCATATGAAGTCATAACCCTTATATGATGATATATGCGAGTTACTAGTCATCATTCCATATCTTTTGTCACCATGATTCGCTTATGTGCCAAGTTTGGGTTTATGCGTGTTTTGAGGCTTAAGAATGTAACATGCAAGTTAATGAACACATTTGTGCCTCATTTGCCACCATGATTAACTTGTGGCTTAATATCCATTTTTGTCATGCCTTTGCCAAGTCTCTTCTTTTAATCCATTACGTTGTCGCGAACGTATATGCGAGTTTAAAAGCGTTGGGTTATGTTATGGGTAATTTCTAATGACACGAAAATACAACTTGAAAACATGACTTGAAATATAACATGGAAGTTGACATGTAAGTATGCATAAAAACATAAGCTTGGGAATTTACCTATTAAGTTAGGTCTACCCTTTAGGAATTTACCTATTAAGTTAGGTCTACCCAAATGCTTGAAAACTTGTAACATGTTTTGGGAAACATGATGGACATGACACTTAGATAATATAAGTGTGGCCAACTCGAGGTTGGGTTGAGTTTGCAACGTAAAACTACCCGGAACCGACCGGCCTAACTAGTAGTTGCAAACAATAGGACCCAATGTGAGAAGTTGGTCATGTTGTGCTTGAACCCGGGGCTAGACCAAGTTGTGGTGTAAAGCTACCCGGAACCGACCGGCTTAACTAGTAACCACAACAAAGTCTAATGTGAGAGGTGAAGGTGCATTAAGTAATTAATGCCACATGATAGGGTTAAGTTAATTTAATTAATGACTCTTAACCAAATATGACATGGACAAATGGGTTAAGTAATTTGATTAGGCTAATGATACTTAACAAAACATGACAAGGTTGGGTAGGTTAAGTAACTTGATTTGCCTAATGACACTTAACCATTTTTATATGACTAGTGGATGGGGTTAAGTTAACCAACACTTAATCAATCCAACGCGATAACTTGGTAAGGTTAAGTAAGTTTTCTTAATGACGCTTAACCGAAAAATACGGTTAACAAATGGACTTAAGATTAGACTCAACTAGTCTAAACATGGAAATCGGATGGGGTTAAGTTAGCCTAGACTTAATTAATCCCACTTGGTAGTTTAATGGGGTTAAGTTAAACACTTAACTAATCTAAACATGATGAATTGATGTGGTTAAGTGACCTATACTTATCCAATCTAACTCGTTAATTTATTGTGGTTAAGTTAACCAATACTTAACCAATATAACGTAAAAACATGATAAGGCTAAGTCACGAATCGCTTGAATGCACTTGACCGATTTGACTAAGTAAATTGATAGGGTCAAGTTAATATATACTTAACCAATCTAGAATGATAATTGGATGAGGTTAAGTCGTGAATTGCTTAATATACTTAACCAACTTGAGCATGGTTTGTAGGGTTAAGCCTTGAACTTGGATACTTAGCCAATTTTGACAGGATTTGTAGACGGGTTAAGTCATGAACTTAAGTGACACTTAATCTATTATGTAAACCCTAGTTCTGAGGATTAGGTGGATAACCGTAGTTAACAAGGATAACGGGAACAATGCTAAGTGGTACACCTTAGTTGAAGAATAACTAAGTAATGATTCTTAGTCAAGGAAATTTAGACCAGTTCATAGATAGATGAGTAACCTGATACGGTAGGTCATCGTTTAAGTATACGAGTAGGAGCAAGTATCTGATTTAGATAAAGGCTCCAGCGAACTGGGTAACGAAGCAGCGGCTTCGGGGAACGTGAGGATATTCTTGGTATCCCTCTATGAGCTGCCAGGTGATTATAATAGGCTCATGAGAGGTTAAGGTCTGCGTTAGAAGAACCAAGAGTATGCCTTGGTTGCTATACGAGCGAAATAAAGACGGGGATGGATAGGGGATAGTCGACGATACACGGTCGTACCCTAGATAGCATTTCGTCAGGCTACCTACCATCTTTGGTCAAGCGTGTACGTACAGAAAGGCAGAGAACACCCAAAAGACCATAATTGCTATCTAATTATGGATGCGGTAAGGCTTGGATGTGGGTTGGCCAGTGTTGTGTTCTCATACAGGATTTATCCTGTCTTGTCTTTCACCAGTTGAGGGAGTGGTCTCGTGGGACCATAGCCACGTATAAGAAAAACAGACCTTAGCATCTGCATCGGCAGATAAATCGAAAGCTCCCGACCGAGTCCTGTATTTCTTGATTTGCCCTGTGACAGGACTCGGATGGCACGATGTGATACATGCGCATACAGTCATGGAAAAGCGATTCACGATGAATGCGTGGGAAAAAGGGCGCGGTTGGCGGTTAGCGTAATCCCTAGTGGTCCTAGGTGGTTGAACCCAAACCGAGATACGAAAACATGCAATAGATAAGCATAATCCCTAGCAGCCCTAGGTAGCATAAGTCCTAGTTGTACAAACAATAATTCATGTTGGAAGACCCTAGCTAGGTTTAGGGTAACAGTCCAAACCGATCTTAAGGATCATGGAACTATGTTAAAGTAATATAGAATCTCATGGGAAAGCCCGTATGGTCTACGGCAAGGGACTGAACATTTACATGGAATAAAACATACAAGTTGAGTAACCTATATATGCGATATATTAGGTTGACATGGACCATTACACGACTTTTGAGTGAGGGTCATTCTTGGTTAACACATGACACGGTGGGGATACTAGTACGGTAGGTGCAGAGCCAAAATACAGGATAGATATCACGGGGCGTTATACGTGACAGATATCTTGGGGATATTATACTTGATAGAAACCTGACGATGTGATACCTTGTTTTATCTTGACATCGTAATTTATCATGACACCTTAGTTTATCTGAGTTCAGTAGTTCATCCTGTTATTTTGATTTAGCTTATCTATCTTGTTATCATGCTTATGTTCATCTCAGTTTCTCATGTCAGTTAACTTTACTAGTTTTTATGCTAATAGTAGATAGGGCTTACTCAGTCTTTTTGACTGACCCATTTTGTTTTGCCTCTTTTCTTCCGTTCCCCCCCCCCCAGGTTACAGGGAGGAAATACTGTTGTTTAGTTCGGACTTCTTCTGCTTGAAGGTCATCATGGATGGCTTGGACTTTTCTTGGCTAATGGCTACTTTACTGTTTTTACTTGGGGAATAATGTATGAAAATGTCTTTATGCTTCTTTACTATTGCAAGACAGGTTTTGATGTACTCTGATGTAAAAGGCTTTAGACCTTATTTATTCATGTTATGAAAGTTTGATTTTACTCCCGCTATTTTATATGTTCTGTCTTGTGATATTTCTGTGCATGTTTACCAATAATGCCCCTCTAAAGCTAGTGCATTCCTTTGCGAGTGACCCTAGCGGAGGCGGGGTGTTACAGATATCTTATAAGACCATGAACGGATTTTTCCCTTATGAGAATCCAAACACTTGATATAACTTTCAAATTCTTTTTGAAAGAAAACGATAATCTTTATATCAAAACTCTTTGATATTATAATAGTGTCTAAATCAAATAAATAGAAATCTATTGGAACGCTTGCATCTCACGTTCCACATATATTATATACAATCAAAACCGCAAGCACTTATTGGGTAATGAATTTCCAACTATGACAAGGTATGGAACCACCTTCCGATATTGTATCTCTAGAGGAGAATACACTGGGTTCAACAACAACATCTTGTAACCCGGCCACACATGACCGACCACTCATTTCGCTTGAGTGTATCGAATGTATATCACCAACGATTGGGATCAGCAAACGTTTCCCGAATGGGACAGCATCGAATAGAATAAGGAATTAAATGAATCTCTATATAGGTGATAATACACCCTAATGGGAGCTAACCACATAGCCATGTTGCCTGCCCGATTTTTGTCATTTCCCGGTTGTTGAGGCCTGAGGCTACGCTAACTTGCCATTCATTGATAATACAATCACTTTGAATTCCACATTGTCAGATCCGTTAATCATTTATTGATTTGCACAAATATATTCTGAATATTATGCTAAGGGAATAAATCCGTTGCCACCATATATATTTGTATGGTTTAAAATGCGATCACTGGAAATATTCAGTCAGACATTCGCCCATACACATTCGTTCTGGGACGGAACGAAACCGAAGGCACTATTCTGTACATCCATCCTAGGAAATCTCTACTTAGTACTTATACAACATCCCTTGCACTTTACTCCGTCTTCAATATATTCAGCATACTTGGTTTGCAACGCTTATGCCAATACGGAGTGGTTCTTTGGATAATAATCCAACCGGTCTCTCCATATTAACAACGTTCAAATGGTCAAAAACTTTGATAGACGGTGATTTAACTATCAAATGAAAAATGTCTGTGTACACACAATGATCTTATTCCCCAATGGAATTATCGTTCAAATCATCAAATATATATTTGTATGTATATATATATATCCATATTTCCTTATTTTCTATGTTCAGAAAATATATGTTATTAACACTGGAAAACATTTCCATATATCGCCTTTTTTTATTTTCTGTACTTATAAAATATCTTTTATTTATAATTGGAAAATATTCCAATTACTTATCTCTTCCACGACCATTCATTTCTATACTTAGGAAATATTTATTATTATATTTCCAAACTTTCACTTCTTCGGGTTAAAACGAATGTTATGTAAGACATCGTTACGACAACCCAAAACACTACATTCAGCTAACTCTTATTCAAACATTCCTCTTCGAGACTGAATCTTGCTATTTATTGGTTAAAAACGAAATCAATCAAGTTGGGATATAACTACCTCTCAGACCTTGACTGAAAAAATCCTTAACTTCAAAAAGGACAAGAGCACTTACCTCGAATAATTAACATCATATAAAACCAATTCTCCATTTTTAAAACGTATATACAATTCCCTTTCTATTTCTAGATTATCGATTTCCTTTTTGTTTATAATATTCTATTTTCAAGTTCGTTTTCTTATCGAATTCTATACATATCGATACATTGATTTCAAATTATCAAAATTTCTTAAAAATATTCTAACTCCTTAAATTCCTGGAAAATTTCGCCATAACCTCCTCTGTACGGACAAATAGTTCAAACCTCAACTCGCCTCTTTAGGCCCTTTCCATTCAAAAAGAAAATCAAAAAGCCAAGTAGCTTGCCGATTCGGCGCATAAAACCTCATATGGGATTTAAACATGTACCTTTTTGTCGGGCACACAAATTATAATCTTCATATACTTCATTCCAAACCTGTCTAACCCATATACATATGTTCCCAACTTATTCTAACTCAATCAAATCGTTTTTAACTTGATTTGCTAATTTATCCCCTTATTTGCTCTTTTCTTATTTCACTGTTTTATTTGAATATACCATATTCAAATATATTTTTATCTACTCATGAACCCAATCTAATTCCAATTTCAACTCACGTTACATATTCGATTTTGAATATAGATTTTCAAATCTCTTTCACTTGTCCAACGCCCCATTTCAATTCAATTCTCGATTAACTATTTATTCTTCAAATTAGTTAATTTTATTCAATAATTACAAATATGATTTTCCAATTATAAATAAAAGATATTTTCCAATTATAAATAAAAGATATTTTCTAAGTACAGAAAATAAAAGAAGGCGATATATGGAAATGTTTTCCAGTGTTAATAACATATATTTTCTAAACATATAAAATAAGGAAATATGAATATATATATATATATATATATATATGTTTGATTATTTGACTGATAATTCCATTTGGAAATAAGATCGTTGTGTGTACATGGACATTTTTTATTTGATAGTTAAATCATCGACTATCAAAGTTTTTTACCATTTTAACGTTGTTAATATGGAGAGACCGGTTGGATTATTATGCGAAGAACCACTACGTATTGGCATAAGCATTGCAAACCAAGTATGTTGAATATATTGAAGATGGAGTAAAGTGCAAGGACTATAGTATAAGTCCTAGGTAGAGATTGCCTAGGATGGATGTACGGAATAGTGCCTTCGGTTTCGTTCCGTCCTAGTTAGAACGTGTATGGACGAATGTCTGACAGAATATTTCCAATGATCGCATTTTGAACTGTACAAATATATATGGTGGCAACGGATTTATTCCCTTAGCATAATATCCAGAATATATTTGTGCAAATCAATAAATGATTAACGGATTTCACAATGTGGCATTTAAAGTGATTGTGTTATCAATGAATGGCAAGTAAGCGTAGCCTCAGGCCTCAACAACCGGGAAATGACAAAAATCAGGCAGGCAACATGGCTATGTGGTTAGCTCCCATTAGGGTGTATTATCACCTATCTAGAGATTCATTTAATTCGTTATTCTATTCGATGTTGTCCCATTCGGGAAACGATTGCTGATCCCAACCGTTGGTGATATACATTCGATACACTCAAGCGAAATGAGTGGTCGGTCATGTGTGGTCGGGTTACAAGATGTTCTTGTTGAACCCAGTGTATTCTCCTCTAGAGATACACTATCGGAAGGTGGTTCCATACCTTGTCATAGTTGGAAATTCATTACCCAATAAGTGCTTGCGGTTTTGATTGTATATAATATATGTGGAACGTGAGATGCAAGCGTTCCACTAGATTTCTATTTATTTGATTTAGACACTATTATAATATCAAAGAGTTTTGATATAAAGATTATCGTTTTCTTTCAAAAAGAATTTGAAAGTTATATCAAGTGTTTGGATTCTTATAAGGGAAAAACCTGTTCCGTGTTATACGGCGTGGTCTTATGAGATATCATTTAGTTTCTGAAATGGTTTTAAATTGTTTACTCATACCAGCCCCATGACTGACCCGGAGTTTATTTTGTTTTGTTTTACCTAAACTCTTTGTAATGACCTGGATTCTTATGGGGTAATTTTGAATATTTAATATTTAATTTAAAATATTGAATGGATAATATAAATGAATTTTTATATTTATGTTATCGGTTTTAATATCGATTTCGATTTGATATCGTATATATTAAATTATCAAAATAAGAAATTGAATTTATTCGATAATTCAAAGCCAACACTGAATTGAAAACAGTTAGATAATCAAAACAAACTCCTGTTAAATTAGAATAATAATATTAAATTATTATCGAAGAATTTAGATGGTTTGAAATTTAATTTATATCAGTTTAAATTAATATATGTTTCGGATGATCAAACTGGACTTTGATACTTATCCCAGTAGGTTCAGAATAGTGGTTTTACCCTAAAATTGACAGTCGTTGGGTTTAGAAAGGAGTTCAGAATCACGGAGTGATTTAAATTCAAGGATATCAGTTTGATTTAAATAAAATATAAATAAAAATTCTTTTATTCTTGTGTGGACAAAGCCAAACGTTCGTCCATCTTTATCTCCACATAAGGCAAGCCTCTCTGTTCAAATTAAATGCCGCAAGTTCAAAATGACCTCGCTGTTCATTTTAAAATCACAGCTGCTACCTTCCTCCTTCTATAAAATCGCACGCCGAGTTCCTCATTCATTCTTTCTTCTGAAATTTGATCGATCTTCAGGAAAATAAAATGGCTGCACCTCTTCTTATAAACCGCAACTTCCTTCTCTCCACTTTCTTCTGAAATCGAACACTGGAGGGGGGAGATGCTCGATCGTTCGTCACGAACGGAAGGTGGGGTCGCGATTTCAAGTCGTTCGAATTGGGCGAGGTGGTTTGCGAGGTGTTCGAGAGTGGTTTCGTTCGATTTTTGACAAGGAGGAAGTCGCGATGGGGAGAGCTGATCCAGTACTGCTATAGGGATGCTAACAACATGGTGCTCTTAGAAGCAAGGTGCCATGCTGACTTGCGAGGTTCAAACTCAAAAAGGGATTCAGGCTTGCGATGTTTGAGGTGCTAATTTGTGATGGGAAAGTCGGCTAGGGGATTGGCGACTCAGGAGCAAGTTTGGATGAGCGATTCAGGTAAGAATGGAAGTTGCGGTGACTGTGGTAGGTGATGAGCAGAAGGTGCTTGTTGAGATGTTTAAATGGAGCTGAAGCTTTAGCTCGATCCTGAAGTGCAACGTGGAAGAGGAATCCGAACTGAGTTGGGTATTGCTTCATGATAGGCAGCAAAGGGTTGCTGGTTTCAACAGTGAGGCAACATGGTATATTTTTTTTAAAAAAAAATTAAATAGTATAGGATAAATCACCCATTTATGTTAGTTATTTATTTAAATTAATAATAGCTAATTGAAAACAAAATTTAATAATTATAGGTAACAAATGAGTTTCATTCAAGTAAAATTCATAGTCGTGACGTTACGAGATTTATCGAGATATTCAGCAAGGAAAATCAGGGTGAGTAAATCTCACTCACCTTTTAGTTAGAATTATTTTCATATCGTTTAAAATAATTGTTTATTGCTTGTTGAATGCTTTCTGATTTGTTTGATATATATTAGTTATTTAGGACTATTATATATATATATTGGGTTGATGATTGGTTGGATTCCCGCAGTTTCATTAGCGGATGCCCGCAGTTTCATAGCGGATGATTACCCTATACGCCCCACGCTATGATTAGTGGATGACCTTCTATACCGCGATATCCTGCCATGAAGCAGGATGGGTATTATTTATGTGCTAACATCTGTGGATGCAGGAAAAACAGGTTGGAGGAATCCAACTGGATTCCTCAAAATTATATTATCTGTTTGTTGTTTGTTTGATTTCGTATATATTCATATATGATGTGTTAAAGGTCAAGTGATTGAAAGTTGGTTGATCTGATTGTTGAAAATACCACTAGAGCTTGAATATTGATTTATAAAAATATCGGAAAGGGTATTTGATATTTAAAAGGGAAATTCTATTTTTATAAATAGAATTTGAATTTTTATTAAGACTATAGAAAATATTTAACTTGTTCGAAGGTATATAAAACAAGTAATCGAATTTATAAAGTTGTTTATAAATGAAAGATGGAATTTGAATCAAATTTATAAAGTTGTTTATAAATGAAAGATGGAATTTGAATCGAATTTATAAAGTTGTTTATAAATGAAAGATGGAATTTGAATCGAATTTATAAACCTTGTTTATAAATGAAATATGGGATTTGAATTGAATTTATAAACGTTGTTTATAAATGAAAAGGTGGGATTTGAATTGAAGTTATAAACGTTGTTTATAAATAATGCAGAGAATTCAAATAGATTTGAATATGGAAATTCAAATAGACTTTAAACAATAGATTTGAATATGGAAATTCAAATAGACTTTAAACAATAGATTTGAATATGGAAATTCAAATAGACTTTAAACTATAGATTTGAATATGGAAATTCAAATAGACTTTAAACTATAGATTTGAATATGGAAATTCAAATAAACTTTAAACTATAGATTTGAATATGGAAATTCAAATAGACTTTAAACTATAGATTTGAATATAGAAATTCAAATGGACTTTAACTATAGATTTGAATATAGAAATTCAAAGGGACTTTAAACGATTTGAATATGGAAATTCAAATAGACTTTAAACTATAGATTTGAATATAGAAATTCAAATGGACTTTAACTATAGATTTGAATATAGAAATTCAAAGGGACTTTAAACGATTTGAATATAGAAATTCAAATAGACTTCAACTATAGAATTTGAATATAGAAATTCAAACGGACTTTAACTATAGAATTTGAATATAGAATTCAAATGGACTTTAACTATAGAATTTGAATATAGAATTCAAATGGACTTAAACTATAGAATTTGAAAATAGAATTTAAAGGAAGTTTAAATAAAGAGAATTCAAATAGAATTGAATTGGAATTTGAATAAGAAGTCGATAAGGAAACGAGAGTATAAGCATAATTAGAATTTGTTAATATGCAGTTAAAATATATTTGAACATGTCATGTTCAAATATGAAGGTGAAATAGACTGAAAAGTTAAGTAACAGATTTAATTAACAAATTGAGTTAAAACGATTGGTATAGTTAAAATAGATTGGACAGGTATAGACATACAGGAGACAGGTATGGAATAAAGTATAGAAGTGAAATAAATAGAATGCCCGACAAAAAGGTACGTATTTAATTTCCATATGAGATTTTATGCGCCGTATCGGCAAGCCGCTTGGCTTTTTCTTTTTCTTTTTGAGATAAGAAGGACCGGGAAAGCTATTTGAAATTTCCCGATGCTCCCGGTACAAAGGAGGTTATGGCGAATTTTTCCGGAAATTTAAGGAGATAGAATATTTTTAAGATAATTTGATAGTTAGAAATCAACATATCAAATTATATAGAAGTCGATAAGGAAACGAACTTAGAAATAGAATAGTATAATCAAAAAGGAAGTATAAGAAAAAAATCTAGTAGAATAGAAAGAGAAAATGTATATGTGTTTAAAGGTGAATGATCAATTGTATAGTATTGATTATTCGAGTAAGTAGTCTTGTCTGTTTTGACGTTAAATGTTATTCAGTCAAGGTCTGAGAGGTAATTATACCCCAACTTGGTTGATTTCATGATATACCGATAAATAGCAAGATTCAGGCTCGAAGATCAATGTGGAATAAGAATTAGTTAAATACTGTATTTGGGTTGTCGTAACGATGTTTTACACAACATCTGTTTTAACCCAAATATGTGCAAAGCTTGGAAATAGAATAATGAATATTTCCTAGTATAGAAAATAAAGGAAGGCGATATATGGAAATGTTTTCCAAAGAACGTATAAGGCCAATATGGTTATTGAAAATATTTGGTTAACAAATATTGATAAAGAAATAGAAAAGAGATTTAATTAATGGAATATTAATTAAAGGTTCAGTGATTGTTGGATGTTTGGATGAACACTTGTTTTATTCGATAGTTAAATCATCGACTATCGAAACACTTGTTTTTATTCGATAGTTAAATCACAGACTATCGAAGTTTTGACCATCGTTGTCAATATGGAGAGACCGGTTGGATTATTATCCGAAGAACCACTCCATATCGGCAGTAGCATGCGAATCAGATTACATAAAGATAATCGAAGACGGAGTAGAGTGCAAGGACTTTTTCTATTAATAGAAATAGTGCCTTCAGTTCATCCTGTTCCTGGGTGACGTGTATGGATGAATGTCTGACAGAGTATTTCCAGAAAGGTCACGTACATTGATTTCTTCAACCGTACCAAGAGTGGAAGCGGAGAAGGAAACTTCTTTTAGCTAACACATAATGTACTGTTAAGGACGTCAATCGGTGATTTGATGGATTTGACGATGTGGCATTCGAAGTGAATCTGGTGTGATGATAAAGCGTAGCTTCTAGCCTCATCATCCGGTAAATGACAGAAATCGGGCAAGCAGCATGGCTATGTAGGTCGCACCTATTAGGGTGTATAATCACATGATCTAGAGTTTCATTTACTTCTAAAAATCTATTGTCAATGCTGTCCCATTCGGGAAACGGTTGCTGATCCCAATCGTTGGTGATATACATTCGATACACTCAAGCAAAATGAGTGGTCGGTCATGTGTGGCTGAGTTGCAAGATGCTCTTGTTGAACTCGGTGTATTCTCCTCTAGAGATATACTAGCGGAAGGTGATTCCATACCTTGTCATAGTTGGAAAACCAAATACCCAATACGTGCTTGCGGTTTTGATTGTAAATATACGTGGAACGTGAGATGCAAACGTTCCACTAGATTGTTATTTACTTGATTTAGACATTATTATA
Organism: Allium sativum; assembly: GCA_030737875.1. Lineage (NCBI taxonomy): Eukaryota > Viridiplantae > Streptophyta > Magnoliopsida > Asparagales > Amaryllidaceae > Allium > Allium sativum. Next base: position 784,095,254 of record CM060921.1, read on the forward strand.
ATATCAAAAGAGTTTTGATATAAAGTTGAATCAAGTGTTTGGATTTTCATAAGGGAAAAACCCGTTCCGTGTTATGCGGCGTGGTCTTATGAGATATCATTTAGTTTTCTGAAACTGTTTTAAACTGTTTACTCATACCAGTCTCATGACTGACCCGGAGTTTATTTGTTTTGTTCTACCTAAACTCTTGGGTGCCTAAATTTGTACGGGCAGTCAAATAGTTCAGGATTTTTCAGATATATCTAAAGGAGCTTGGAGCAGGAGGCTTCAGCGTTATCCAGTTATAGTTGTTCCGTTATGTTGTAAGTGTTGTACCCTGATAAGTGTATGTTATACAGTTAAAATTTTGTATTTCAAAGGTATGATATATTATATTTTGTTCCGCTGCGATGTGAGATTCTGTGTTGTTGTTTCTGTTCTTCTTCTATCTCTTTCTTCTAAAAAAAAATGTTCCGTATTTTCGTGATATTTGGGTTGGACGTATGATGTATATAGTCAACTCCGATGTTGCGGATTTTCGGGTCACTACACTCTTGGGTGCCCAAATTTGTTCGGGCAGTCAAGTAGTTCAGGATATTACAGATTTATCTAAAGGAGCTTAGAGCTGGAGGCTTCAACATTAACTAGTTATTTTTATTTCCGCTGTGTTGTAAGTTCTACTCTGATAGTGATACTTTGATAATGATATGTTATACAGTTAAAATTGTCTATTTCAAAAGTTACGATATATTATATTTTGTTCCACTGCGATGTGAGATTCTGTGTTGTTATTTCTGTTCTTCTTCTACCTTTTTCTTCTAAAAAAAAATTGATTCGTATTTTCGTGTTATTTGGGTTGGATGTATGATGTACGTAGTCAACTTTGATATTATGGATTTGCGGGACATTACAAATTATATTGGGGCTTTCCAATTCGCTTATTAGATGAAAATTCATAAATCAATAACGTGTAGCATGTCAGTAATTTCAATAGTATCATTACCTAAACCTAAAGAAAAATAAATAAAAAATACTTGGATCTGAATTGAAACTCAAGCAGAAAATAGAAACGATGTTCTTTAATTAAGCAAGCGGAAGTCGATAGGGCGTGGCTGAAGGGATCACATGATGATAAAGAAGCGGTGGTAAATCAAGGTAGAGACAATGACAAAAGTGATGCGAAAGTAGTGGCCACTACAAGAAAAACGATTTTTTGTAGCGTCCAAAAAAGGCTACCAACCATTTTTGGTGGCGTTTTGATAATCGTTACGAGAAAACATGCCACCAAAAATCGTTGCAAGTTGGTTGCACTTTTTTTAATGCCACTGTAATTTCTTTTTTGTAACGTTTAATAAACGCCACCAAAAAAAATTCCGTAACATTTTTTAAACGCCAAAAAAAAAGATTTTAATGCTACTAAAAAAATTTCCAATTGTACCCCTGGTTTTCGATTGCATTTATTCAACGCCATTAAATGTACTTCTATAGCGTTTTTAAAATGCTAATAAAAATTATTAGTTAATTTGCTTTTTTCCCTGTAATTATTTTTTGTTAATAGTCTATTTTGTTTCTATAATATCAAACAATAATCATTCACATACTCATCATGTTCAAACAATCAAAAAATTAATTAACCATATAATCAAGTAAAATATGCATAACCACTTCAGTACAATAGTTTTTGTAACACCCCACCTCCGCTAGGGTCACTCACAAAGGTAATGCACTAGTTTTGGTGGAGTATTATCTAGGTAAACATACACAGAGATATCACAAGGCAGAACATAAATAAAGCAGCGATAGAAATTAAAAACCAAATTTCATTACTTTCAAGAAAAGAGTCAAAACCTCATATATCCAAAGTACAAATTATTCCATTACATCAAGTTCTAAATAAAGAAGCATAAACTTAAGATAACAAAAGTAAACTATTCCCCAAAAATAGCAGATGTGCAGCCATAGCATAGCTCAAGACCAAACCGTTCATGAGCTGACAGAAGGCAAGCTAAATCCAAGCTAAGAGCTAGCGTTTCCTCCCTGAGAACCTGGGGGGGGGGGAGAAAGAAAAAGGGTCAGTCATAAAGACTGGTAAGCCCTAGTGACTTTCAGCATAAAAACTAGTAAAAGTAACATGACATGTGAAAACTGGAATTAAACATAAGGATGATAACAGGACTGGTATGATAACTAAGATAACAAGATAAGTCAAGTCTAGCATCGCATATTCAAGATTCGCTGCACCAACTGTACTAGTATTCTAACCCATGTCAAGTATTAACCATGAAATGATCCCTTGGCCCAATATCATGAAATGACCCATTACGGGGTCCTACAGTACGATCTACTAATCGATAGGCTCCCTACAAGTTCTAGCTCGTCATGTGTCTGTGTCATACGGCCCAATCACGAAATGTAGTCACCTGTGCTATGTCGTGTATCAAGCCCTAGGGTGCCAACCACCGACACGAATCAAGCACGCACAATGTAAACCTACTGGTGCCCAATGTCTGCTTTTTCAACTCCGGACTACGTGCACGACCATAGTCTGCCTGAACCTACAATGGTGCACCTACTCAGCCGTCGTTCTGGTCGCTTACAATCAGCCTAGTAATCGTGCCCCACCTTGCCTAGTCCCAGGGTATCGTGATACATCTAAGTGGGTTACTGCTGAAAAGGACCGCGTAACTAGGGTTTCTAATGGGTTAAGTGTTGTCATTCAAATTTGTGACTTAACCCTATCCAAATCATGTGTCAAGTTGGTTAAGTGTGTTCAAGCAGTTCATGACTTAACCCTATCAAATCATCGTGTCAAATTGGTTAAGTATATTCAAGTGGTTCATGACTTAACCCTATCCTGTGGCATTAAATAAATTAATGCACCCCAACCTCTCACATTAGACTTTGTTGTGGTTACTGGATGTGCCTGGTGGGTCCGGGCAGATTTACACCACAACCTAGTCTAACCTCGGGTTTCAAGCACGATATGACCAACTACCCACATTGGGTCCTATTGTTTGCATTTACTGGATTCGTCGGGCGGTTCCGGGCAGATTTATACTGCAAACTCAACCCAACCTCGAGTTGGCCCTGTTCAAGTTTATTATAAGTGTCATGTCTAGGTTCAAGTTTCGATTCTAAATTCATGTCAAGTTTTCATGTCATGTTTCATGTCAAATCGTGTCAAGTTCATGTCCATATCCAGGTTCAAGTTATAACAATGTTCACATTTCAAGTTTATAGTAAATTCAGGTTTGCCTAATCTACCCAAATCGTATTCCCATCGCACGTGAATTCGAATCGATACAAACAAATCTAATTAGGGAATAACATAGAAAGAACGGGCATAAGGTGGCAAAAGTGATTATAAGTCAAGCATGGTATAACTTGTGATAAATGACTACAACAATACTGGCATATGGAATAGTGGTCTCAAATATCTAACCTAGCAAAATAGGGTGATAGTCATGGTAACAGTTGACATAAGATAATAACCCCAAACTTGTGAATAACAACTAATTCAACATCACAGGCATGTTAACATGGACATGAGGGGTTTAGGTTTACAACATGTTTAGGCCCCAAATCAATTTCATATAAATATTCCCACAAGTCAATATTCAAGATGAATAGATCCAAGGTGATAAATAGTAGATCCAAAATAATAGATCCAAAAGGAACACTAATAGACCCAAGATATACAATGATAGATCCAAGATAATTATCATACTTACGTTCAATTTCAATTTACAACATGTCCATATTAAGTTTAAAGTTTAGATCTAAAAGTAACTGGGGCTTACAGATTGTGGTTTGAGAATTAGAAAACAAAAGAGGTGATGTAGAATCTTGAGTCTAACAGAAATCCCCCAAACAGCAAAAACTCTACACGTAGTCTTGTTGGAGAGGAAGCAATCCCTTTTCTCTAACTTTTCAACCAGACTTTTAGCAGCATAAGGCCTGAGAGAATTTGTGTAGAGAGACCAGGGTTAGGGACTGTTTATATAGGGTCAGGTAAATGAATCTAGACAGAAAACGAGACCAGGAACATCAGAGTGAACCCAGCTTCAAAAGTGGGCTCGGCTACCAGGTCGACACCCAGGTCGACACTATGGTCGACCTGGTCCTGGGAAGGTCGACACTATGGTCGACCCCCAGGTCGACTTGGTCCTATGCGGGAAATTTCCGGCCCAGTCCGTTCTGGGGTTTGAATTCGAATTCTGAGTTGTTTTTGAACTTGAAAATTCCTGAAACTTCAAAGGGTCATAACTTGGTCATACGGACTCCGATTTTCGAAAACTCAGACTCGTTTCCAAGCAGAATTTCGAGATGAACGTAATGCCATAACCCGTTGCCCTTGATTATTATTTTAAAAATTAATTCTGCCTTGATTTATAGTTATAACACGTTTTCAAAATACGGGTTATTACATTCTCCCCTCCTTAAAGGATTTCGTCCCCGAAATCTCTAAGTTAGGGCGGATGTGTCCTACCATCCATCATCCATCTACTCAAAACATCATCCACAAGCAACCATTGTCCTCAAAAGATTTCTAGTGTTGTATGAACATATGCAGAAAGTGTGTATATATGTACTTATCTAATGCAAAAGATCAGGCGGTTACTGATTCAGTAGACCTCCTTAATGCAAAATATGTTAGTGTAATGAATCCAACATGTATGCAAAATTCCTAACATACTTTATAATCTCTACATGAGTGCACAAACATTCATTCATATGCAACATCCAAGTGATAGCATAACAAGTTCCATCCATGTACAAGTATAAGCACTCATGCATATGCAACATGAAAATGTGACTGAGCCGATCTAGTGCCTAATGTGTGTCATGCATCCACTAGCAATCCCTTGCAAACATTTGCAAACATCAACCATAACATGTTTCAATCACATGTTTACATCCATATGGTTCTACCTAAGGTCCTCAAGATAAGATCGAGAAGATAACAAGACAAACATAGGTAGTAAAAGCATGATACGAAAGGTTTTCAAGCTTATAGGAAAAAGAGATCGAGAATGTGCCCTCAAAAAGAAATGGGTAAAGCGTGTGTATCTTCTCTTCGGTTTCCAACGTTGCGTCTTCTTGGGCTTCACTCCACTATATTTTAACTAGCTTGACTTCTCGATTCCTTAGCTTCTTGATCTCCGTTCCTAAGAAACGAATCAGAACTCGCATCAATATTGCTTCTTTTTCCACTTCTACGCCTTCAAGGATGCTTGGCTCAACCACTTCGGCTGATTCATGTAAGCACTTTCGGAGATGCGAGACATGAAAGACATTGAGTACTCCGGCCAGCCTCTCGGGTAATGCCAAAACTGGAGCAGTGGTGAGGGCTCTCTTGAGTCTCTGAAAAGCAATCTCACATTCTATGTCCCATGCAAACGCTAGGTTTTTCTTCGTTAACCTAGTAAGAGGGGCTGAAATCTTAGCGAATTCCTTAATGAACTTCCTATAGTAGCCTGCCAAACTGAGAAAGCTTCTCACCTCCGTTGCGTTCATAGGAACTTTCCAGTCTTGCACCGCAACTACCTTTGCGGGGTCCACGGCTATGCCTTGCTTAGAAACTACATGTCCAGGAAACCGAACTTCCTTCCTCCAAAAATGGCATTTGGAGAACTTACCTTTAACTGGTGCGCTCTAAGAATATCCATGACTTCCTTGAGATGTCTAGCATGCTCTTCTTCATCTTTTGAGAAGATCAAAATATCGTCCACGAAAACCACAACAAACTTGTTAAGGAACTCCCGAAATACCCTACTCATCAAATCTACAAAGTACGCGGGTGCATTCCTTAACCCAAATGGCATGACGAGCCATTCGAAGAACCCATCTAGAGTCCTAAACGCAGTTTTGTCAATGCTATCCTCAGCCACTCTAAGCTGATGGAATCCTGTGGCTAGATCAAGTTGAGAGAAAACATATGCTCCCACAAGTTGGTCAAAGAAATCGTCGATTCTTGGTAGTGGGTGTCTATTTTTCTTAGCTAGCTTGTTTAACTCACGATAATCTACGCATAGACGAAGCGAACCATCTGCCTTAGTAGCGAATACCACCGGAGCACCCCATTCAGAAATGCTTCATCTTATGAAATTTTTCTCAAGCAACTCCTTAACTTGTTTACTGAGCTCTCTTCTTTCTCGCGGGGCCATGTGCCTAACGGGCAATGAAACTGGCTTGGCATTATCAACAAGATATATTCGGAAGTCTATCTCACGTTTAGGAGGTAACCCCTTCACCTCATCAAAGACATCTGGATATTCTCGGACCACTCTTACAGATTGCAAATTGTCGATGGACGAGTCAAGAGATTCAAGATAACACAACATGACCGGACCCTTAGGGTTACAAGAAATTTCAAGGGTATTACCAAGGCGAGTCATGAGCCTCACTACCTTTCGTCCACAATCAAGAATGGCTCCATAATTGGACAACCAATCCATACCTAGGATCAAACCATATCCCATAAATCCGAGAACAAAAGCATTACACGAGAATTCTACGCTTAAGATAGAAATCCTCAAATCCACACACATCATAGATAAATGGGCGGAGCCCCCAATTGGATTTGAAACACTAACAGGATCCTCAACTAGACTAGTACTTAGGTGTAGATTTTCAACAATATCAAAATAAATAAAAGTATGCGATGCGCCAGAGTCAAATAAAGTTCGAACGAGAAAGTCAGAAATGTAAACAAGGCTTTCTATAGAAATATTACTACCTCGGTCAAGAGCTGGAGGGGTGTTGAGAGCATGCAACTGCCCTCCAGAAGGTTCTGCTCGCTGGGTATTCCCTTGCCCATGTCCTTGCTTCTTAGGGCAATCCTTACTGAAGTGTCCAGTATCCCCGCAATGAAAGCATTCACCCAACTTTCTCTTCTTCTTTCAACAACCATGCTGCCAACTGAACTTTCCTACGATCCTCCACATCGAAGATAACAAACAAGTCTTCGGTCTCTTTTGGCCAGTTTCGTGCCTCAACGAAGGTTTTAGTTCCAACGAAGTTCTTGCCGCCCATTGCTTTAAAGTCTTTGCATATTTTGGCAAAGGCGGTACCAGGAGGAGGAGGAGGAGAAACCACGGCCACTGGGGGAGGAGGAGGAGGGATGTCCGTCGGGCCCGCACCGTTGGCCCTAGCTTCTAAGTACCTTCGGAACCATCCAGGTACGGGTACTCCCTCAGGAAGGTTAAGATCAGACATGCTGAAAAACGAAAAGAAAAAGATTCAAACGAGGAAACAAAGGAAAGTGCTAATGACTTTTGGGGAATAGCCTTTTTAAACATAAAACTTTTATTGAAAAATGCTTCTTTATAAACGGTTTTGGAAAATAGTTTTAGAAGGTTTTTAAAACTTTTGCCCCCATCGGTAACCTTCTGCTCTGATAACAAATGTAACACCCCACCTCCGCTAGGGTCACTCACAAAGGGAATGCACTAGTTTTGGTGGAGTATTATCTAGGTAAACATACATAGAGATATCACAAGGTAGAACATAAATAAAGCAGCGGTAGAAATTAAAAACCAAATTTCATTACTTTCAAGAAAAGAGTCAAAACCTCATATATCCAAAGTATAAATTATTCCATTACATCAAGTTCCAAATAAAGAAGCATAAATTTAAGATAACAAAAGTAAACTATTCCCCAAAAATAGCAGAAGTGCAGCCATAGCATAGCTCAAGACCAAACCGTACATGAGCTGACAGAAAGCAAGCTAAATCCAAGCTAAGAGCTAGCATTTCCTCCCTGAGAACCTGGGGGGAAACGAAAGAAAAAGAGGTGAAAGAAAAAGGGTCAGTCATAAAGACTGGTAAGCCCTAGTGACCATCAGCATAAAAACTAGTAAAAGTAACATGACATGTGAAAACTGGAATTAAACATAAGGATGATAACAGGACTGGTATGATAACTAAGATAACAAGATAAGTCAAGTCTAGCATCGCATATTCAAGATACGCTGCACCAACTGTACTAGTATTCTAACCCATGTCAAGTATTAACCATGAAATGATCCCTTGGCCCAATATCATGAAATGACCCATTACGGGGTCCTACAGTACGATCTACTAATTGATCGGCTCCCTAAAAGTTCTAGCTTGTCATGTGACTGTGTCATACGGCCCAATCACGAAATGTAGTCACCTGTGCTAGGTCCACCATAGGGTGTATCAAGCCCTAGGGTGCCAACCACCGACACGAATCAAGCACGCACAGTGTAAACCTACTGGTGCCCAATGCCTGCTTTTTCAACTACGAACACGTGCACGACCATAGTCCGCCTGAACCTACAATGGCGCACCTAATCAGCCGTCGTTCTGGTCGCTTACAATCAGCCTAGTAATCGTGCCCCGCCCTGCCTAGTCCCAGGGTATCGTGATACATCTAAGTAGGTTACTGCAGAAAAGGACCGCGTAACTAGGGTTTCTAATGGGTTAAGTGTTGTCATTCAAATTTGTGACTTAACCCTATCCAAATCATGTATCAAGTTGGTTAAGTGTATTCAAGCGGTTCATGACTTAACCCTATCAAATCGTCGTGTCAAATTGGTTAAGTATATTCAAGTGGTTCATGACTTAACCCTATCCTGTGGCATTAAATAAATTAATGCACCCCAACCTCTCACATTAGACTTTGTTGTGGTTACTGGATATGCCGGGCGGGTCCAGGCAGATTTACACCACAACCTAGTCTAACCTCGGGTTTCAAGTGCGATATGACCAACTACCCACATTGGTTCCTATTGTTTGCAGTTACTGGATTCGCCGGGTGGTTCCGGGCAGATTTATACTGCAAACTCAACCCAACCTCGAGTTGGCCATGTTCAAGTTTATTCTAAGTGTCACGTCCAGGTTCAAGTTTCGATTCTAAATTCATGCCAAGTTTTCATGTCATGTTTCATGTCAAATCGTGTCAAGTTCATGTCCATATCCAGGTTCAAGTTATAACAATGTTCACATTTCAAGTTTATAGTAAATTCAGGTTTGCCTAATCTACGCAAATCATATTCCCATCGCACGTGAATTCGAATCGATGCAAACAAATCTAATTAGGGAATAACATATAAAGAACGGGCATAAGGTGGCAAAAGTGATTATAAGTCAAGCATGGTATAACTTGGGATAAATAACTACAATAATACTGGCATATGGAATAGTGGTCTCAAATATCTAACCTAGCAAAATAGGGTGATAGTCATGGTAACAGTTGACATAAGATAATAACCCCAAACTTGTGAATAACAACTAATTCAACATCACAGGCAAGTTAACATCATGGACATGAGGGGTTTAGGTTTACAACATGTTTAAGCCCCGAATCAATTTCCTATAAATATTCCCACAAGTCAAGATTCAAGATGAATAGATCCAAGGTGAATAATAGTAGATCCAAAATAATAGATCCAAATGGAACAATAATAGACCAAAGATATACACTGATAGATCCAAGATAATTATCATACTTAGGTTCAATTTCAATTTACAACATGTCCATATTAAGTTTAAAGTTTAGATCTAAAAGTAACTGGGGCTTACAGATCGTGGTTTGAGAATTAGAAAACAAAAGAGGTGATGTAGAATCTTGAGTCTAACAGAAATCCCCCAAACAGCAAAAACTCTACACGTAGTCTTGTTGGAGAAGAAGCAATCCATTTTATCTAACTTTTCAACCAGACTTTTAGCAGCAAAAGGCTAGAGAGAATTTGTGTAGAGAGACCAGGGTTAAGGACTGTTTATATAGGGTCAGGTACATGAATCTGGACAGAAAACGAGACCAGGAACATCGGAGTGAACCCAGCTTCAAAAGTGGGCTCGGCCACCAGGTCGACACTATGGTCGACCTAGTCCTGGGCAGGTCGACACTATGGTCGACCCCCAGGTCGACCTTGTCCTGGGCGGGAAATTTCCCGCCTAGTCCGTTCTGGGGTTTGAATTCGAAATTTGAATTCGAATTCTAAGCTGTTTTTGAACTTGAAAATTCCTGAAACTTCAAAGGGTCATAACTTGGTCATACGGACTCCGATTTTCGAAAAATCGGACTCGTTTCCAAGCAGAATTTCGAGACGAACGTAATGGAGTAACCCGTTGCCCTTGATTCTTATTTTAAAAATCAATTCTGCCTTGATTTATTGTTATAACACGTTATCAAAATACGGGTTGTTATAGTTTTCATTACAAATGACCAAACTCACGTACAATAACCACTCTGATATACAAATTTACACAACTTATACAAAGAAAATGTTATACCCATAATTTACACATCTAGTACAATAACCACTTTGCTCTTTGAAGTGATGCAACATATAGTCAGACAGCTCCTCCCTGATTTCACAACAAGATACACAAATGTAAACAAGCCATGTTTAACAAAATTATCTCAGACAAGAGATTGAGACCCAATTTGCAAATTTATAGCAATACAACTTCAAAGTATGGTCTGTGCAAAGACACAGCGACAATAAACAGAGAACGGTGAATTCAAGTGTATAAGTTATGGACCAGCACTGCAATATAGTGCAAATGAAAATAACTTAGTAAACAAAATGGAGCAATGAACAATGAGCATGGAAGATCAAGGTAAGAAAATGTAGCATGCCAGGAACCGCATTACAAGGCCAGCGAATGATCAATGCTGCTAAGTATAGCACGGCCAACAGATTATGAGTCATCGCAAAACATGAATGCACATACCAGGTAATGCAAGGGCAAACAAAAGTAGCAGAAATCATTTGGCTATAGTTCAAAACTGTAAAAATGTAAAGGATAACAAACCAGGAAAATTTTGCATGTAGAAGACAACCTTAATTTTGTTTCCTTCAGATTCGGTGTTGTGATTTGTACATCGATCTTCAAACCAGTGTGTAGCTTTAGCAGGAGATGAACACAAGTGACAATACAAAATACTAATCTCAGCTAAAGCCAACTTCTATGTGTTTCTTTCGTGCAAATAGTAAAGTAGTATAAATTAACCTGGATCGATAATGCTAAGAAAACAGCCCCGAAATTACTTCCACAGGCATTTCCTAGATCAACATTATCTAACACAAGGACATATTAAATGACCTATTAGTCAAACTGTATACAACAAAATGAGCATCAAATTACGCATAGGCTACCAAATGTTTATGTGGTAACTTACTTCCATTGAAATGGTGAACTCAGCCATGTTTCCTAGTATCCACAAATCGTTAAAGTACAACATCACTCAACCATGTTTCTTGATCAATTTCAGCATGTCATCTGTACACGGGACACGTAAATAGCCATGTTATTTTTCTCCATGATCAACGATCTTAGCTGAAACATATGCATACATACACACACATATACGCACGCACACACACACACATGTATGTATATGTATATGGGATTTGAATTACCCTAAATGTACCTAAGGTTTACCTGTTTTCCCACCTCCTATTATTTACATTGATGGCCTAACATGCACATGCAATCACACTCTCCCAGATATTCTTGGCTTTACTAATCGGCATAATATATCAGAATGCAAACCTGTTTAAAAGCAGTAACTTAGGACTAGTTTTTAGGATAAAATGTGCTAACATGTAACAATAGGAACTCATACCAAATCAGTTTGTCTCGTAGAAAATCCAAGAGAATTATAAGAAATCAAAATTTTTTACAACGTATAACAATGGTAAATTAACAAAATAAATAAAGTTTTCGTAAGTAATAGGCATGCCTGTAGAGTTCCCAGTTATGCAACAAACTTGAAGAGCCTTTTGAACTGCAGGCATATTCAGATAAGCAGAAACATAATTGTCCAAACAAATGTAAGACCAGATCTCAAACTCCCCGTATATGGTATAATAAATTCTTCTGTAACACCAATTCAGTTTGATAGGATCTATGTTCAGTTTCCCACATCAATTCAGGTTCCTCTAGCCTCAACAATATTAATAATCGAGATTGCAATGGTTCAGGTTCAACTTGATCGTTGATGGCCTAACATGGAAATTTGCAATCTCGATTATTAATATTGATGGGGGAAGAGCTTAAAACTAATTATCTTCGTAACATAATGCTTCTCCAGAGCATACATGGAAATTTTGTATGAATGTATCAGAATATTACATAATCCTTGTACCATTACATAATCCTTGAGTGATATGCCTATGCATAAAAAATAAGTATGTTGACCAATGTAACATTCATTAGCCAACACAAACTTTTGAAGATCCTAACACTGTTAAGTAGTACTGACAGAAAGTAAATTCCAGAACCATAACGACGGGATGTTCAGTAATTTTAAGATACTGCGACCAAATTCCATGAAGATGGAACATTCCCCTTTTATGAAGTCCTAAGTCATGAGTTATATGCATACACCTGAAGATAAAAGAGGTATTGAACAAGCATTATGTGGGATGGTTGAGGAAACACTCCGAAATAATAAAGTTGATCTTGTGGACAAATATTTTTACTGCTTACTGTTTAATAATTTGGTCTGGTTAACAAACCAACTAAACTCGACTCATCTTGGGAGTAACTAAATTGATCTATTGAAACTTATTGATTTTCTAAAATTGATTTACCGAATTTTGAAGCACTTTAATGATTGAAAACTTTATTTTAAATTTTTCATCATTTCGGAGTGTTTCCTCAACCAGACCACAGAAAGCTAAATCAATACCTCTCTTACCTCCAAGTATACGCTTAGAACTTGTGATTTGCACGAGAAAGTTCCACCTTCACAGAAATAAGTCGTAGTATCCTAAAAATACTAAACACCTGCTGGCATGGATCTAAATATACCTCCTGACAGCACTACTATACACTAACAATGAACCGTGATAAGGGATCCTACCATGTTAGTGTTTCGTTTCAAATTAATTGTCAATTCATTGATAGGAGATCAATACCTCTCTTATCTCGAAGATAAACTGAATGCACATAGTCACTTAACTTAATATAGTAATTCCCAAGTCAAATTAACTTAATTTAGTAACTCTGAAGTCAAATTAACTTAATTTAGTAACTCCCAGGTCAAATTAACTTAATTTAGTAACTACCAAGACGGATTCATTGTTAGCTCATATAAATTAGACCTCTTGGCCACAAAATTAACTTGCTCATATTTCTGAGATTTCTTGAAATGTTTACACACACTTGATATATAAACCACTCATAAACGTATGTGCTCATGCTTCACAGATACAAAACATAGTTTCACCAGCACTATTTACGTCTGTATGCTCATAATCATTATATGTTAATATGTTATATATATATATACATGTGCTGATGTGCATGCAAAAGTCGTCCATTAAACATATATTTACTGTAATGTCATACACATGGTAAGTAGGTATATATATATAGCTATATTTAAAAGCAGTATCTTTCATGTATATCATTATGTGTGTATGTATGTATACACACACACACACAATGTTGTCAAAAATTCTAAAATCTTGCGATTTGAATCCCGATCCAACTTGAATCTCTCATTTTATGATTTGATTTATACATTATGATTCAAACTTAGTTATAAAAAGACACATTCAACTCAAACTACCATATGTAATATACTTATTTAGATTCACAATCACTTGATAATGCTTTTAAAACAAAACAAAAATGAAATTGGAGGGAAAAAATTTGAGTTTTAAATTTAATTGTAGAAATTCAAACATCTAAATCAAATTCAAAGTGCATATGAAACCCATAAGTAATGATATTCGAAAACTATGACTTACGATTAAAATCCATTTTGATTTGAAATATAAACTTTACGATTTACGATTTAAATCTCATTTTGAAAACCTTGCATATATATATATATATATATATATATATATGGGGGGAGGAGGGCAGCCTGGATTCACATGTTCAATCACAATAGATATATGCCATATTTCATTGTTCATGTATATATACGCCTACAATTGCAAATTAGATGGAATAAAATAAACTAAATTAACGTGCATAAACACATTCTGGTTGCAATGTAGGTATACCTGTTTTGAACCTGTTTCTATGTTCAGTTTCCCACATCTATTCACGTTTCTCTGGCCTTATAAATATCAATATCGGGACTGCAAATACGGTTTAGGTTCAACTTGATTGTTGATGGCCTAACACAAATTTTGCAATCTCGATTATTGATATTAATGGGACAAGAGCCTAAAACAAATTGTCTTTGTCCCTTTGGGTTCTCCTGAGCCTACAGAGAAATTTTATATGAAATGTATCAGTAAGTGTCACTCTTTTATAATGCACAATTTCAGTACTCATGTATACTCTTATACATGCAAATCAGATGGAAGAAAACAAATTAAATTAACATACATAAACACATTCTGATATACTTGCATAATATCACATATTGCAAAATTCATAAACTCCTAAGTCATAAGCTGCACAATTTTGTATACTGAGTAACTCACATATATAATTCACGCATTGCAAGGTTTCTATATGTATATACATAAACATACATACATATATGTATGTATGTATATCAATGTAATATGTTTGTTGCAAGTACTCAATCAAGCAATTTAAATAAACATATTAACATTTAAAATCAATGTCCATATTAAATTCCAATCAGTATAAACTAGAGTTCAGGCAATCAACATATATGTACAAAATAGGTTCAAAACCCATTTGATTCAGATGCAAACAATAGGAATCAACACTGTTTGGTAATTTTTTCTGGTATATTGTCAAAATCTAGAGTTAAAAAAGCATTCGATTCAGAAGTAATTTAATCTGGTATACTGTCAAAACCCAAAGCTCAAAAGTAACTTAAAAACCTAGATATAAAACCCATTTACAAACATTGTTTGCAGAAATCAAATGTTTTAGTTTGTGGTTGCAGAAATCAACACTCGGCAGATTTTAACTGTTCAAAACCCTAAATGGTAGGATCCAAACAAAATTAGATAAATCAAGTTTGGTTTTATACCTTTCTAGCTTTACCGATATCACGATCTTGAATATGATTAAAAATTGAATCAAATCACTTTGTAGCGTCACTGAGATGAACCACCTCTACTGGTATCCATACCAACGTTGAACGAGATAGTCTTTACAAATTTGAATTAAACTAAGAAATAATAAGCGGGAAACTAAAAGGGGTAAAAAGCTAGGGTTTTTTTCCAGAAAAAGAAAGAAAAGTGAAAGAGGGTTAAAAGATGTTAAGTATGAAGGAATAGGAAAAGTGAATAGGTCAGTTACATTTCCCTTGGACACATGGACTAGTATTTACGAAGAGGCAGGAATGTGATTTTTTTTACCGCGCTTACATTGGTCCTAAAAACACTTTTGCCTGCATTTGATAATAAACGCCACTGATTTTTGCAACAAAAAAATCATTTTTCTTGTAGTGGGCAATGCAAGGCGGAGGCGGTGAAAAACCAATGTTGTGGAAAAGATAGGCAGAGGCGGTGGCAAACAGAAGCGGAGGAGGTGGTCAAGCGAGGCAGAAGTAGTGGTTAAGTGAAGAGAACTAACCCTAGGTTGAAGTTGGGGGAGGAATAACGAGACAAGGGAATGAAAGCATTAGAAGTTGTATCAAGAAAAAGCGAGAAGTTACAGCTCTGCCCACTTCGATTTTCTCTATTTACGAAATGACTATCTGTAATAACGGTTATAACCATTAAATTTGTTTTTAATAAAAATAAATGTTGGTATGTAGTCACACTTATAACTTTTGCGAATTAAAAATGAAAAAGTGTTGCAATATGGCCTATTTCGTGTTGTGAAATATATGTTATTCTTGATGTCAAATTACTATGCCTAACATGTTCTTCTTAATGTCCACATGTTTCTCAAATTAACATATACAGATTAATGTTAATTACATGTTTTCCAATCAACGCCTTATTGATATATCTACCATTTAATTCCAAATAAATGTTCACAATCAATGCTATATTAATATTAATGTCAAATTCATGTCATATGTCCACAGGTTAATGTCAAATTCATGCTATATTAATATGTCTACAGATTAATGTCGAATTCATGTTCTGTGACAACCCCTAAACCCCGTTCCACGGTGGCAAAGGTTTTATTGTTGAGTCAAATCTTTAAAGTAAAATCTTTAATGCTGACTCAGCGGTTTGGGAGGAATCGCTGTTTTAAGGTTTTACAGTTGGTTGTTCATGTTTTTAAGCCATAATGAGCCGATTTGGAGAGGCCCATTAATGGGCAGGTGGAAGGCTACAAATTGGGGGTAGGAGGCATGGAGAGTAGTTTGCTTTCTTAACTCTCATTTGGGAGAGCTAGAGTTCCTCAATTTCTCCATTCTCTTCACCTTTCCACCATTAAAGCTTAGAGAATCGAAGATATACATTGTTGAAGCTAGATCTACGCCATTTCGAGAGAGAGTTCATTGGATCGAAGAGTTTAGAGTAAATTATTCGCTGTCCTGATCTAGATCTAATTGTTTTTGGGTTGTTTTGGAGAATTGGTGAGTGATATGCATCTCTCACATGGATTCAATCAAGTATATGAGTATTTGATCTTGTTTTTCATCAATTTCAAGTGTTTTCTCCAAGATCT